>JAIPRK010000149.1:321919-350287 GCA_025469195.1 Chaitophorus viminalis | reverse complement strand
TTAATTTTATTCGTTATCTTTTACGTCAGTATGCATCGCACAAAATACCTAAGTTTTTATAACCAAATAAATTCTGTTTGTTTTTGTTTTTCCGAGTTAAACTCTGTGCTGACAAGTACAATACATAATGTATTCCAGTTCAGTTAAATAGTGGTTGAATATGTCAATTTGAACGTATTTGTTACAAAAATATAACCGTTATGGGTTACTTTAATGTTTTTGATATAGATAATAATTTATTATATCTTCTAATTATTGTTTATTTTATTAAACAAAGATTTAACTAGTCAATTTTGTAATCATTATATTTTATAAACTATAACATTTTTAGTATTCAAAAAAAATATGTAAAAATGATTCACGGATGATTTCAAAAAAAAAATTATCCTGAGCCGGTTAGTTTTATTGAATAATTACGGCTCCATTTCATCGGATTTTGTTGTATCATTAAGAGCGAATATCGAACAGAATTACAATTGTATATTATTTGATTGATCACCCCATATTATGTTTTAAAACTTATTTTTTGTTAAATTTCGTGTTTTCATAAGATTTTAACAGTCATATATGTTGAGATCATAGTGAATATGCTGTACTAAAATGAAATGATTCTATATTAAAGACATTTTATATATAAAACATAATACGATTAAACAATATACTTGTATTACCGGTGGACTATTTATTTTGAGATCATCACTTATAATAATAATGAGATAACACAAAAATTACCATCGTCTCCTCGGCTTCCGGTTCGGAATGTTTAAAATAGTCAACCGACAAACGGATTGAACAATAATTCCAAATTTCCAATTACTAGATTTTTCCCGGTTGCCAGTTGGAGGGTGTACTGGAACTTTCAGTACAATACCAGATCTGAACATTGATATTAAAATTAAACACTTTATATTATTCCGATCAAAGTGTATTAAAGTAAAACATACTATATTATATTGTAATAGCAAATAAGACTAACATTCCGCAGGCATATCACTCATGGTGTGCGTGGTGACCGAACGGCTTCAACATTGAACCTCGAAATATGTAAAGGTTTATATGTTGGATGTAAAAGTATAGAAAAACTAGAGTTAATAAAAAGGTACATATATCTTTGGGGGACATAAAAGTGTAAATGGGTAAAAAGAGCGTCAAGATACCCATAAAAGTATCAGAAGGTAGTTAAAAAATAAAGGCATTTTATCAACCATATAGATTAATACATGTGGCACTGAGAAATATAAAAAGGGTCGTTATATTAAGTTTTCGGTGATTCGAAAATTGTATCGTATGATCAAAGTAGAATAATATATGTACCATGTAATGCAAGCGTCTCCTGCAGCTTTCATTACTATATGTGGTGCCACTACGATAAGTAATACCGGCTTAAGTTCAAATACACATAATGTTTCCGACTTGATTTACAAGTGCATTAGATACGTGGTGCCGATTTCGTGTACATGTAAACATAAATAATTTTATTTTCAAAAAACATTCTTATGATATTATGATTAAGGGGATTGTAAGCTATGATCTTCTGCCTCTGTCTTATTACACGCGCAACACAAGGATTTAGACGTTTTCTATTTCCAACATACTGATCGATCAATTAATGTGATAAGAATTTTGAAAACTGATTTGAATTCCTTGTAAAATCACATTTTTTTTAAATTTTGTATTGAACATACTCAAAAATTAATTTTTATTGATTTTTATATATCTAAATTGTTTGGTTCTTTTTAAGAAATTTTGAGGAACACAATCATAAAAGTGGAAAAATTGATCTAAAGTAGAATTAACGACAAATTTTAAAAAATGTTCAACATTTTTATCACATTAATCGATACATCGGGAATAAAAAACGTCTAAATTCCTATGTTACATTTGTGACAGACAGAAAATCATGACTTACAATTCCTTAAAATGCGATCGCGGTAAACATATTTTATCATGTTTTATCATGTCATAGAATGATCGTAATTCTAATTCAAATCTCACCAATAGACCCGTTTCGGTTGAATAAAAATCACGATGCTGTGAACGTGAAGCTATGGTGTATTATGTGAATTTGATTTACAAATACATCTAAGAACTGTAGATCAATACGAAATGCATGCTTATAAATACCTAACTAATTGCTATTATACATGTATCTAGTGTAAATCACAATTTGATTGCATCCCTACATTTTTAATGGAAACATTCCAATAATAATAATAATTTACGTATGCGTCCATATTAATCATGATCAGGGTTAATTAAAGCATTTGCTTATTTTTATGAATTAACTTAAAATGTAGCAGAATGTTATGAAAGTATACACCATGTTACATGGTATACATCAATTATGTAGTTTTAAAGTACTTTCTTTGCTTTTTAAAACTTTTTTTCAAAAAAAAAAATTATTTCCAGTTTTAGATTCGAATAGGGCTGATAAATGTATTGATTTTACAAATATATTTTTTTCTCATGTTTGTCTTCTGCATGTTTTGGAATTGAAATAAAACTTCGATTTCCTTAAACAGCATTTTATCTGAAAGAAAAGTGAATTTAGATGGTACTTGGGCACGTCAAAAATTAAATATTTTACAAGCGCCGAAAAAACCATAAAAAATTACGAAAAAATGAGTATTTTTACGCAACATTATGTTTTGACAAAATACATTTATTTAAAATGTAATATGCTCAAAAACGAAAAATCGCAAAATCAAAAAATGTTTTTATAAAATATTTATATTGACGTTTTCTATACCTGGTTAAGTTTTCAAAGTATTTTGATAGTTATTAACCTATTTATAGAATTCAATTTTTCTAAGTTTTAATTTTGAAATATCGATAAAAACAATTTGGCTATCCAAAAACTCTTGAAAATTTAATACAAGGTTGAATATAAGTTATTTTTGATTATTTTTGATTACTTTTGCTTTTTTGGCTAGTTTTTCTACTTTTTTATGGTTTTTGTAATCTATCTTTAATTATATTATTTTTAATACATTTACAAATTATGTCTATTAAGTACGTACACTATTTTATAAAAAGATTTTTTTTTTATTAAATATTTTGCTTAAATTTAACAAATTGAATTAATAAATTAAACTGAACTCATAAGTAATATAATAATTTAATTAAGCTATTACTACAGAATATGATAGTATAATATAGTATCGTACCCAAATAGAAGCTTGTACGTATTAAAATATACATTTACGCAAAATAGCCATCATCAACTACGATTTATAAATGAGTCTTGACACAAATACTTGATAATGGGTTTGTATTATGATGATAGACCATTTTTTGCAATTTTCTTGAAAACTATACAAAAGTTCACAAATGGTACCATTTGTGTACATCTCCATAGTAACAAATCAATGAGGAATAGCAACTTGATAAACTTTTTAGTTCCATTTAGAATCTAAAATGTAAATTATGTTACAACATGCTGTTATATAAATTAAATTGTACTGAGTTGTTGTTTTTTACTTATTTATCAAGTACGTTCTTTCATATATGTATGTACATTAAATCCTGAAAAAAAATGAGTCTACATTGCCCCGGAGATGTTAGCAAATGCGATAGTGATTCAACGTAATATATAATATGGTACTTATACGTACATCAAAAGAGTTCAATTGACAAACTTTTTTGAACATTTTGACCTTTTAGAAATACTTTTCATGATAAATATCTTTTCAACAGAGTTTACTCTCTAGGTCATAATATTATAATGAAAAGCGGTCAACAATATTAAAATGATCATTGAGAAACAAATAATTGTGACGACCTAAACATTATTATCATAAATAAATCGCCCCTTTACATTAAATAACAAACAATTTAAATTTAATAAAAGCTATGGAGTACAATATAATCACTAAACGACATCTAGCGGTAAAATGTTTCCACGCAGTATAACCCTTAGAAACCCAATATTAGGATAGAACTAAATAGTGATAATAATAATTAATGTTTGTGAACATTCTATTAATAATATATACAGTAAAACCTCATTAATCCGGACAGCCGTTTATAATACGTAAATGATGCTAATTTATGCAGTAAATTAAAACAAACGTGGAAACGAGCTCTATCAATTTTCCATAGGTTAATAATTAATGACTATAATACAATTGTGTGCTATTTTTTAGGTTTAATCGTTAGATTTATGTATTAGATTAAAATTCGCATAATGAAATATCCAATAAAATTGTCTTAAATTTATAATCTATGATTTTTGGTTATTTTGTTTAATCCGGCCAATCAAAAGCTCTAATTGGTCCGGATTAATGAGATTTTACTATATAAATATGAGATGTAACTTGTCTGTACGCAACTAATTACTGGTTGTAAGTGAACATTAAACTGATTGATGGGAGAACAATTTGCAATAGAATACAAAAGATGTGTGAATATTGTATGAGATACTCTGTTGATTAGCTCGGACAGCGATTTACTTTGAAATTTTGGCGTGAAAAGTAATGCAGAAAATATAATAATTGAGTTATGCTATATAGGTATAATACTTGGATACATAGCACGAAGCGATTACAGAAAATAATCATTCGGAGATGATTCGAATGAGTGACCAATAATTCTTGAACGCACGGAGAAAACATAATAAGTATAACATAAGTATAATAATTTAAATATTATTCTGTAACGGCGTTGAGTTGTCCAAAGTTAAAGATACTAATGAATTATATTTTCGTTGATACTAATAATTGATACTTATAATAATAATTTATTATGTATAGTTATTACTGTACAATGATAGCGTTCAATTTAATAGTGTCCACTCTCCACAGCAATATTTCATTTATTCAAAATTGTTTGCCGTAGAATATTTGAGAACATCTCGAATATTCTCGGGGTAGTTGGTGCGCACATCTCATCGCATAAGTGTTCCAGGGAAAACAGGTTTTTGAGTGCCCAACTCCACACAGTTGTGTAATGATGGGCACAATGTACCATCATTCTCATTTATATAAATTATCAAAAGACTAATGGACATGCCGACTTGTGGTATTTAAGAAATTATAAAAATCTTCCCTTCATAACTATACTAATTCCATAACAATATATTCGTTTACCGCTAAGATAGGATACTTATAATATACCCGCTTTCACCTTAATAACAATAATACTTAAACATTTAAATACTCCAAAGACATGCCGAATTGTGACATGGATTTGAATATATGTAATGAACTAATATATATAATACCGCGATAAACAATATATTTAACAGTTATAAAAATCACACGAATCGAGAAGTAATAAATAATAACTATCAATACACAATAAATAATTTAACGGTAAAACGTCACGCATTACCCTTCGGCACTTAGAGATCTAAGGGACCAAAGGAATTGTATACGAACACCGCCTACGTGACAAATGAATGGCACTAGGCACTTCAGACATATGAGCCGATTTCATAATGGAATATTTGAAAGTGCCTACGTGGCCCCGAATTAGGTAAACCTCTTGGATCTCTCACCGAAAGAGGAGGTACATACGTAACCAATAATCTATAAAAGTAATCGCGACGATCAATACGATCGCAGTGCAGCACAGTACGAGCCAGCAGTATAATTAACGTCACCCGTCCAGATATTACGTTCGTGTGATTGTTATAACTGTTTAAATATTTCAAAATAATTACATCAACTCTTCTTCTTTCAAATACTTCCCTTTTCCGAGCCACTGGTATATCGACGACTTTCAGCGTTCTAGTCATATAATATTAGACTCAAGCTTGAGCAGTTGGATAACAAGGTAAGTGGAAAATTATAATTATTATATTCTCTTGCCCCGTTAGATTCCTTCCATCAAAGTCATAATCTCCCGTCAACTTCTACATCGAATGTCGAGTGAAGATTGCTACAGATCAAACTGTGACAGTCACTCTACGCATATCGATAGATTTAACCTGCCGCGTTCAGGCTTAGCACACAATTGCAAGGTAATTTATATCAATTATAGGAGACCTGTAAAGTCACCCTTTACAGGTGAGGTTCCCCAACAATAACGTCCCATCTCATAATTTCATCGCATATAAATATCCCCAGCTCCTCCCTCCTTTCTTCGATTTTTGGTTTATTACAGTTGTAAATGCAATCCAACGGTTGTCGTTCATATTAGCCTTACGTTCGATTATTTTATTTTGCGTTTCTATCGGCATCGGGCCGAATATTATTATTTTGCGTAATATCGCGTTTTTATCGGCATTTGGCCGAATATTACGTTAAATTGCGTATTGTCGCGTTTTAATCGGCATCGGGCCGAATATTATATTAAATTACGTATTGTCCCGTTTTTATCGGCATTTGGCCGAATATTACGTTAAATTGCGTATTGTCGCGTTTTAATCGGCATCGGGCCGAATATTATGTTAAATTGCATACTGTTCGCCAAGTATCAGCATAAAAATTTCGTTTAACGTCGGAAGTAGGAAAACAATTTGCAAGGATTATTTAAACTATCATTATTCATTAATCATTATCTAACATTACATTTTTACTAAAACATTGTACCTACCTAAATAAGTACGAATCGCACATTCTTTGGAATATGGATTGCGAATTTCGCGCTACAGACACACTATATTATTGAATTTCTAGAATTATAATTTATAATGGAATTAATTGTTTTAAACTTTTATTACATCTATATGATATGTCGATGGAAAAGTTGAGCATTTTCGTTTTCAACTACCTAGATCTAATAATAAAAATAAAAATGGAAACATTCGTTGGGCGCAACCTCGTGGACGGTGAACAAGAGACAATAGTTTATGCGATCAACATATGTGCACTTGAGTGCGCCACAATAATGATCAAGCAAGTAAACGTCGCCGTTACAATACATTATAATAAAACGATATTAACATTTTATGTATTTTAAGTATACATTGACGTTCACAGAAACAAACCAAAACAGATGATAATTGTGTTTGAAATTACTTTTAAATCTTCTGTTCGGTTTCAAAGGTGTTGTTATTATTTCCTAAGATCATAACAAGATGTAAACAATATAATAAAAATAATAAAAATAATCAAGGTTTATAATCAAAATAAAAATTTTTGGTTTCAATTTTAATTTTGCTTATCGATATAAGTATTTTTTTCGTTTTAAATAAATATTTTATGATTTTACAATTTTTGTATTGTTAGACAATATTACCTTAATTTATTTATGATTTCATTTTTAATTTTATGTTTAATTTTAAGTTATTGTAATCGAATTAAAAAATTTTGGTTTCAATTTTAATTTTGCTTATCGATATAAGTATTTTTTTCGTTTTAAATAAATAATAATATATCAATTTTATGATTTCACAACTTTTGTATTATTAGACAATATTGCCTTAATTTATTTCTGATTTCAATTTTAATTTTTAAGTTCAATTTTAAGTCATTCTATCACTTTTCAATGTTTACGACTGCTTTCGCCCTAACATTATACCAATTAATGATTAAATGTTCACGAAGGGAGAATATGTAGTAGCAACATAATTAAAAATATGAAATCATGAATCATGGTATAATTTATACCATATAAAGTACTATAAACTACAAACTAATAAATAATAATATAAATACCTAAAGAATAACAATTTATATATTCGTAATACATTATATACAATAATTGAAAATCATTTTTCCAAGCATTTCCACTGATTTTATAATATATTAAAGTCACGAATAATATTTTAACAAACAAAGTGCCTTGTAGGCAAAACAATATAATATGAGTATAAAAAATCTATGTGTCTAACAGGCAATACAATACAATAACAATATAATTATGCCGCGACAGCTTATCAATGCTGTGAGGCGCATCACTAACCTAAAATACAGCGATCATGACATACTGTGTCGGGGTCTGTAATAATAATAAAATTCATAATAAAAATACAGAGCTGATCCCGCGCACAAACACAACACCGCTAACCATGCATAATGAACAATTCACGACCCTATACTAACTGAACAAACGATACACGATACTTATATATATATATATATAAATATCACAGTCTGATGACTCACGAAAACGACCAAAAATGCCAAATCTGCCGTTGCTCAAAATCAAAACCCCAATGATTGAACCATATGACATAATAACCTAATTTATAATTAAATAATATACTATTACTTACCGACTTATTAACAGATATATTATAAACTTTTAACAGACATTGTAATTAAGTGTAATTCATCAGTATTCTTTGGATTTCTCAGTGTATAATAAATGGATCGTTTTACCTATTAATCATATACTTTGGTATACTTGATTCGAATTTCACTCGGTTTTTGGACAGTCATCATTATATTATTATTTCGATTTTCATTTCTAATAATTTTATTTTTGCATTGGGACATAATTCTATCAACTGAATTCATTGATAATCCCACAAAAGAAGACTGTTTTTTTAAAAGGTTTTCTTGTGTAGTGATCGATTCTTCTGAAAACTGTAAAAGAATTTAGAAATAACTAACAATGCATATAAAGACAATTTGAGTTTCACTTGGTATACACTAAAAACTTACTTTTTGGTTATAATTAGACGTATTTGACGATCTCGTTGTTGATGGGGAGCTCTGAATTATAGAACTTTTTAATACATTGGCTGTGTCGCATAATTTCATATATTTAATACGAATAATTTGACCCGATTTTTGGATTATCGTTTGAATTTTTACTATGGTTTCATGATTTAAAGAAGGCACTAGAGGTACAACTGCTGCATTGGTTTGTGTTGTTGACGTATAAGCCTGAATAATTGGTGGATCCAATCTAACGGGTATATCATCATCCAATTGTTGTGATTTCACATCTATATTTTCCTGTTTGTCATTAACAGTCTCTTCATTATCTTCCTTTAACTCATTAATTTCAATAAGAGGTACTATTAATGTTATGTCGACATTAGCAGAAATTTGTTCGGTTGAATTTTGCTCCAAGTTCTGTGTCATCTGAGCTGGTTCTCCGGATTCCTTACAAATGTCCACATTAGCAGGAAGATCCTTCGCAGAGGCATTTTCTGGTGTAGAACCAATAACTGGTAAATCTTTATTATCATTCAGTTTCACGGAAGGAAAAATAGGTACAGCTACAGAATTGGTTTCTGTTGTTGACATAGAAGCCTGAACAATCGATGAATCCAATCTACCGGGTGCATCACCCAATTGTACTTTCATAATTGTATTGCCTTGCTTATTATTGACAATAATATCATTATCTTCCGTTAACTCGTTAAATTCAACAGAAGGTAATTCTGATGAGATCTCAACATTAGCTAAATTATTTTCAGTTGTTTTTTCTTCCAGGTGTTTTGATATCAATAACGTTTCTCTCGATTTCGTATTTACGTGGAATGAAGCAGGAAGTTGCTTCGTCAACGACTTCTTTTGTGATTTTCTCTTTCTTTCTGAAATTCCAAAATAGTTTGAATTAAAAACACTATATTAATACAAAATGAGATTTATTTGGAGTATAACAATATTTTACTTTTTTTTGTATCAATACAACTGGGTATTGTTCTCGTTATTGAAGGAGAACTTTGAGCTGTAGAAATTTCTAGTATATTGGTCGAATTGCATACATCCGGATACTTGATAGGAATTTTATATAATTCATTGGTAATCGTATGAATTACCATTTGATTTTCATTATTCAAAACCACTTTTGTAGCATCCGAATTTAACAGATTACCTTTTGGCTCGATTACAGCACTATTTTCCGTATTTGTCCCTATACCCTGATCAATTAGTGAATCCAATGTATCGAGTATATCATCTTCCAATTGCTGTGATTTCAGATTAATATTTTCCTGTTTATCATTAACAGTCCCTTCATTATCTTCCTTTAACTCATTAATTTCAATAAGAGGTACTATCAATGTTATGTCGACATTAGCAGAAATTTGTTCGGTTGAATTTTGCTCCAAATTCTGTGTCATCTTATTCAGTTCTCCGGATTCCAAACAAATGTCCACATTAACAGGAAGGTCCTTCGCTAAGGAATTTTCTTGTGTAGTAAGAAGTCTATCTAAAATTCAAAAAAATTTGTAAATATTTTGACCTCTATTATTGTTGCATATAAATCTGATTTTGATCCACTCTTTATAGCTAATACGTTTAATAGATTTTTTTCTTCCATGGGTATCCAAAACGATACTCCAAAAAAAACAGGACTTTCAATTAAACTCATCGACGGAAAAGCATAACCCTAATCAAGTATAACTTATAATAAACATTGTATTAAATTTTCAAGAGTTTTCGGACTGCCAAATAAATTAGTCAAAAAAAGTCAATATACTTTGAAAACTTAACCATGTATAGAGAACGCCAATATAAAAATTTGGATAAAATTTCAAGTTGTTGCGGTTTTTCGTTTTTGAGTTAGAGCAATTTAAAAAAATGTATTTTGTAAAAACGTGATTTTGCTTAAAATTTCCCGTGTTTTCGTATTATTTTTATTATTTTTTTCGACGTTTTTAAAAAGTATTGAAAAAGTTGTATTTTTGATTTGCTCAAGTACCATCTACATTTATTTTATTTTCAGAAAAATTTCTGTTTAAGAAAATCGAACCATTTTTACTATCAAAAAAAGTGTCCTCAGATATCAAATAAAAAAAATAAATAAATAAATAAAAATAAAAAAAACACTCATCATTGTAAAACAAATCGATTCCATCACTCCATTCACAATCTAAAAAACATTAGGAATTTTCCTAGACCTCAATAAATCTTTCAACAGCATTTCTCACAAATCGTTATTACTTATACATCAATCTATAGGCATAGTCAATAAACCACTTAAATTATTAGAATCCTATTTGTATGAAAGAAAACAACAAGTAAGGATTAACAACACACTAAGTAATGATGTTAAAATTACAACGGGAGTTCCCCAAGGAACAGTATTATCACCAATTCTATATATTATATATGCCTCTTCACTAGGCCATTTAATTATTCACGGTAAACTATTTTCTTATACAGACGATACCGCGATTCTTATATCAAGAGATAATTGGGACGGAGTTCATCTTAAAGCAGAAATGGACTTTCACTTGATAAATGCATGGTTTATAAAACGTAATTTAATTTAAATTTAATTTAAGTATAATCATAGAGAATTCAAGATTAATCGTAAAATCAAATTACATTAATTTCACCTTAGACAAAAGAACACAACCCACTTCAAATTCATTTAAAATTCATGATATTAACTGTAAATCTAATAATTGTTCATGTAATGGTATAAATAAAACAGAAATTATTAAATATTTAGTTATTACATTTGGTCAACACCTAAAATGGGGTATACACATAAACAACACAGTAATTAAACTACGGAAAATGCACTATCGTATAATGCTCCACGTTTAATATACTTTGCCATGACCAAATCTATCTTACAATACGGAATAACCGCTTGGGATGGCTTAGGTATTTTAGGAAACAATTTTAGGTATTTTAGATCTCAAAGAAGCTTAATTAAAATCATTAAAAAAAAAAACAAATAACATATCCCACTAAGGATCTGTTTAATGAATTTAAAGTTTTTACGACGCAACAATTATTTTATAGAACACATACATATATGTGTTCTATATTACACATACAAATTTAATTTAATTGAGTTTAAACCTAGATACTATAACACACGCTTAAAAAAACAACCTAGAAATCCTTACTGTTCGTGTATCGAAATCCAGTAGATGATTTTCGTAAGTGGGTCTGAGATTACTAAAGAATAACCCGATGCAAATTATTAATAGTACATGTTACAAAATACATAAAAACTCTATGAAACTATGGTTGTTAAATAATACAAGTGACCTATAGTATAAGTAATGTGCCGGTGTATATAATGTAGACTATTTATTTATTTATTTATTTCGATTTTTTCTGTCCATTTTTATATTATAATTATTTATTGCAATCTATGTTTTTATATTACTAATATTATTAACTACTACTATTGGGTATGTCTATTTATGTTTTTGAATTATAGTCAAATATGGCGTAGTTTTTTTTCTCGAAAATATCAAAATATTATAAAATTTATAAAATTATTCTTATCTTTTAATAGTACTCTATCATCACCGATAAGAGGTTATCCTCAGTGGTGAGATTGGCCATTTAACTATGTTATATATATAATCATTGAATACTTAATTGTAATTTTTCTGGCCAATAAATATTATTAAAAAGATAAAAAATAATACTTACTCTTTTGTTTGTAAATGGAGGTTGAAGACTCCGTCATTGGTGTATCAGTCTGTATGGGATCTATATCGTTTGGTATTTTTGTGTATCCTGGCATTTCGACTCCATTTTGAACTAGTATAGATACAATCAGAGATAAGATCAAATTAAAACAGAATCCATAGATATGTAATTTGATTTTAGAAATGTGCTAATCGGTTACCGAAGACGGTTACGTAGATATACGAAATTGAAAATCTCTCCTATGTATAATATGAAAATGTATGCTTTATGAAAATTGAGAAATATATTAGTCGTTCAATAAACAACCAATAAAACGGAAACTACTTCTTGGAAACAATCGATATGTGGTACATTCTTTGTTTCATAGAGAATTTAAGAATATATTCACAAATACAAAGGAGCTGTCAAGATTTCGATTATTTTCAAGTGATGCGATTTTAAAAGATATATGTAGTATATTTCACCCATTATTTATCAATATCCTGCTTCATCAGGTTAAAACCCGTGTACATTGAATATTCCAAAATGAAAGTCATGCGTTTATTAAGTGGTTTTATTCGGTTAGCTATGATAGCTATACATATTAACAATACAATACAATCCCTATGTTACGTTTTCAGTTTTTATATAAAGTATTTTATACAATAAATTTTGGTTGAACGAGTCTACATATAGCCAATCTCCAAAACTTACTATTTTCTTCGTATTCATCACATATGTCTGACCATATTTTTGATTTGAACTTGTATTTTTTACCGGTTGTCTCATTCTTTCGACTGTGAATTTCTCTTTCTTTCCGAAATTTGAAGATAATTTGATTAATGATTGCTACAATAATACAATGAGCTTTATTTATATTATTTAACAAAAACTTACTCTTTTGTTTGTTTATGGAGATTGAAGACTCCGTCATTGGTGTATCAATCTGTATGGGATCTATCATTGTTGTGTATCCTGGCATTTCAACTCCATTTTTAACTAGTATAGATACAATCAGTGAAACGATTAAATTAAAACACAATACATCGAAGATGGTTACGTACATATACGAAATAAAAAATTATTCCTACGTATAATTTGAAATCTTATGCTTTATGACAGTTTTAGGAAACTGAAAAATGAGTGTTAGTAATTGATGTTAGCTGTATAGGTATATTCAATTTAAGACCACTGTGCGTCTTACAATTATTAGTGAAAAATCAGTAATCCAAGACCAAGAGTTATGGAAAAAGCGTGACATAATATTATGAAGGCTATAATAACAGAAATCCTGTCAAGTATCCGGAAGTATGCGATGGTTTGTTTATCACTTTATCAGTGATACGTAAATAACGCAAGTATATACGACGACCATCCGAACGCAACTGAATCAAATACGTGATTATACAAATACACGTATATGAACGCGTACGACTGTAGCTGTATTTACGCTTTATAAGGATACGACTGATGAATATTCTACTAAAACCTAAATTGATTCATACATAGGAAAAAGTATTAAATCACTCAAAATACTGTCGGACTTGTGCTTAGCCCTATCATTCATACTAAGGTGTAGTAAAAACATCGTACCAAAACTAAACTTTTCAATTAGAAGACCCTATTCCGCCTTGATATTGTGTTGCATTAAAATTACATCGAAAAATTGCAAACTAACGGTTTGCACACATAATTCTCAACAGGTTTCAAAATGGTTTCACATTAGCGTTGTCGATAATTCGGTGAAATCGATTTCGCGGAGTTATATTAATTCCCAAATATCATATTTATTGTTAAATAATATGTTACCAAGTTGGTTGTTATGACACGAAAACGAGAGTTGCCTAGCACAACAAACGACGCGTTGGGTAAATAAATAACAAACGATATGAATTTGAATAAATCATTATTTTTTGTTTGAGAAATAATTAATAGTCCATCATGTAGGTACTATTTAAAAATAATTGCCTATATGATTAATACAAAACATCGTATAGTTTAAGCACATATGAAATACATGTTTCAAACACGTTTCGTGAAAAAGGCTGTATTCCCTTCTATGTTTATGAGCTGCAGATTGTAGTCGAACAAATAAATGTACCATAAACAAAAATGTACAAGCGATCAACAGTACAAAGCGAACCGACCAAGACGAGAGTATTTTGGACATGCAATTTTATGAGATATAGAGTACCTATATTTCATCAGTTCTTTCATCAAGTTTACACAAGACTACGTCGAAATGCTCCGAGATTAAGGTCAATGGTCATACATGAATTATATGTTTTTATTCGTTTACCTACGAGAAATATATCTATTAAGCTTATTATTGACTTAAACACAATTTATTCCCAACGTTTTTAGTCGGTGTCTATGGGATCCCAATATTGATTGATGCAACTGGCCTAAGCAGTAAAAATAGTTAATTTCTAAGACTATACATAGTATATTTCATCGGTTCTTTCATCAAGTTAACACCAGACTACGTTGAAATGCTCTGAGATTAAGGTCAATGGTCATACATGCGTTATATGTTTTTATTCGTTTACCTACGAGAACTATACATATTAAGCTTGTTATTGACCTAAACACAATTTATTCCCTACGTTTTTAGTCGGTGTCTATGGAAGTAAAATATTTATTGATGTAGGTAACTGGCCTAAGCAGTAAAAATAGTTAATTTCTGACTTACGATTTTCTTCGTACTCGTCGCAAATATCAGACCAAAGTTTTGATTCAAACTTATATTTCATGGTGGTTTTCAAGTCTGTCATCTTTACGATTCCTGCGGTTCCAAATTTCTGATCACACTTCATATCGTATTGTAAATTCACTAATGGTCGTAAATTGAACACTAAAAATACTTTACAAATATTAAAGTTGACTCAATAAAACAAAAATTCGATGTCTCGTTTTTTCACTTATTCAATAATGTATAATTATTTTTCTAAATTCAAAACAGAGATAATTTTTTAACTGTTTTTTTTTTTTTTTTTGATCTAATTCGTTGGCATAGATACATTTTAAAATGCAGCCAACATTTTAAAAATATAAATTGTTACTATATATTTCATTACATTATACGACATACGAGAAGCTATTAAAAACGAAGGTATTAAAACCGAATGTAAACAACTTGTTATAACAGTATTATATATTATTCCCTATGTTCTTTAATGTATAGATAATATAGATAATTGTTTAATAAAAAAAAAACCATATAATAGAAATTTAAAGAAATTTAAAATATTGAGTTTAGACCATGTAAAATTACGTTTCATTTCGCTGTACGTGATTGGTTGCAGCACGTGCATCGTTGAAGTATTTTATGTCAAAATATGTTACTCGTCTTATTCTTTTGACGGTAATGAAATGTTTCATTTTAATAAAATGTATTCTTACAAATTTTACTCATGAATAATTATAATAAATATAATTTTTGAAAACATTTTATTTGTTTTTTATTCTTACGGCAAGAATAAAACTGATAAATTGAAACAAATAAAATTGAAGAATGAAACAGTGTTTAATAAATGTAATTAATAGTTTTAATAGTTGAACAGTGAACGGTCGTAATCGAGAAGCCGATTCAGATTGAGACGAACTATATGAATGACAAGAAGCACGTGTACCTCTCACGTCCATATTTTTACTATAAGGTTAGTACTTAATACTTTTTACTCAGAATCCCTAAGTACATGTTATAGTGTGATCTTGGAAAGTACCTATACTGGAGAGTAGCGTGGTGATAGGATTTATAACGGACCCGGACGCATATTACCATTCTGCACACGAAATAAAACCCATGATTAAATCCTGCCTTCTGAATGGTCTACACAGTCTGATAAAATTCGATAATGTACTGATTGTGTGCGGACACCCTGTTACCTATTCGACGTGGTTTTTCATAACAAATTAGGGGATTTTTTTGATTTAAGTTCCGCAGTGAGTTCGCGCAGCGAGCGAGCTAGGAGGACGAAGGTCCATCCCGGTAGTTATTTACTCTGTTCTGTTACCTATCCGAAAGCCCATAGCGGCCAAAGTAGTAGTTATTAAAATAAAAACTGTAAAATATACAGATTATAAAAAAAAAAAAATAGTATAAAAAAATAATAATAACCTAATAATTTAAATTTTCCCTACAAATGTGTAAACCAATCAGAAGGCAGGATTTAATCATGGGTTTTATTTCGTGTGCAGAATGGTAATATGTGACCCGGACATTTCGGCGTGCATTCAATTCTTTTAGACCTTTACTCTTTAATTTTATTTTTATTATAAATGTGATGTATGCTGGTAAAGTATATGATTCTAAACACGTTATATAAATGATATTTGTATAAATTAATAATTAATATATTATATAATTTTATGAAATACCTATATAGTGGAAGTATATGATTTCTATCTATTTATTTAGGTTACACAATTTATAATAAACACCATAGATATACAACTACCCTATTACAAATCCCATATAATTACAAGTATCACATTTTGTAACGTTATGTCTTATATAAAGATATGAATTATAAATTATTACCTAAGTAATTGTTGGTATTTTTAATACATATATATAAAGAAATATTGATAAATTTTGGCATATCGTCGTCGTAAAATATAATAATAATTAAACGAAAAACATACATATAAGTATATAACCATCGTAAGTAAAATTTTCACGTTCCCCAATACATTTTATTGGATTCATTTCGCGCGGAGTACTTTGTGATTATTTTAAATTAAAGAGGTCAGTGCAACAACCAGATTAATCCTCTTTTGAAAACTTACCATAAACATAAATCGAATTATTGCACCAAACGCATAAAAAAGATATTAAATAATATATCAGACAATAAAAATTATCTTTCCTTAATGCTTTTAAAACCTTGCTGCAAAATGGGTAAAACTAGTTTAGGATAATAATTTATATAGCATGTTTAGAATCATATTCTATACCGGCATACAGCACAGTTTATAATAAAAATCAAATTAAAGAATATGAAATATTAAAGTCTAAAAGAATTGAACGCACAAGTATGAAAAAAAGGGTGTATAAGGGACGCTGGGGGGAGGGGTAAAGGCTCGTGGGGGAGAAGGAAATACCTGCGGGGCCAGGGAACATCTTATCACTTTTTTTTCAGATTTTAAACTTTAAATATTAGCTATAAGCAGTGGCCGACTGATTTTGCGTATATGAGATTGTTTCACTCACAATATTTTTTAATTTTTTTAATCTTTATTGTAATAATGAATATATCTTAAAAAAAATTGATTTTGATATTTAAAAGATTTTCAACGATTTTTATCGGTTTTTAAAATCGATATCAAGGCTAGTATTTCGATTTCAATTATTTCAGATAATAATAATAATAATAATAATAATAGTAATAATAATAATAATAATAATAATAATAATAATAATAATAATAATAATAATAATAATAATAATAATAATAATAATAATAATAATAATAATAGTAATAATAATAATAATAATAATAATAATAATTATTATAATAATAATAATAATAACAATAATATTTCTCCTCGTTCTTGTACCTATAGACACTGCGTGAATTGCCCAAGGAAATAATATCAGCTCCAATAATCTGTCTCAATAGTACAGAGATGATTATGAAAAACAATTTTCCCCCTTCCCCCCCTCTCTGTTGACGTAACGAAACACACGTCCATGTCGTGCATTTGAATATACACATTACACATATAGGTAACATGTTATAATACGTACGCCCAATCTCGCAAACATATTGTACGCGGCGGCGACGTCATTACAATAATATGACCGTGTGCGCTTGTGTGTGTGTGTGTGTGTGTGTGTGTGTGTGTGTGTGTGTGTGTGTGTGTGTGTGTGTGTGTGTGTGTGTGTGTGTGTGTGTGTGTGAGTGTGTACATTCGGATATACAAATGTACAGATATACAAGGTCCCAGCGCCGCGTGTTCGCGTAATAAGTTTGACTGGCTTCAGTCGCACTGCAGATCCATCCATCATCGGCACGCGCGCTCAACTGATCATCTCGGAACACCGCAGCGAGTGGCGGCCGTTCGGCTTATCAAATCCGTGATACTGTGCAGGTAAATTATTTACAAATATCGACATAATAATATTATCATTTACACCGATTGTTTGTACTGTGCACCTGTGTGTGTGTGTGTGTGTGTGTGTGTGTGTGTTCCGGCCGGACATCATATTTTATAGCGACGACAAAATATGAATCATTCCCTCTGTCCGCGAAAACGTTCCCGAAACACACAATACTGACACCGAATTTATTATGTAAGTATATACTATTATGCACACGGTGTTCTCGGTATTATTCCCCTAAAATGGAATATATAACATTATAATGAGATGATTCGCGGATGATAAAAACCACTCGACAATATTAATTTGAACACAAAATATGGTACAATGACGAAACTCTGCGCGTACTCGAAATTATCGACATTATTCCTCGCTACCGATTAATAGGTCCGTGCAAATAACATGGTTTATTAGTTTTTCGTCGGCTAATTATACATTATTATATTGTAATAGATAAAAATCGTTATATTTTTTTTTTTTTTAACGACAGGATGTATACAATTGATTATAAGTACATAACGGTGCCTTCAGTCGATCACTTCTTCTAAGTTCTAATGGATAATTTAATGTAAATATAACATTTAAATCGCATCGAGTCGAGTACGGTTAAAATTCCGCCCGCCCAAAGATTTCCTATAAGTACGTAAATCTAGACGTTTAAAATATTCCGTTAGTTTCACCTCTTTAGAGTTGTATTTTGTAATGTTATAAGCTGAAGTTTAAATTATAACCGCTATAACTGTCAATCTTGCAAATTAATATGATTTTCCCGTTTATTTTGTTTATTAAATAGTATTAGGTATTAGGTATTAAGTAATAATAGTTTGCATAGGCCTAGGAAGATACCCTAGTTTTTTTATGCCTATTGTTAATGTTAATAGGTTCTGATTGTAATATTAATAATAATAATAACTGGCAATCGCTATATGCATGGAAATTAAAAGGGAAATGGTTAATAATTAGTATTATTATTTTAATTGCACGCAACGTCAATTATTTTAAATACATTTAAATTATTATAATATGATCGGTATTTTATTCGATTCTAACATAATTGAATAATTATCACGTAATCGTAAATCCACTTGTTTTAGCTATGTGACTTACGACGATCTGTTGCAATTTAATAAACTTTTTACACGTTTACTGCATTCCGGAGTCGTATAAGTGACATAAATTATAATATTATATTAACAACATTTAGATAGGTATACACTATAAAAGCATTTTTAAAGTTATCTTTAAGTAATCTCTGGTGTTATCGGATAAACATTTACTTTACCAGTCGACCATAAAACATTACGTAAACAAGTTTTGAAAATGTAATTGATTTATTATGTCATTTGAACTTGTTATGAAAGCATAATTTGTGTGTACATAATTAAGCTTAATCAAAACCATCATAGGTGTAATTTGAGATTTTTAATTGGGGGTTGGCTAAATTTTTTTAAATGCAATATCAATTAATACCATCTGGTTTTCATTAAAAAAATAGCATAAAAACACTTTTAAATTAACAAAATCGATCAAAATACAACTTTATAATTTGCGTTCATTCATTTAAATTTATAAATCTAATGTCAATATAGAGTGATGTTTGTTGTATTAAAATTATAATCCCGATCAATTTTGAAAACGAAATTTATTTAAAAAAAATTTAAACATTATTACCTATAAAATTACTGTTTTAAATATTTAATAGCATTTTTATTTTTCATTTTAATCGTGATTTCGATTAGGGAAGCTAATTTGGATGTCGCTGAGCCCCTCTAGCCCCCCAATCGCGCTTATAAAAACCATTGCGTTGTACTCAATTTGACGGCGTTTAAACATCAAATATTATTGACTTATAACCGTATACCGTCCACGAAATTAAGTATACAGAAAAACAGTAGAATTTGAAAAATGTTGAATTTTAAAACGAATCAGCAGTTTTAATGCAGACTTTGCGAGGAGATAATTAATAAAATTGAAATATTTATATTTTACAAGTACATGCACATGCAGCAACAAATGCTTCGCAAGCAATAATGTACCGTTTTAACCGGCACAGGAAACTGTAATTATAATTACTGACTGGTATTCAGCGATTAATTACCTGTCCCATTGATCAAGGCCACATGCTATACGGCACGTACATTCCAAAATGTTTTATTGTATTTTTATTTTTTCATTATCAATATTCGCAAATGTACACACCACAACACCATACTATGAGAGTGTAGACAACGCGAAACACGCATTTGGATGTGCCGGGTTAGCTGCAGAATTCGTTGAAATCACAACTACCTACATATTCTTCGAACTATTTTTAATCCGTTAACCGTAACCCATCACATGCCGCCATGGTTTGCGACTTTGCGTGTTTCAATTCGAATTTCGATGTGATTATAGAAACTACAGTTCACTTGTTATAGCGCTGGATGTGGTTATACGCGTTTTCGTAATTTTTCCTATTTACCTCAACGTAAGGTAAGAATATGGGTTTAATGTATTTATCTCGTTCGGTCTAAGACAAAATACATAATTTGCATCGTATCGCATCCGTACACGGTATAAACGGTGCAGATTTTCTTCCACGAGTACAATAATAAGACTTGCATGAAACAGCGCGCTGAGCTCTTTTCAATAATAATATTTTGATACAGAAATCGGCTGCGATCGGCATTGCTTATCATATCGTGCGTTTTGATTCGTAAACATAAGTAGCCCGGTGTGCAGTTGTTGTTCGTGTATAGTAATTGGGTTATAAAGTCGTCCCCTAAGGCGAAACATGTCTCTCCCTCCGCGCACGCGCGAGACTTTCTTACTAAAATATTCCATTCCTCATCTCACACACGCAGCCGCGAAGTCCGCGAAAATAAATAATATATAAATAATAATAATATTATTACATGGCGGCAGCAGCATGTCACGCGTGTGTGTGTGTGTGTGTGTGGGCTTAAGAGATTAAATACGTTGTTTGTATCGAGGTCATCGTGTAAACCCGCGACGGATATCGAAAACATATTATACATGATAATATATACGTATACTATTATACTTGATGATAAAATAATAAATGAAGAAAAAACGCATTTTTATCCGGCAGGACTATATAGTATTATATAAGTGATATCGCGCGCAATAATGGTATTTGCCTCGCACGCGAGATTTTTCCGTCCTGTAGTCATTTTACAAGCGTGTTGTTTTAGTGGGCATTATAACGCGGTATCACATCAGCACAACCTGGGTGTCTCAAATCCGGAGGAGAATTTAATGGCGGAAGGGGAAATTAAAACCGTCAGTCTCTAGAGAAAAAAAATACGCACCGGAGAAAGCGCGTAATCCACAACCCGGTGGTGGTCTTTTTTCTCGAATAACAGTAGTTGTTTCTCGGAATTGTTTATAGTATCCGACGTCCGATAAGCCAACTCGACTCCTACGTATTATAAATATTTCACCTCGTTCGTTACAAGAAACAAAACGTGGTACGATTTCGTATTTATTATGTTTTTATTTTTCTTATTTTGTAAACGAAAATCTGATCACATGGTGACTTCTAAATACGACGTAGGTACCGCGTGCTATGAGCATTCACGTCTCCTGCAACACTTTGTTATAGGTGAATAATTATTTGTTTTACTATTTTTAACATTATAAAAACTTCGACCCACCCGATATATGAACGCGCCTGTACCTCGCCCGGATTGATTTTTCTAATCAGCGAACAATGCATCGTAGTAATTTTCGAAAATTTGACATTTAGTCTTAAACAGTACGTACCGTGTCGACGACCGAGATACGCGTAAAACGCGGAACGCACGTCAAAACCTGAAAGCGGCGATTTGCCATCATAGCACCGGAAATATATGTACATTAACTATACGGCCTTCTATGCGTTTAGTGGGCACGCACAACACGACGTTGCGTCACATGGTCGTGCCGCACACACGAGTTATACCTGTAGCACTGTTTGCATACACTTACCTAATTATGAATAATAATATAATAAATTTACTGTTTACTACAGTCATTGTGTTTGTCAGATAGGTTTTAAGTCTTTATTTCGAACATTGGAAAGTCCTTTCTGGAGTTGACGTGGAGACTGGCAAGGGACATAGTATTTTTAAAAGTTAGTAGATATGTATTTGGAAAAATTTCAAAATTACATAAACGTACATCTATGGCCGTTTTAGGAAATTTATCAATTATCATTAATTTTGACTGCCATATTTTCAATTCAGCAATAACTGTGTATGAACATCTGTATCAAGGTAAAATTTAACAAGTTTTTCAAATGGTTCGTGTTCAATAATTTGTATTTCAACAAATTGCCTGTTATATGTTATCAGTGATAAATAATAATATTGTTTATGGTTGGTGGAATCAATAATCACGATAAATAGAAATAGCAAGAAATAAAAATAATGACTAGTCAATATTGAAAACATATATCAAAAGTAGACAAAACGTGTGTTACTAATATGCAAAAAAATAAAGAACCTTGAGGGGAATCTACCCCCCATATCCAGTACTTGATTTGGGGGGGGGAGGACGTGGAAGACGGAGTACCCCATCTATTTATTTGAAAATTGAAACGGAGCGCTGGTAACGCAACATTTATTATAAAGAATTTGTAAATCATCAGTTTTTCTTATGCAAAATATACCAATAACTTATAGCCATAATATTTGTACCATTTGAATCGACAATGAAAAAAAAAAAATTGATTGTTAAATTGCTAAGAAATTGTATTGTGCTGACATTTATGGACCTTATTTATGTAGTTTAAGTTTTTTTTCTTTTTTTTTTGTTGAATAATTCATTAATAATTTAACATTTAAGGTCTTAAAAAAATAATTAATATACAAGTGTTTTTTTTTGTATAACAAATTTATTTTTTTGGGATTAAGGGTGGCTGAAAGGGGGTGTGGAGGGCTTTGCCCCCTCACGGTAATGCGTGACGGTTAGTTTTGTATATGGAACGCTCGTTCATCGAACATCCGCTGACTCCCCTTCTATTTTTTTTACCAAATCAAGCATTGCCCATATCCATCCCGTGAGAACGCCCATGAATGGTAGTGATCATAGTATAACCATATCACATTATAGGGATATTATATTGGTTTTGTTCTCAGGTGAACGCTTTCAAATCACCGACGACGGCGAATCCCCGGACAGACGACGCGTGCCACCGCACATCCGATGAGCCGCGGCGACGATGACGCGTGGTCATGCGGCGCGATGACGAGCGACGCGATCGCGATGAGGAACATTATGACGAAGAAATCGGATTCCGACGCGTCCAGCGCAACGCCGCTGTCGGCGACCGCCGAGAATAAGACGACGTCGAAACGTCCGGACGCGTCGCACCTAAACAGATATGACGGCGGAAACGGCCGCGAAGACGTCAATGCGGTCGGCGTAGGTGCCGACGACCGGGTGGACACGGACCAGAACGAAGCGCTACTCATGCCGCCCGCGTCCGACGTCGCGTCCGCGGTGATCGTCGGTTTGCCCACACGCACCGACGGACAACCCGTCGTGGTGCCCGTGACCAAACGTTATCCGCGGTAAGGCGTGCCTTAAATGATGATAATAATATTGTGTACGTCGATATAGTACACAACCTCAAGGGCCGGCCCAAGATACGAGCGAACCGGGTGGTTTAGACAAAATAGCGAAAGCAGGAAATTTTTTTTTTTTTTTAAGGTGGTTGAAAGTTGATATTTAATTTGTGTAGGATCCGCAGATTATGTTTTGTTATATTATAATATTATCTAAACATAATAAGATCATTGAAAAACGTACACTGCGATAACATAAAATTTTAAAATGTATCATAAAACTATTTGCCAGTCAAAACGCCGGTCATCTATCTGGCCTAAGAAGGATAGAGTATCACTTATTCAGTATTCTTAATCCGATCACACGCCAAAGCAGCAAAATATCGTGGTATATATTGTGTATTAAGGTATTTTATTAAATCTTATCTTTCCAATGAATAAAATTATCTTCATTTATTACTGTTTGTATTAATAATTCGATGATCATTAATAACATAATACATAATATATACTACATAATATAGTACATAATAACATAAATGTATCGTTATTTTTGTTATCTGCAACCTATAAAGTATAAACTGAACGCGACTTTTATAAATATAAGTAGTTTTAAACAATACCTATATGTAAAATAGTATTTATTATATTAAATATTTTTTAAGGGCACCTTATTTACCCGGGGTGCAATATTATCTTAGGCCGGCCCTGTCAACCTGGGGTGGAACGAGGGAATGACGACATTTCAAAGGAGCCGAGAACATTTTTCAAAATACACGAAACATTATTAAATATTAAATAAACTGAATTGACGACGCGCTTTATTTATATTACCTATTCCAATAACCAATATCTTATAGTAGTCAGGGGTGGGGGGCGTGAACTGGTACAATATTATGAAAGGGAGCGTTCTCAGTACTTTTTACTGGTAGGGGAGGGAGGGGATATGAAAGTGTATTAAAAAGGGTTCCTATGTATAATTATAATGTATATTAAATATCATAGTTGAATAACCTGTCGCTGCTAAGTAGAGGTATAAATGATTAATTGTTGCAAATTACAATACGAGTATTATCTTATAAGAATTTTCAATTTCCGATGTAAAAGTTATAAAATCTAGATATTATACACATCGGTATACAGAACTAATGCACTCGAGTTCAACGTAACTAGCACATTCTCGCCATCTATGCAACTGTGCTCATTAAATACTCGTTATTATTGAAATTATGAATAGATGTAAACAATAAGAAAAATCACCAATAACAAATTCTTTATACATATTATCACTAATCCCCGAGTTAAATACTCTTATCAAATACCACAATGTTTTTCTTGCGTACCAAATAATGTGTTCAACACGGAACGAAATAATCAAATTCCATACTAAATACCCAAGAAAAAATAATATGACAATGTTATAATCTATAGTTCACCTCTTGCAATTGAAAAGCTCAATCTTGCTACGTCTTGAATCAACGTCTTGTATTCTTCTCTCTTCATTATTAATACCACCGCATCGACAAATACGGATAAAATATTCAAATTCTTACTACCTAGTACCTATAAACGGTTAACAATATGTCATATAGACGTGCATACCGATAAATGTCCAAAAATATAATGACTGCTCTATTAATAAATTATACTACAACCTGTGTATGGGCAACACCCATAGGTCATATGTTTAGGCGGGAGGAACGAAAAATGATCTGCGATCAATTATTATTGCACGTACCTACCTAATTGTTAATATATGATAAAAATCGGATTTTTATACATTTTTCTATATTTCG
Source organism: Chaitophorus viminalis (assembly GCA_025469195.1). Classification (NCBI taxonomy): domain Eukaryota; kingdom Metazoa; phylum Arthropoda; class Insecta; order Hemiptera; family Aphididae; genus Chaitophorus; species Chaitophorus viminalis. The sequence goes on along the minus strand of JAIPRK010000149.1, from coordinate 324,612 downwards.
TGCCCTTACATTAATAATAATGATTTTCAAATTAAAAATAATTTTCCAGAAGGGGGATCGATCAGGTTAAATAATTTAATTATATGTACTATCATTTTTCAATGTACGTAATAACAATAATTGCTCAGTCAATAATTATTTATTTCAAACTTGTGGTTAATTGGGACGTTTCTTAAGTCTTATCTTTTTTAATTGTTTCCAGAGAGCACTTAAGTTACCAAAATATTATATTGCACTGTCACTATGTAAATCTCACAGACGGGTTGGCATTGTTATAATTAATCATCCGGACACTTATAATCTTTATTTATTTATTTATTATTACTATCATTTGAATTGAGCAAACATAATTTTATTATTATCACTTATCACGTAACATGAACTAAGCTAATATTATTAAAGTTTGTAAAATACGTGAATGAATAATTTTGCTTCACTTTTTATATAATTTTAGACAAGTATAATAATTGTGTTATTAATAATTAGTTCATTAGTACATTGTGAACCATATTGGATAAATAAGTTCTTCAAATTTAATATCAATAAATCCATAATGTATTTAGGTACTATTTAGTGTTGTTTTGATTTCAGTATAATCTAAAATCATTTTTATTTAAAATTATTTCATCAAAAAGATGATAATTTCGTATTGTTTTTTCATTCAATTGAAAATAATAAGCAATGACGTAAACAAGAGGCTCGGGACTGGTTATGACCCGATCATATTTTAGGGTAGGAATACCTTGGCAAGTTGGTGCGGATAGTTAGATACTTTATAATTATTTGTTACCAATATTTTATTAACATATAGGAGAACAACATACATATAAAGCATATAACTATAGAAAATACAATGGTTTTTATTTAATTATGAGCAAAATATGAAATCAGCACCTCGAAAAACCAAAGGTCATTGACACTTCACAGGGATAGTAGGTGGTGTGTAAATTTATATAGCTGTAGACCAAATCATTTTCAAACTGATTCAGCGCCACTGAAAATAAAATTGTATATTGTACAATGTATATTTTAGGTCAAATAATGACTGAAAATGCATATAATTATATAAAATATATATTTAAAGTAAAAATAATTTCACATTTTAGATAACCTGGAAAACAACCATTGTGTTAACATTAACAACCATCAATAGTGGTTAATTCATTAGCAAGTATCAAAAAATAGTTTCCAATTGAAACCAAACTGCATACTTCGTTTATCTTAATTTCTTATTTTTATCATTTTTAATTATAATTATTAAATAAAAGAAAAATGTTAAACTCTAAATTAATAAACTATACGATTTCATTAGGTATGTAACAAAATTATTAAGAAATCAATATCTTAGAAAATAAATATGTTCTTATTACTTCTTTAAAATAACTTGATATCATCAACTTATTATATTTGTTATGTACCTATAGACTATAGTCTATACTTCTATAGGTATTTGATAAAGTCATTCCACGTTATTATGGATTATTATAAAATTATAATAATTAATAATTAATGATATTAGTTAAAAGATTAATGTTTAAATTAATAAAAAATAGAATACCTCACTCTAATATAAATACATAAAATGATCGTCTCAAAATGATTAACGGTATCGTTTAGAATAAAACATAATTTTACATAAATCGTGATTAACATGTCAACACTATTGACCAAAATGTATAGTTTGTAAGTATAATTAATTTTTATAAGAATGTATAGATCTTTGTAACGTATAAATCTTATTTTATACATTTTTATAATATTGATGAATTTTGGTACTAAATTTCTAAAATAAGTCATATATTATATTATACTATATTATATTAGTAGATTTTTAAAACTTCAGCACCGCATCGCGTCAATATTTGCGATATCAGTGATATCAGTGGCGTATTTTCAAATTTTTTGTACGGGGGGGAGGGGGTCTATAAATAGTTAAGTAAATATATATATATATATATATAAATTAATATTCTTTGTGCCTACTAAATAAAATTTTAATAAATTTAAATATTAAAAATAATAAATTTTTACAAACTTAAAATAAAAATTTCTAATCTTATTAATTATTATTAATTAAAACTAATTATATAAAAATTTCAAGCTTATCCCTAAAATAATTTAATTTTAAAATTTAGATAATTTAAACTAATCATAAACTTTTAAAATTTTAAATTGAATTTAAATCTTAAATAACTAAATATAATATAACGAATTAAATTTCTAAACTAATAATATTTTTTAAATATTTATTTAACAATAAATTAATAATTAAATTAACTCTATAAATTTTGAGAATTTAAAATAAATTAAAAATTTTAATTAACACTGATACAAAAGGAACTATTAAATATTCTTTAATAAATTTAATTAATTTCTTTCACAATACTAATAAACTATAAATCTTAAAATTTATTTTTAATAAATACTAAAACATTAAAAAATTAAATTACTTTTATAAAATAACAAAAAAAAAAAAATTATTAATAAAATTAATTATAAATAAAGTTTTATAACATCGTATCATTGTAAATGATATACTTAAAATTTAGATATTTATTTTATAAAATCTTTCTAAATACACTTTCCAGTACATTTACTTTGTTACGACTTGTCTTATTTTTTATAAGAATGACGGGCAATATGTACATATTTTAGATCTATATTCATTTTAATTAAATAATTAAATTTACTAT
>JAIPRK010000149.1:0-321819 GCA_025469195.1 Chaitophorus viminalis | reverse complement strand
TCAATTAATAAACAGGTTCCTCTAATAAGACTAAAATACCGCCAAATTTTTTAAATTTAAAGAACATAACTATTAATTTTTTAGCAAAAATTTTAAATTTTTATAATAGGGTATCTAATCCTAGTTTATTTTAATAAAATTTAATAGAATAAAATAATTATTATATACAGCGCAAGTCATTTATGACTTTTGAACCTTTTTTTTTTTCTTCTCGAGGGCAAAGGTCGAGACCCACCTCACCTTCAAAAAAAAAAATAAATAAATAAATAAATAAAAAATACGCCACATATTATAAATGTATAGTATATATTTCAGCTTCAAGAAATCGAATCTGATGTCGTCGTCGATGTTCCGGAAGACCAGGCGGAGGGCGCTGTTCAAGAACGGCGAGTGCAACATCGTGCTGGCCAACGTGTCCAAACTGCGGCGGCGGTACATGCAAGACTTGTTCACCACTCTGGTGGACGCGCAATGGCGCTGGACGCTGCTGGTGTTCTGCGCCAGCTTCTTCCTCAGCTGGCTGGTGTTCGGTGTCGTCTGGTACCTGATCGCGTACACGCACGCCGACCTGATGGAGGAGAACATGAACAATCCCGCGTGGTCCCCATGCGTCATCAACATGAAAACGTTCATGGCCAGCTTCCTGTTCAGCGTGGAGACGCAGCACACCACCGGCTACGGGTACCGCATGATCACCGAGGAATGTCCCGAAGCGGTCGTGCTGTTCTGCTTGCAGAGCATCGCCGGCCTCATGATCCAAGTATGTATAATAATAATGATACAGGGTGGGGTTACTGAAACGGCCGATTTTCAAAGATATGAATTATAAAATAAAATAAAACCAAATAAAAATTAATAATTATTTATTATAATGAAGTATATATATATATATATATATAACATGTCATTTATTTTTTAAAAATCATGTCCTCGAGATGATGGCCATTTCTCCAAAACACTCTTCTAGCCTATACTTCGTATATTTTCCACTGCACGGTGAGAGCAGACCTGACAGCAGCGATGTTTTCAGGTGTGCGAACGGCTTTTTTCCGTGAAGGCTTCTATGCTAAACCCGTTTCTCCAAAGTTAGTTACCCATATTTTAATAGCCTTAGCCGATGGTACCGAATCATGGCGTTTAAGATTAAAATGAAGACGAAATGAACGCTGTGCGGCTACGTAACTGTCATTATTTTTGTAAAATGATTATTATTATCGCATAAGCACGTCGTTCACCACTCTACTATTCCATGTTTTCTAAATGGCATATTTTATTTGAACTAATAATATTTAGTGAGAATCCTTATGTTAATTATGACTGAGAAAATCTATCTTTGAAAATGGGCCGTTTCAGTGCCCCACCCTGTATATGCGTCGAAACTATCGTTCGCGATGGCGCGCGGTTTTCATCGCAGTTGCGTACTCTGTGTGTTATATGTTAACAGTATTACACGTCGTGAAAAAACAATACCCATAACCTTATATATTATGTACAATATAGTGTCTATACTTTTCGTTCTGCTCGTCTCATCACCATCTCATAGCGTTGTTATTATAATTTCATTGTTAGAAAAAACTTTCAGTATCATTTATTTTTCCGTTAAAAACAAAAGAATTCAAATGGAATAAGTACATCGATAAGCGGTGTTACAATCATATTATCACTGAACAAGGGCTAGTAAAACTGCACGAGTGTGGCTGCAGCAAATTGGCTTAAGGAACTTGCTGTGTGATTATAATAACCTATAATTTACTATTTTTATTATTTTCATTACTATGATTATTAAATCTTTTATTGTGCAATATTTTACCTATTATTATTATATCTTTAACTTTGTTACCATATTATATATAAGCCGACATGTCATATGCATAAAAGAAAAAAAAAATTATCTTTGAAAAGTGTAAACTATAGAAGAGCTTGTACAGCAATAAACAGGAATAAACATTAATATTATAACGAATGAAACGCCGTGAAAAAAGTAAAATCGTTTTTCATTTTTTGTTTTTTATCTTAATCGAAAAATAATATCACATTGAATTGACATTAGCCGTATGTATAGGTAGTGTATACGGATTACAAGACGGTTAACGTGTGTTGGGATGATGTATAGCGTACACAATTTAATTTACGATTCGTTGCAATAATTATATTATACGCGTATATTATGAAAACCTGATATATTCCGATTTTTTAATTCATGAGCCACCCTCTATACCCCATACAGTTTACTTACTTATAGAGCGCAACAGCGGATTCCTTAAGTTGTACATAATATATTTTATACGATTGTGATTTATAACGTTCAAATAGGCGTTCATGGTGGGCATCGTGTTTGCAAAGATGGCCCGACCGAAGCAACGCTGTCAAACCCTCATGTTCAGCAGAAACGCAGTGATATGTCAACGAGACGGGCAGTTATGCTTCATGTTCCGGGTCGGCGACGTGAGGGAAAAATCACGCCTGATAGGGACGACGATCAGGACGCGGTTAATTCGATCACGTATGACACCGGAAGGAGAGACGTTATCGCCAAATGTTACACATTTGAAAGTGAGACTGGGAAAAAAATACATTCCCTTATACTATTATCGTACATTATTACGTCACCTATCATTTAATCGGAATCAACAATTATAATGTTTTTCTTTTGGACATCAACAATAAGGCAATTTCAAACAGATTACGTCTTGTTAAAAAATAATTCTTTCCCACGTCATCTTAATCGATTCTTATTTCTTTGCAATGCATTTGTTGTAAACGCATTTTCTCGTTTGTTCTTCATCGAATGTTTACATACATTATCTTCTCCTCGCGTGCACGAATCATTGCTATAATTTTTCTACGAAAATTACGATTTCCACCACCAACAGTGTTAACCCTGAGGTCGGCCGATAAAACAGGTTACAACGATAATATTATAATAAATCAATATAACCCGATTCGTATACGCGTGTATCTACTACTATATTCATGCCGTAAACGACCACGCTAACCGTTCTGTTCTCGGGCGGGGATGGTTTTTTTATTTTTATTTTCAGGTAAGCGTGGACGACTATGACGAGCAAATGTTCCTGATGTGGCCCACGGTGGTCGTGCACAAGATCGACAAAAACAGTCCGATGTACGGGTTGAGCGCCGCGGCGCTTCTGAACGAAAAGTTCGAGGTGGCGGTGGTGTTGGAGGGCACGACCGAGTCGACGGGGCAGACCACGCAGGCTCGCACGTCGTACTTGGCTTCGGAGGTGCTGTGGGGCCACCGGTTCCGGCCGTTGGTCAAGTTCTGCAAGACGAAGCTGTCGTACGAAGTGGACTACTCGCAGTTTCACGACATGTGCAAGGTGGACACGCCGCTTTGCAGCGCGAAGGAGCTGGAAACGTATTTGATGAACGAGTCCAATAACCCGCCGATGATGTGACAAAATATTATTAGTCATTATTTATTGTATCGCATTATATATCCGCCGCCCACGGCGACACCGCTATGCCGTTGTCGGTGATCGTTGCGCATGTCCGTTTCACCCGTCTTGGCCGATGACGTCGTACTACGACAAGATATAATAATGGTGGTCGGTTGTACCGATCTTTATCGTATTATACACAAGTGTGCCGGGACGAAAACAACGATTTGTGTTTTTTTATTATAAATATAAAATATTTGTGTGTGTGTGTACAACGCAGTCCAGTCGTCTATTCCTTTTGCGGTTGAGTAGTCAAGTTGACATACTCAGTGGTCAAACATTTTGTAATATTACACGATAGATACCGATGGCAGAAGATATGGTTTACAAATAGATTATATTATGAAAATAAAATTAGTGTTATATTTCCTATAACCACATTCGTATACTTATCTATATATAAATCGACATATATATGATGTTATTTTCTTCTGGTTCGGAGAGATATAAGGATCCTGGACCCCATTATTTTCCTCTTATAATTACGCCACTAGCTGTGTATAACATAATAGAACGTTTATCCTCCGAAAATGTGTATAGTGATACGCTGCTTGTATATATGTATATATAATCATACCACGCATTAAAGTTTTCACCGTTTATTCGAACGTTTTATGAAAAATAATATGAAAAATACCCATGTCAAACATATAGCATTTAAAACTCTAGATAAGTAAAATAGCTCTTAATATCGTAGATATGCAAAAACTAACGAAAATTTCGTGTTTTACTTCAAGGACGCGTGAAAAAAATTGCATCTTTCTATTAGGATGTTCAAATGCAAATTAAAAAAAAAAAAAATTTGCAAACGCTCCAACTTATTTTTGAGACTTAAAGGAAACCAAAGGCACATAAAGAATGTATGTTTATTCGATTGTCTTACAGAACTATATTGTACCCACAGCATCCTGTACGCATAGCTGTTGCGCGACCATCGTCTGATGGTAATAATCATGCACTGGGTGCGGCAAAGCGTTAACGCGACGATAATAACATTCCAAGGCGGGAATACGATGTATACGCGAGAAAATGTAGTCACCTGCGCGCGTACAGAGTATAATGCAAACGAGATGTGCATGATGTTATACGGTCCTTGTACATTTCCGCCCATTATAATGTAATTAAATGACATAATATAAAACAATCGTAATGTTTCCTAACGTTATTATAATACGTAGGTGTCTGCGCACATGTGCGCGCGCGGTGATGATGGCATTATCATGCCAGTGAACACAATTTATTGCAACACGCCATTATATATGATATGGTTTCGACAAGATACATCGTCGGATGACTTCGATCTCGTTTGCAATGGTCATCGCGGTATAAAATCTGTTCACCACCTAGGTATATTATGTTATATGTGTAACGATACAATCTTTGTACAGGTACAATACAATATTATTTGGGTTCTGTCGTGTGTTCGTTTATCGTATATTATCATCAAAATAAACTGAAATCACTAATGAACACATATAGGCAAAGAAATATTGCAAATAGCACCTACTAATAAATTCTTACACAATGCGTACTCGCATTAAGCAGACCTTAACTAATGCATCCTATTGTATAGTGTCGCGGTTACATCGTGGTACAATAAACATGTTTTAAAAAAATAAACATTTAATTTACATACAGCAGTTTTGTAACAAAACGAATTCAGCGTGCTTCCACTTCATTCAAGTTACGCTTAAATAAACAGAAAACTAAGACTATAATAATGAAAATGGTGGTTTGAAGAAAATTTATTAAAAATAAATGAAAATGTACAACTCACCAAGTTTACTTAAAATAATAGAATAAATATCAAATTAAAATACTTATGACATGGAAACATAATATGTTTACACAAATAGGTTACGATTATTGCAAAATTTCATTAGTCACATATGAAGAAAATGTTAAAACGTAGTATCTTCTATATGTGTATGGCAAACTCACAATATGATTACAAATACAAACAAACAATAGTGTTTGTAAAATAATAATAAAAGAGACTGGAGATCTTTAAGGCTGTTGTAAGTAATACAGACGGATCGACCAAACTCGATTATCATTTTTATGTTCATGTCATATATACTATAAAACACTTATCAATATTAAAATTAAATTTGCCTAATAATGATAAAATATTATTAGTCTTACAAGCTAAGGATTTATAATTATTTTATTTGTCCTAAAAATGCATGGATACATGTACTTACATCAATAAATATACAACAATGATGCATAAATAAAAATTGTACAAAATAAAGTAATGATTATAAAAAAAAAATGCCTAAATACTAAAATTCAAACAGAGATAACATAATTATATTAGTTAAAAAAAGTTTTTTTTTGTTTTTGAGCAACTTAGGTGGAATATCTGTCTGTCAAGTATGATATATGTATATGAGCTTAAAAGCGTATCTATAAATTAGTAATAAATTATTGTTTTAAGATCATACAAATGTCGAATATTTATATAGAAAAAAAAAAAAAAAACAAAAGAAATCTTTTCGAAATGCGTACGATCGTAAAACAATAGTGTCCGACCAAATGCGGCGTACGAAAGAACATAATATTGTAAAAAATATTCAACTTCTGTCGACAGTATAATATATATGTTTTTGATCGGACATTAACTGAATTCGAAACTACGCGATTTCAGATGCACTTATCAGCCACCTCTAGTAATTGTAGTGGCCGGCGTATTGTTGTTGTTGCCCGTGGTAATAAGGTCCCGATGGATACGTATTCGGTTGTGGGTATCCAGCGTAAGCGTACTGTTGTTTCTGTGGATAAACTGTAAAAAAAAAAACACAATAATAAAATGAGTCGTATTTTTTAATTATTTTTAAATTATTATAATTATTTTCATATAACATGTACACGTGGTTTATACATTTTTTGTTTTATATAATAATTCGATAACACTAATATTCATATAGGTATATATAAGTGTTTCACGAAAAATGAATTAACGGTCACGAGTTTCATTATTAGCCGAGCATATAATATTATTATTTAGAGGCCGAGCAAGTTGCACGACGAAAATTGTTTGGAAAAAGTTTGGATTAATTTTTGGACCAAGGTTAATGCGCACACGAACTGTTCGATTTCATTGTTGTTTCCAAACGGTATGCGTATAGCGACGTATGTACGCAATGTGTTCTGATTAGGAGGTAGGTATACTTTAATATCATAATCCTACAAAAGTTTTATTTTATTTCGCGCACAAAGTCCTTGGTTTTAGAAAATTATGTACTTATGTGAACTAACTTCCTTCGCATACACCTAACACTCCCAATTCCTAAACACATGATGTATAATTAGTTATACAGTCATTTTGGGCCGATATATTTTAGTAGCAATATGGTATATTATCTACTGAAGTAAATCATAATATACCATCGCGATCTGTACCGCGCAATAATACTACCAAGTTATTGTAAACATGTTAGTGTGCATCACACATTTTTATGATCACTCTAGATTTCAGTACAATATTAATTCGAGTGTTTGCGTTCATAAAATATTGAAACCTGTACCTATACATATGCGTATACACTAGTAATTATACATGACGAGTATTTTAAGAGTTTGAAAAAAAAAACGACCAAAGCGTCTCAGATTTTCGTGTCCATAACATAGGTACTACTATAATCGTTGAATAAAATTGTAGTCTTCGACGGATGCGACAGATGTGTGCCATCAAGTGCAATAATGTATAAATATGAAACGGATGTCGCTTGTTTTTTTAATTATTTTTTTTTTTTTCAAAATCAATTCTCGCGTTTCTCACGATCCCGGCTGTTGTTCACGGCAAATTAATTAGTTGTTCACCTGAAGTTTCGACCGCACCCACTAGAATCCGATGAGTGTGACACAGGCCCGGATTGAACCGGTGAGCTATCGAGAAAATCTCAAAAAGCCAAAAAAATAAAATTTATAAAATTATTGAATATTAGTTGTAGCCCTTAGTGGCTTATTTTGTTTAGTACAATTTTAATCCCCTTCTTAAAATTCAATCAAATCTCTGTCTATGAATGGATTGATTATTTGTCGAGGGCCGGTACAGATTTAAAATGTCGGTGGACCGCAAAAACTCTCAATCTGGGGCTGGTGTGTGGCCCGTACGGGTACAAATAATGTACTCACCAGGCATCAGGTATTGCATGTTGAGAGCCTCTTCTCTTTCGCGTTCACCTCGGAGACAGATAGCGGCGCCGGAAAATAACAAAGCGGACACTAGAGAAAAGCCGACACCGGTCCACGCCATGAAGAACGACCAATCGTAGGATATGCGAGTGTTTTCCTTGAGCACCTGCAACGGACGAAATAACAATTATTAATAACTATATTGACGGTCAACGCACTCTTATTGTTGTATAATATATTATATATTATATGCGTAATGTATATGTAGACATACACGCGTATGTACAAAGGGAAAAAATAGAAATTTTAATTAATATAACTGCGCGCAACATGCACAATTCATTTAACGGTTTTCTTCGGCGTGAATAATTATATATCGTCGTAATAATATTCCATACGAAACAGTAACGCGCGTGATAATATATCCGATGACACAGGGTGTCTGACGCGAATAACATGAACACTGTTCGTGTGACCTGCAGACAATGTTTATAATATCTGAACACCCTGTTCATAAACAGTATCTACATATAACATATGGCTGTATTCAGTGGCGTGTTGAACTCATCTTTGATGAGGAGCAAAAATGTATACAAGTTACCCCCCTCCCTTCCCTCCACTTATCTACTCATCTTTTTTTATAAGCCAATAAAGTCCAAATTCGTATGAGATATGTCAAATACGCGAAAATTTGCAAGTTATTTTTGGTTATTTTGTAGTATACGTAGTGTATTTCTATTTTCTATGATAAACCTAGTCACCCAGTCAACCTAGTGTATTTTGTGGCAGGGGGACCACCCACCCCCCCCCAAAAAATTTTAAGGAGCAATTGCTCCAAAATAATACCTTCGCCACGCCACTGGCTATACTATTGATGAGCACTTACGTTGTTCCACTGCTGGTAGAACTCCTCTCCTACCGTACGTTCCTTTTCGTAATACTCCACGCCGTGCCAGAATCCCATAGCTCCAGCGCTCAGCAAGCCTAAAAACGAAACGATCATCGTAATAACACGATTACAATGAACAATAATAATATATGCATTATGTTGTTGTGAAATCTCCTCGCGCGACCGCAATCGGTCCGCTGATGAGAGGAACGCCGACTTACACGCTAACAGCACCAGGATAGCGGTTGCCGTGATGTTCCCGGGCGATCTTCTCCAGCATCCCGCGACACCGGTCCAAAAGGCGACGAACATCACGAAAAAGCTCACGATGAACAACGCTATCGTCGATCTGCCCATGTCTATAAACAACGGCAACGATAGACATTTATTATAATGTACGCAAAATGTGCCCCCCTCCCCAATCAAAAAAAAAAAAATCATTAACATAATGTCAACCGACGATCGATCGATGTTTATTATACTTACGCAATCTAGTCATGGCATCTTCGGAAAACTCGTGAGTCTGATTGTCCGTGTCCAAGAAAAAGTAGTCGACGTTCATGCAGTGCGTTTCAACAGGACTCAAATAGGTTTCAACTGAAAAACCAACGGCTCTGTTATGATATGATTGCATATTTTTTCAACCGATAAACGATATTATAATGACCAATGTGAACCCTTATATTATTAACCTACAACTTAATATGTTCCAATACATCGACGTACGTTAATCTATTATTACCGGTCTAACCTTTTTAGATTTCTAAAATCCATTATAGCTTACCCAATGTTACAATGCAGTACGAATTAATTAATACTGCAGTTTCTTACTGAAATCTATTGTCAACCTTCGACAGAGTCACATTCATTAAGCACGTTGCACAATTTCCTTCTTTATTTTCATTAAATTAGGATTTATGTTGATACCTATATTATATATTCTTTTTCAATATTATAGTAGTCTGTATAAAATTGTTTTATTTTATTTTATGTTTATGTTTTTAATGTACTAAATTGTATTTTAATTAATGTATAATACCTATGTTAATGTATATTATAGCAAATTAATTCATAAGTATATTATTAAAATTATTATTTAATATACAAAATTTGAATTAATTGTACAAAACAAATATATTCAAAAATTAAAACTTTAATAATTAACATTGAAATAACATGTGAAGTAATTATTTATACAAAACAAAAGTTTTAATATCCATTCTTCATTTTTATAATCACTTATAATATTATTTACTTATTTTAATTTTATATATAATTATAAAAGTACGGGCTAACAAAGTAAAGGTTGCATTACAATATTATAAATTAAATTGGACTATTGAACATATTTTTGACACAGTACGATCATACTAATGAAAAATGTATAAGAAAGTGTATTAATATTATGAAGGAAAGAATTAAACATTCCGTTTATGCCCTTGAAATATTAGTTCTCGCATGAGTCTTCTCAGCGGGGCCTAAAATTAATTTGTATATGAAATTAAATTAATAAAAACAAAAAAAATATTATACACAAACGATGCTGTATTTAATAGATATAATCTATGTATCGTATCTATGATTTCATTTTGAGTCATTAACCTAAACTTTAGGCCCTAGAGCACAGTTTTAATTACTAAATTATACTGTACATTTTTCTAATATAAGTACCTTAAAATAGTATTTAATATAAATATGATTTCCAACCACTTGGGTCAATTATTTCCTAAACCATATATAATACAAGTTATAATGTTTAATAGGCATATTATAATGTAATAATGACCAATAATGTAATAGCAGAAATTTTCTTTAGGTTTTTTTTTTTTTCATAAGTAGGTTCGTAAAAGTTCAATCGTGTGCAAATAAAGTATATTCTAATTAAATTCATGGAACGGAGACGTCGTTATAAATTCATTAGTCTATCATTGTTCATTCCCCATACTATCTCAGTTTCACCACGTTCGTTTTCGATGATACAATCTTTGTAATTTTTTTTTCTTTTTTTTTGTTTTGTTTTTGGTCGCAGTGCTCCGAATACGTTTTTCAAAGAAAAGCCGATTCAAAATTAAATTCATTTTTTATTGTTATCTTTATTATTCGTTTTCCCAGACACTTAATAAAAAATAAAAAATACAAAACAGTTATTAGTGCACATTTTACACGTTTAAACCGAAGAACAGTGTGAAATCATGAATCTCACACACCGCACAACCACTTTCTATCGTCCGGTAAAACAAAGAGAGAAATATTATTAGGTGTATATATATATATATATATTATCTTCGTACACAGATGTTGGAAAGAAATAAAATTCCTCTCCAACGTTCCCCCTTATGGCTTTTTCCGTCGTCCTTTTCCATTAAGCATGTGTGCACACACGCACGCCACACACATGCACATACAAACATAAACACACACACACACACACACACACACACACACACACAATGTGCCACTAAACATGACCTTGGTTGACGTCCTACAGAAGCAATAATGGGGCACCGATGGAACCGGTTGCCGATGAGGGGCACACGCACGCGCATGGAATGTGGGCAAGACTCTCTGAGAACCGGTACAGGTAGCTGATGCGGACACTCCTAAAAAAAAAAATAAAAAGAGTATGAGCCCCGGGATGTCGGTGGGTTTCGTGCTAAAACGATCGTGATGGCTATCGTGATATGCATGATAGGCGTTTACCATTCTATCTACTGCGGTGAGCGACTGAAAATTTCCTTACTATAGAAATAATCCTGCTCTGGTGAAAAATTAATGCATCAGCGTATTATTATTATTTTAATAACCATGTGATGTTGTTGCGTCGGCAAATAACCGCCGCTAAACGAATACACAAAACGATCAAAAGCATAATAATGAAAATGTATATAATCATGTGTTCTCCGGAATGTTTGGAAACTCAAAAATTATGATTTTCATCCAGGGGAAAAAAAAGTTTTGTTTGGCAAAATAATAACATGATTATTCGAAACAACTCAAAATTGTAACGTTGTTCACCTGTACCTGCACTATTCGTTAACTCGCCAACACCTAATCTGTTCGATGATATTGAACTAGAGATTATGACTTATATATTGTAAATTTGTACACATAATATTATTTCTCATATAGATTTTGATAATGAAATTTGTCTAAGTATTATAAACACGTATGCGTTAGATAATAATATAATAGATACATATATGAAATACGAGTCGATAGTTTATACAGACGAAGCAATAACATTTTTACCAGCACTAATAGAAAATATAATATCAGACGTGTTAGCATAATATTATTTAAGTAGATATACTTTGTTATTTTCATTAATCAATTGATATCACGCTTTTTGATAAAATAACTAACTACGACATTGACAAGAAAACGGAAACCCAAATGATGAGGAATGTCAGTGACAGTCGAACATTTCATGATCGACTTCAAAGCTTATTCATTGACCAGGAATGTTCAGTATGTCTACACCTATTGGAAGTACCCCGCATCTGATATTAACCGCGAGTATAATCATGTTCGTAAAAAACACCCACTTGGTTTATGCACTTGTTTAAAATATAGCATTATAGTATGTAGAACATTTTTTAATTTTAATTTAATTTTTTTTTAATCTTCAATCCTTCTATAACAGCCAATGGCTATATAAATCTCGATATATTATTTAATGGAAAATAAATAATAATAATAACTAACTTTGTACGTGATAAATGGACCAATAAGTTATATACCTCGAGACTGACAAAAATGAATAATATTATTCTGTTACGAAAAAAATAATATTTATACGACTCTAGTGTTTTGAATCTGAACTATAAATTCAATTTGTTCAGACTGTTAAGAAATAATTTTATTAACTACAGACTTATATTCGTATATGATGATACAAAATATTATAATATGTACTTTTTGCCAAATATTGTAATTTTATCACTTAAAATGTATTGATTTATTTATTTTAATTTACTACATTTTTAATAAACTACAGCAACATTATAATAAACTTCAGTTTGAGTTAAATTTTAAGTATACAACAAAATGACTAGTTATAATACTATTACTCTGGTGGTTTATCCGTAAATGATAGTAAGAAGTAAATGACATAATTAGAACATAATATTGTTGTATAATTATTTGCGTATTAAATACTTCATAACGTTATGTAACACATGACTCGAAGAGAACAAAAACGCTTGGTTTGTAGGATTTCATTGAAAACTCTCACTTAAAAATATATTTATCAACCGTGAAATAAATTTATTCAGAAAATAATCGAGACATAGTATGTATTTAATTGGAAGTCCATGAATAATAATGAAACTTCTTAACCAATATAGTTGTGGGACCAAATTATTAAATTATCCTTGCTATTATGCTCAATTTTTCGAATAATTATTGATTCGATTATAATATTATTATATATAGATGCTTAACAGGAATATAATATTTCAGAAACGCAAACACGTTATCAAGGATCAAGCAGATGTGAAAAAACAGATATCTATGTAAAACATATTTATAAAAATCAACGATTGACCAGATGACCTGTTCTAACGGTAAAAATCCAAACCCGCAATACAACTTACTAGCGCTTATTATTTAATATTTATAGTAGATTGTACTTGAAAAATAAGTATGTAACGATTAGATACATTCTTCAAGTTTTACCTTTGGAAATGATTTTGAACAAAATATGTAGTGTTTAATGTTTATACATAAAACTGCAATGATTAAATTAGATTATATTTTTGCTTTAATGAAGTGAACGCTATGTCACCAAATAGACAAATATTAGATACAATATGAAATAATATGTTACATTATATTATGTGCGTGTGTATATTAAATTATCGAAGGCAATAAGTAATATATATATATATATATATATAGGTACCAAATGCATTCGATCAAGCGTTTAATAATCTACACATACGTGGGCACAATTGAGTATAATAGGTATTGCTGTTTGCAAAATTAATGTATAGTATTTGACTTCCGTTGGATTGTTAAACACCGTTAAATATTTAAAATAAAAGTGTGTGTAATAATGATTGCAATAATACCACTGTGTTTGTTTTTACAAAACTTTTGGTAGATCAATTACCTTAATCACAGGAAAATAAAATCGTGAAACACGAGATGTGCTAGTTTGAATATTGAAAACGATACTGTCGATCAACATGCTCGACGCCGTCAACAATGTCCGCTATTTATCGTAAACCACAGACGATGAAAACAAAACTAAAACGATACCTCAACTAATCGAGGACTCTAGAAAAACTGATCGAATGAGGTTATTCTCCACCACATTATAATTATTTTTAGTGTAGTTCCTTTAAATTGTGCAAATTATTAAGAATACTGTATAGGTATACAAAGTATGTACGTACGATAGAAGTTAGTTTGACGTAATGCGAATCGTAGCGAACAAAATAATGTGAAAGTTGGTACAAGTACTCGCAAAAACATGTACTTGAAATAATTTGTCAAGTTTTTCTTTTCAAAAAATATTAGAAAACAACAAAAATAATTTACACTTCATAGAACAAAACAAATAACTATAATAACTATAATACAACATGAATATGAATTGGTATTTTAAAAATAATAACTAAAAGCAAATTTTTTGTCAACAGCATTTTATGTATATGTACTACAATCCACAAATAATTTTTTTAAATACCTACTATACATTTTTATTGGCCTGTAAGTCTTAAATTCTTTTGCTACAAAGGTTTAAAACTAGTGACTAAACAATTTTGTATTAGTATAAGCACGTAGGGATGATTATTTTTTAAAAATTCAAGTATAATCCTAAACAATAAGTTCAATTGTATATAAGACGTATTATGTTTTGATGAAAAATCAACGTTGAAAAGATTTGACCAGAGATGACGGTATATAGTTGAATACTATAGCACATAATAATATTATAATATTGTCTATACATACGTTACAGCACACCGAACTCGTGGCTATTTATATTCGAATAACACACGGTTGTGTTTACTTTTGCAAAACGTGAGTAAGAATTGCCAATCTTATGTACCCGATCGAGAGAAATGTTGCGCGTGTTTTCTAAACCGTAATTATGCGTTAGAACCAGATGAAAGCGAACAAATGTATGGTCCTTTCTTCAGATGAGGTATTTTTATTTATTTATTTATTTTTTTTTTCTTTACACGAGGTTTATGCATAACATGAATCCTTGACCAATACACACACACACACACACACACACACACACACACATATCGTAGAAAATTTGTTGGTGCTCTATTGTTATTTGTTGTTCGCCGGTTCGATTCCGTGGGAGCAGACGTGGAACTCGTGGACAGCTTGCGGTGACGTAACGACGGGCGCGAATAATACTGCTATTATTGCGACAGTGGCGTTTGACGATGTATATAATATAGTTTACAAGCGGGGAAGGAAGCATGGCTCATGAGTGTATTTATTATTATTATTATTGTTGTTGTTGTTTTCATTATATACGCTCTCGCGTTTGACTGGGCGGAAAATATGAAATAACGTCAGTAATTAATAAATGAAATTTTCTAACGTAGATTAATGGTCATGCAAAGTGAATAGACATTGGACAACGTAAATAGAGCATATACGCAACTAATAACTAATACGTGTGTGTATAAGTATTTATGCGTGAACTGTGTGTGTGTGTGTGTGTGTGTGTGTGTGTGTGTGTGTGTGTATACGTCATATATACTATACGATATATTATAAGTTCTGTTGAATCGAAAATAATACGTCATAGTGAATGTACATCCGAACTAGTTTTCGAGCAATATTACACTACGCCGCCGCCGTGTTATTGGCGGAGGTTTCACAACCGCTAGGAAGACATTGAAAAAATTCTAATTAATAAGATAATATCGCGCGATTTCTCACGCAGTCAGTTGCAATGGTTTACGGCGTGGATCAAATTCGCATAAAGTGAAGACGTTAAAAGACGCCATACCCACATGTGTTGTTGCCTTCGTCTTACACACGTACAACATAGCCAATTTGAATTGAGCAATACAAATGCCGTGTTGTTAGCTTTAATATTAGCGTAAGCGCTCGGCCTATTATCAAACATCATGAGAAGAACGTTATCTATGTTTTGTTGGGCGCTTTTTTGCGATATTTTAATTTTTAAGCGAATAACGAGTACGTGAAGTATTACAATTTAAAAACACTCATAGCTAGCTTAATTTCCCCAATAAGTTTGATAATAGGTCAGTTTACGCTTGTATTAAAACTATAAGTAACAACACAGCTTCTGAACTGCTGAACACAAATTTGGTACGTTGCACGGCGTTTGTAAGACGGAGACAGCACATGCAGGGATATGACGTTCTCTCAACGCCATTACTCGCCGCGGCCAATATTATAATATTGTTACAATACGGATCGTTTAAGGTTTAAATAATACGCGTATGGTGTGCCACGTGACATTGAGCCGAAAATACAATCGCAATATATTCATCCACGCCCGCGATACGATACGGCCAAAAGAGACGCCAAAAACTGTGCACACGCTAAACGGTAAGACAATAACTTTTGAAGCCATTTGATTCGGAGCGATTGTCTCCGTTCCCCCCCCCCCGTATTGTCTATCGATGCGGTATTATATAGGACGTATAAAGAATGGTTAATAACTATATTATTCGTATACAATATAATATGATCATATTGTATACGGTTTTCGATTCGTTTTATTGAAACGCTAAACGTGTGCAATGAGTATACAGCGATGATTGATATACTGCAGTGTTAGGAAAATATTATATGAAGTTCATGTGCTTAAAAATGTAAATGATGATGTACAAGACACACAACGTGACATAATTTCGGTGTGTATAATTAAAGTTTTGCACATTTCCACGTCGGATCAGCGTTGTACTATGTATGTATATGATACATAGAACACAGGTGAATAACAAATATCAATATTTATGGTTTATCGCACTATCTTGTAAATAAAAAGAACAACGAATTACAAAACAGAAAAAATAATAATAACAACACGATTGAATTATATTTTTATCAGCCTTCGACTTCGTCCAACCCAACTGAAATATTATATAGGTATTCTGTACACACCGATTTAACCAGACCGTATTTTCCCGAATTATTATTATTATTTATTTTTATTTTTCACCTTTTATATGAATTTATATGAGCGATTATTTTTTTCCCAACAGTGGATTTTTCTTTAACCTGTATTTACGTCGATAATATGTAATAACTAATGAGATATAAATAAACGTGACCGGTAACCCGGTAAACTGATTTGACTGTATCGAATTACCCAAAGTAATAAAAATTTACTCTCCCCGGAACGTGATTTTATTTTTATTTATATATTATATATTAGGCATTATATTCTATTAATTATATATTATATGTTTTATGAAACGGGGTAAATATCATAAATTATATGCTCACCACTAGGAGGTCTGTCCTTAGGATAACATATTCTGAAAAGACCTTTCGTTCTGGTAAAGTAGTAGTATTTATTCAGTTCAGTTGCCGAAGGTAGTCCACGCTGTGTATTCTGTAACAAAACGGATGAAAATTAAAACTGTGTTAAGGCTTTGGTTTTTTTTTTTTTTACCGGTTCTGCGTTTATCACCGTAGTACAATATAATCATTTCATATAAAATTAACATTCGTAGTAGCGCACGCGATGTATCCGGACAAATGGATATAAGATAGGCAACAGTTTGTGTTTTTTTTTTTTTTATTGCAAACATGTGTGTTCATTGTTATTCTCTAATATAATAATAATCATTACGGATCGAAAGACTGCGATTACGATACGAAGCGCGCACATTTCATTTCAGTCGCGCGGTATCATCGTCGCGGACACAACACTATTGTACAATGCGAACACGATATTGCGGTACTTACAAGATAATATAATTTTATTCAAATACGATATCGTTTCAACGATGAATAATCGCATTCAACAGCCTAGGGGAATAGGCTAATACAACTTTGATGGGCATTACGTTCTAGGTTCAGAAAACATTATGCTCGAAGAAAGTGCTCATTCGATGATAATAAGAAAAATATTGTGCGGAGTATTAATAGTATTATTATATACGTATCGAGTTCAGATGAAATACAATGGAAGAGACAGTAATATTAATCAGCCGCATTAGCTTACGCGTATGATAATGTTGTTTCGTAAACACTGTTGTTAGTTTGTTTATTTTGTACCAACTGTTTTCTCGTTTTTGAAATCTGGTTTCGAGAAAATCGTTGTACATGTTATTTTAATTATTTGACAAAATCGACCCACTTTTGTTTTCTTTTATTTGTATTTTGTATATTTTTTTTTATTTTTATTTTTGTCACTCGCGGCTTTGTGTTGCTGTCAAAATAGCTTCGAGTCCATTCTTTCGCCCATATCGTGATTTTCTTCGGATTTGCGAACAGAGGGGAGTAAGTGTAATAGTGAGTGACCTCTCTGCGGCAGCATAGTCGAAATAACGACAGTGTTTTGTCCTTTTTTTCCAGTAACACTTCAATTGCACGACCCATCGAGACCAATCGGAAAATAACCTATATAATATTTGCCCGCGTACCTGCAGTACACTATATTATTATAGTGCGACAACAATTCGGTGATATCAATAGAGATTAGACCCGATAGTATTCTTGCTACAGATACAGCTATGATATAAGGAGCAAACTACTATATACTATATCAACCTATATCATGTTTTGTCAAGGCATATACAATTCGATTCTAAAAATGTGATAATTCTTACCTAGTAGATATTTGTTATTATTTAAATATTTTTATACAACAGACGTTCGCAAACTAGTCGATTTTGCGTATACGTTAACCGATAAAAAATATTACTATTTCAACAATTTGACACGATAATTACTATGATCAATCATTACCAAAGTGCGCATTATCATAATAGATATTATAAATGCATTATAATTCTCTTGTAAACGCCTAACCTTCGAAGATTGTATTCGTAACTATTACAATACACGTCATATTATTCTGCTTAATGTAGTAAACCGACTGTCAGTATTAACAATTATTTAACTTTTTCCGCAATAAACTCAATTCGAATAAGGTTCTATAATGATAATATGGAAATGATTTAATCGGTTTTTCGTTTCCACATAGACTTCAGCCATACTTCGATCTAAATAATAATTGCAAATTGCTCGTGTTAACCCGAATTCAGATGTTGTACGTATGCGTACAGTTTAACGGAATTTACGATTCGATTTGACCATAAAAGTAATTTATTTTTTGAGATATTTTACATGCGACGATTTCGTCGTATTCGTATGTAATTTTACGATTGAAACCATATTACTGTGGGTCAATCGAAAGTATGTGTTGCACACTCCGTTATATAGTCCTACGTGTCGTTATATAGTGTTGACGCGTTTCGAATGTTACAAAATAATATCGCAAGGCACATTTTTTTAGAGAATTCATAAACGATACTGTCCGATGATTATGGTTATTCGGGTGTATTATAATATCCACAATCCACTCGCGGAGGCCGCGTTATATAGTGAGCCGTGAGCGTTTAAAACGTTTCGTATAATAATATTATCGTAGGCATAAGTCAACTTCGAAATGAAAAAATGCATGTGAACGAACAAAAACGCTATGTAATCAATACAGTTTATTTTACCTAGTATGTAGTACCCATACACCTTGCCCAATAATTGAACTCGACGAAATACCGGTCCCCGAATAACTGTTAGAAACACGCGTAGCCCCACGGGTTCGTATTCATTATTTTAATCGAGAAATAACTATTTGTATAATATTAGCCCCGTGTTCTAAATATCTTACGTATGGATGACAATCATTGCAAAACGATATTATGCTCTCGACACCTATACATAAGATTAATAATAACAGTGTTGCTTCCGCCTGGAGTGTCATCGTTTCCGGTGCCGTAGGTTCGTCGTCAGAGTGCGTATATATGTATATAATATTATGTATAAAGGTAAAAATTACTTAAGAACCACTGTCGATAGCTCAATGACCTTAGAATATTCTGTACAGCGTATCCGATGTGAGCGGTTCCTGCAGTGTGTTTACGCTGACAGAATACGTTATGCGCTGAAAAGAATGCGTCTGTCCCGACCGATGATAAACATCGACGACGACGACGGTGGCGACGACGCTATTGTAACAGCGATATTATAGAAGTCGCGCAATGGAGCGTTGAATTTTGATATTGTTTATTATATTATATCCTACGTTCATTTTTTTTTTCCATCATTATATCAAACGTATACACATTTTACGTTTCGTGTTCGACGTCGCTTAATTCTATAGACACAATAACGGTATAACGGACACGATGAGGATAACAGTCCGTACACGCGCCGCCGCCGGTCCACTATTTAAGAATTTCGCCGGATTACTGATTTCCATTAACCGCTCTGGTTGTTCTTATCACTCTATATGATGGTACGCGAGTACAGGACGTACCAATAGGCACATACGCGTAAACACACTCTACTGCGAGTAACACGCATAAACCGTTGTGCAACGCGTTCCAAAAAAATAAAGTTTAAGTCTTACGCATATTAAGTCGCACACGCACGATAAGTCCAATAAATTATTATTATTGTTGTTATTATATATTATCATCATATGTTTGATTAAATCATTCGATTGTATTCGTATAGGTATTTAGTTTTTCTGTAATAATAAAATAACGCGATGCTCGTTATTCGCGGCCATCTTGTTATCGTGTGCCAAAAAAATATTTTGTGATCAACAAGTAGGTATAGGTACTATCTAATCCCGCACTATAATATCGAGATCCGACGATTTCAGAAATAACCGCAGTTGGATTGTACGTGCTTGATGATGAAGGCAAATTATAAAATGTAATGTGTCGACACAATAATAATATTTTAGACACACTATAAAACTACCGAGTATAGAAAACGCCGAATTCGCTGTTTTGTACACAAAAGAACAAAAAAAAAAAGAAAAAAACACGTCGTTTTAGGCCAGTGATTATGATGCAAATTCGTTCTCCCTATATAATAGCCGTGTCTTCTGTCGTGTATCATAATAATAATAATAATAATATATAATACGATAGCCGGTATGTACCTACAGCATGTTATGTGTTGGACGGTTCTCCGAATTGTTGTGTTTTATTATCGAAATGTGTCATCTGCAGTCGGTAGGTGGTTTATGTTTCCGACACTCGAGGTGCGCGCACACGTCGTCGTAACAATGATCATAATATGTGATGTTCGATAATATCGCATCAGTCACTACACCGCGGCAGCAGTCTTCGCAGATGCCTATCGAGTTGTTGCACTGTACTATAATAAATGAATTGTAATCAAGTTCAAGGATGACGATTAAGATTGCATTACACATCGCCCAATGTCGATCCATCACCGCGCGCGTCGGCAGATAAAATCAATGTTTCTTTAGATGCGTTTTGTTCGACTTTTTATCTAAAATATAGTCATGCGGATTTATTTTATTTTATTTTTTTTTTGCACCGAATGTCGTTATAATCATACACTAACGCGAATATTATAATAATATCTCGATGCGCGTGCTATAACATCATGGACTGCGTGCGGTGTATGGGTGCATATATTGTCATCAAAATCGTTGAAATCTCCGATGACTCCGCTATACGGTGAACCCTAAGGATAGGTTTGCTACCGATCGGATTCGGATTACGTACACCAAGTGCCTTGTACTTACGGCATAAAACTCACTTGTTTGCCAAACGTGGGTACGGTAAATATATACATAGACATATTGTCATATACTGATTGAGTTGACAATTTCAATAAACCACAATCGTAATTCGTGTATACAATAATCGTCGAATCGACTACTTTTCCGAACATAATATCATCGCTTGTATGCGGTTATGTATATTATATGCGTTACGTTTGAGACCATAAGAATTGTTTAGTTATATACTTATACATACCTATAATAATACTCTGACCATTTTTTTTTTTTTTTTTATAACGTGTACACATAGGAGCCATCGACCGATATTATAATATGTGTATACGCATTACATATAGATGTTGGTGTGTTATTATAACACGTTGTCTTTGACGAAGATTATCCGAGCATAAAATCATCGTATCGGGACGGAGTGTATAGTGATATTATTATTTCGTCGTTCCCACGTCATTGAGCCGGCCGACGAAGGAACGCGCACAACATGGCCGTGTCCGTTCGATCGTCGCGCACTGTTGGCGCGTCTTCGCGCGCGGTGCACAAAAGCGGAGGAGTGAGAAAGACAGAGAAAATTTATCATCAGATGGAATTCCGCATCAATAACTTACTCCTCGTATCACGGACACGTCATCGTTTATAATTTATTTTATTAATAATATCATCGTCGCCATCATTATTATATTGTTTTAACACTGCGAAATTACGTGTAAAATAATAACACTGCAGCAGTAGTGTACAGTAGTTGACCTTTTTGCATTCGGCCATTGTCGTCTCGTACGTTTATAAAATGAGAATATACACAAGGTTTGATGTACAACAATAATATAGTATGTGGAGTTAGGTGCGCATCATTATGTAACCGTTGCCGCGACGACGACGTCTACGTGTCCCCGTGTCGGGCCCGTTATTTTCAGATGCCTCTGTCGCATACATTATTATCACTCGCCGCGGTCCACTTAAAAGCTAGGAATTTGGCCCGTAATATTAGAACCGGTAACGTACAATGACAATACTATATGCAGGCTGTTATCGTCATGTGCGCATAATATAATCAAAAAATATATATTATATCAAAGTGTGCCAGGTCTGTATATGCACTGCAATAACCGTTCGTCGCATAACAACAAATTGCGCAATTTTAATTTTTGTTTAGTCTATATTATGATATGAAAAAATTTAAAATCGAAAAAACATTTCATTCAACAGTGTAAACGATTATCAAGAAATAAGAATATTGTGTAGGTATACATATATTATTATATATTGGTACTACAGCGACGTACTATATTGTTAATATCTGCTTTTTCTCGGTCTAGTGTAAAAATTGGGTTAGAAAAAAAAAAAAATGTTTTACTAAGAAATTATCTGTTATTCTTAAGTTTGTATCTTAAACTGTTACATTAAAATGTTATATCTTTACTTGTTATTATTACATTGTACTATTTGAGCCTCGTGGCATGTATATTGATAAATAAAAATAATAAAACATTATAAATATTGAAACGATTTGAAAACAATTTATTTACTGTACACATATTGTTCGTCAATTTACGTTGTATAAAAAAATATCGTGTACACTGCGACGTCGGTATTACATTGAAAATGATAAAAAAAACACATAGGTGTACGCATGATTTCACGTTAATTCGTTAAAAAACCAACACCATAATATCACAGATTATACTCGTATTCATATAATCTATGATAATATTATGGTTTAATGATTCAACGTTAAAATGACTGTACACACGATGTCATATCAATGCGCGTATTATCATTTTCTTTTCGCTACCGAACTTGTATTTCCGTTTCTTTCGTACATACGCATGCGTTATAATCCTATTTTACGTACATAATATTCATACAAAAGTATTTTAAACTTTTATTATTAACTCCCGGCGTTTAAACGAAATCTGATTAAAACGGTAAAATACTGTTGGTGCTGAAACACACACACACACAAATACATCAACGGAAGTAGAAACTAGTCGTGATATACATAATATATTATATTACATGAAACAATTAAGTTCTTAAATTTAAATCGTGAGCGATGAATTTCGATGTACTCGTATGTATAAATATGCATTAAGACTGAAAACCGGGCGTGAGTGATTTCAATAATAGCTTTCACACACCGATTGCTTTTGGTTAGGACCTATATAGCGATCATTATGATATAAAAATATATATAGATAGGTATACTGTGTTCGTTAAAAATCAAAAAACAAACACTCAACAGTTTAATCGCGTTGATACTGGATGCATTACGAAAAATATACGACACGTTTGAATGCAGTTTCGGTATAATAATTTTAAATCTACGTGATTCGCCCGTATTCCGCATATGCATATATTCTTTAATATGCAAATCAAATCGATGGTTCACACATCGCACGCAAGGACACTACTAGCTACTTTAACGAACCAGCAAACGATTACAAATTTCTTTTTGATCATAATTGATTTCTAACAAAATACGTCGTATTTCTACCCTGTACATTTCCTTTGCGGCGACTACCGACCGATACAACCATTTATAACATTCTCAGTTCCATCTGCATTCTCTCCTTTTCGTTTTCCTTTTGTGCCGAGCAACATTCTCACCCGTACATTCGTATATAGATGCTACCTATCAAGTATAATAATTTTAAAACAGTTTCACTAGTAAATAAAATAAAAATCTACATAATTGTTTAATGCCTTTTATAGAATAGAAAATAAACATCACGAAAGTGAGAACTCAAATTCTCATGAAGCTTCTGAAGTAACAATATAATATATGCATCTATGAAAAGTAAATTTAGTGTTTATAATCATGTGATTATGTATACTTCCATTGTATACTTAAATTATTAAAAATTACTTACACTCATTTAAAACAAATTTATTTTATTTAGTTTTTTTTTTATGTACGCGGATAATCTAATGAGTGTATTTAGGTGTAAATAATGTATTATACTAATTACAAAGTTCAACATTCTAAAACTTTAACTGTAAATGCATATAATTTCATATGGTTCTAAGTCGTACATGAAATGTATTAGCTATAACTACATTTATTAATTTTTCCATCCAGTAAATCACAAGGTTCAGGAAGAAAAATAAACAAAAACCTAATGTTAATTTTATTAATTTCAACACGGTTATTTTGTATAAAGAATTCTCTAGTTAAAAGCAGTTTAACCATCCATTTTAAATTCGTGTTGTTAATGATACGATGTTTATGCGTTAAAAATTAAACAACCTCATTTTTATTATAGGTCATTTCAAATATAGACATAGTATACTTATACCTAGTACTTTTGTCAGAATTTCTATTAAAAAAAACAACAAACGCGGTAGTATTGGTTATACTTTTTATTAAATTAATTAATATTGATTGAAGTGTGACTAAATAAAAGATAAAACAACACTATATTAATAAATGACAATTGTAATTGAATTGCCTACAGGTGAAATCTTTAGCAGATTATCGTTGGACATAAATAAGGTTTTGTCTCGTAATTTTCATTTTGCTTTTTTCCTTTGCACTTATATCCACGTCGAAAGTGATAATCGATCACACTGCTGATGTATCAGACTCGTGATAGAAATCGACACAGGTATATATAAAGCATGTTCACGAGATGATGTCCGTTTTCCGTATAATGTAAGAAGCTCTCTTCAGACCGGTCAACGCTTAGCTTACCGGTCAGGTTAATGACCTCTCAGTTCGCAATCCTTTTGCCTATTGGTAATTGGAAAACTTTCATTTCAAGTAGTTGGAATTTTTCGACTTGTTTAGCCGGCCGCGTATACGCGCAAACTGCACGCGGTGAAAACGAAAGTAAAATAGACAAATAATATATATTATATATTTTATGAAAAAACTATAAACATGGTCGATAACCTCAACTTTAAATGCACTAGTTAATAATAATAATAATAATAATAATGGATTGGTAAGGTTTCTATCAAGATACCCGTAACGTAATGTTACAAATTATACTCATGCGTGTACCTGAATTATATAGATACTAACATATATAAGCTCCATAAATATAATTATAATAATATGTCGTTCATGTATTGATGGACTATTAAAACGATATCTGTGATTTCGTGAAGTTGAGATAAAATAAAAAATAAAATCATGGTCTGTGATGGTGCGTATATTTCCATTTGAATAAAAAATAAAGAAACAAAATATTAAAATTTATAAGATCTTGCCTAAATTTCTCTCTCGGTGTTAGTAGTAATATTTCGATAAATATGGCAAAAAAATAACACCCAAGTTAATGTTAAATCTATTTCAGATTGGTTCTCGTTTCAATGAAAACATGTATAGATACAGGAATTGTAAACCGAGTTGCGTAGTTATTGTTATGACCAAAATATGTAGGACGTATCTTCTATTTCGAGTCGAATGTGCCATCGTTACCATAACCAGTATAAATGGTTATGTAAATATGCAGTATTTTACATTTTTGAATTCTTGTTCCAATTCCTGGTTGCAAATTACATACATTCGATGTGTTTTATTCGCTTATTTGTAACTTGAAATACGGTTATTGCGAATAACATGAATTGATATAGTAAAACATGCGTCCAGCGTGAAACCAATTAAAGAACTGAAATCATACGTTTTAGTGCAGCAGTAACCTAAATAAATGTATTTTTACATGTCTAGGTACTGTAAGAAAAACGCAAAAAGTTTTAGACTCACTGTTTTCAATTGAATTTCCACACGAAAACAAATTTTTAAACATCACCTGACCATAGGTTATATAATATGTCAGTGCAGAACTGTTGGAGCTTCGAAAGAATAAGATTAAATTTCAAAATCATGTCGTTGAAAAAGTTTAAAATCCTATTTATATAACGCTGCACGTGATTAATAAATATTTGATTTTGTTTATTTTTTCTTAATGCATAGCATTAGTAATACAATTTTTGTACAGGGAGATGATGATAAAAGTTTTAATTTTCATTAACTAACATTTAACATAATATATTATTGCATGTTGGTATAATATTTAGTTGCAAGCAAAATGTTATGTACTATGATTTAATAATGCAACTCTTTATCTGCACAAAAGATGTGACGATCTTACGAGTACCATTAATGCATAGTTAGAAATAATCCAAAATCATTATTCGAATGATTAAACATTGTCATTTAGAATAATTGATTGCATTCAGTGTACATTTTTTTTCTATGTAGTGGCAGTATTTTATAGCTTCATGTAATTTATTTCCATGATAATCGCTTTGTTTTTTAGTTGTTTTTTAGTTAGAAGAATAATGTAATATTTACTACTGAGAATGTTGTAAAAATGAAACTCAAATGTTATGAAAAAGTTATTCTTAGATTTACAAATTTCAATGTAATATTATTTTATACTATACATAATACTATAATAGTATTATGCATTATGATTATAATGATTATTGCGTTTTGTATTATTGTAGGCATTGTTTCTGAGAAAATTATTATTTTACGATTAACATTGATAAAAGGTACGAATTATTTTCAATAAAATTAGGAACTTATTATTATAATCAGTTTTTCAAGGTTACATAGCTCCTAGCAACAACAAATACATTTAAAATTTAAATTAACCATATCACCTTTTAAGTGTTAAAATAATGATAAATATTTTGACTCAAATTCTCGGTAATATTTAGAATTAGAAGTAAATGAAATGAATTAGAATAAATTACTGTATCTACCTCATTACGAAATAAAAATTCAATTACAAGTTTTATAGTTAATATAAACTTAGGTATTGTGTTCAGGTTAATTCTGTTTGTAGTATTCATAATATTACATTTATATAATTTATTTACTTTTCATTTCTTTGTATATATTTTCGATTTTTCTTATTTGAAACATTTTATCATGACTAAAATACTTTTATTTATTAATGTTTTTCCATAAAAATATAATATTTACAATATTCTTACATTTCAACATTTGTATAATGTATTGTATAATCAAACCAGTTATAGTATCTTATTTAAAAATATATTCACTAAGTGTGTTTATATTATGTTGCACGTTGGTAAATGCCAAACAAAATCCAAATAAATAAGTTATCTGTAAATATAATCGCGTCGATGCAAACATAAAAATTAATACCAAAGCTGTTCGATTTAATTATTTAATGAGGAAATATTTCAGAGATAATCGATTTTATGTACCATAATTACTTTATAACAGATTATTTTATAAATTATAACGATAATCTTACCGTAATTATTAGACTTTAAATAATTTTGTTTTAGACAATGAAAAGATAAAAAAAAGTGATTAAAAAAAAATCGAGCAAAATAATTTTTACTATGTTTTTTTTTTTTACCGAATTTTGATTTCTATTTTGAAAAAAGTTTCTCGGGTCTATTATATAAGAATCGTTTGATTCGACTTGTATTAAAAAGTGGAAATATCACGAAGATAAAAAACAACCATTAAAACGTTATGCATAATATATGTTATAGCATAATAAATTATATTAAACATGATGATAATAATAATAATAATAATAATAATGATTTGTCGCAAAAAAATTATGTATAAAGAAAAAAATTCAACTTTCTAAAGGGAACAGAATTATATTTAAGTCTACATAATCGATTACGATTGTTAACGATATTCTCAGAGCACTCTTCGATTCATTAACAAATCAATGGAGTGCACGCAGAATATTGTAATACTTGTGTTCGAGTGTCATGTACTCGCGCATGTATAAAAACTATATTATATATACACGGTGTATTCCGCGTACACGCAGCCAACTCTTTCGTACGGTTTGCGGTCGTGTTTACTGAGGCCATTGGCCGGAAAACGTGCAAGCGAATCGATTAGGATGGCGAAGCAAAAAAATAATTCATCGCATTCGGATATAATATGCTCGGTGGTTATTTGTCCGCTAAACGGGGGGATGGATTACAAACGCGTGTTGCCGGTTTTCGGCCGAAACGCCATCAACGGGAAAATGATTTGCATTGAAGCAAAGTCCTCGCGTGGGAACCTACGTCTGCGGGTGACGATTTCGAGGTGCAAAGCGGTGTTTGTCCGCGCGAGTGCCTACGCGCCGTATAATATTCATTGGCTCGAACAACGAAAAGTTATAAACAATATTTCCTCCGTAACAATGGTATAATATTATAATAGCTAGTGGACCGAATAGATTGATATTTCATTGCCCATTGTTCGGCCTCTCAGGTGCGTTCACGGATAGCTCGTACGCTGACCGTATAGAACGGCTTGTAGGTACCGTACCTATGTATACACACCCGAGCCAACGATTATCGATGTTTCGTAATATATACACACTACAATAATATTGCGTATTGAGTAAACGTCTGTAGCCTGTGACGCACTTTGCGACCGATAAAAATGATGATTTTCTGAAAAATCGATTAAAACGTATCACTGCACAAATGACGTACAAATCCCTCCCCGCAAATCTATGTACAAGACCATACTACGTGATTTGTTGTTTAAGGGAACTAAAACCATTTTTGTGACGGTACAATAGGTATTTTACTTTGCATTTTCACACTTTTATAGTGTAACTACTACTAGGAATTCACCGAGTGCATGACGCTCAAACACCACGCAAGTTTATGCACGCAAATTTGTAACACAACGACGAACGAAATTTTTATTTAAACAACGACCGACTCGGGCGGGTTTGGGTGCTGCTGGTCGTAACATACTTTCTTGCAGAACGAAACAGCGGCGACGGGCAAGAGCGCTCGCGGCAGCCGGACAACGATAGTTGTAATAAATTAATGGTAGGTACTAATAATAATAATAATAATAATAATAATAATAACCGTATAGTATACAATATAATACGTGTTACGGCTCTCTGGGCATAACTCACTTGTATTTGATTCCTCCGGACCTCGTAGTACACCCAGTTGTCGGTGGAAAAAGCGATGGCTAACAGAGCCGTGGCCACGATCGCCGTGATGGTGGCCAGTGAAAGAGTTACTGCGGAACAAGGCATGTTCGTAGGCGGTTTTCGCGCACGTCGTCGACGATGTTATAATATTACAATACAACAACAATGATAATAGGTAGGTAATAACAATAATTGATATTATTATAACCGTTATGGGTACAGGCGCGCGTGGTACGGTGGTTTTGTTCAGGAACGGTGATAGTATTACCTATATGTACAGGATATGGACGGGATAGATAGTTGACGACAATATAATATACTTGTGCAGTTAACGACGCATTTTGGAAAAACGCGCGCGCGCAAACACCGTCGAAACGATATGATAATGTTGCGATCGAATGGGAAACACAAAGAAAACAGCACTGGCACTCGCGAGCTACGAGAATACACCGCGCACACAACTCACTGGTATACACACACACACACACACACACACACACACACACACACACACACACACACACGTACACACGTACACACACACGTACACAAGCGGCAGACAGACCTACAGAGTCGAACAACTGCAGTGAAGTCGACGGAGAGTTTGGTATGGAGACCGTGTGTACACGATTCCTTGATGGTCCTCCCCCACCACAGACTTGTTCCTGTCTCTGCCCCCCTCCATTCACACCGGCCCCACCGCACCGGTTTCTCGCTGACAGCGGTGGTGGCGGTACCGACGGCAGGTTAGTTTTTGTGTCGGTTTCTACATACACGTACATAATAATATTATTATTATTATTATACACACCTGTAGCGTTCCCGACGCACAGGGATGCAAACACGACTACCATAACAATGTATACCCGTACCACGACGACAACAACAACTCGGCCGAAGAATGATAATAACACGATTTTATTATGAAAAATGCATTATATACCTCTACAGTCTACAGTATTTTTATTTTTTCATCCTTTTTCGTCCCTCCCGAACGTTTTCGGATGCCTGCACTAAACACACCCGACGCGCGTCTGCCGCCCTTCCAGTCCTTACTCTCTGGCATCACATGTATGAATATTCCTCACCATAATCTCCGCCTCGACCAACACATTATATTTACAACCGAATGAACAAAATTATGTTGCCCACTTGAGTAGAATTTTACCATAATATGATTGTAGTTTAAAAAATGCTGATTTCTTATTTCTCTACAGTCCGCTAAGAATTTTAAAAAATGTTCGAATTCCATCTAATTTTTTTATTCATATACCTACCTAATACAAAAAGCACCAATAATATGCGATGCTGTACTTTAATTTGTTCGATTTAATTTGTATCTAAAAGATTTTTATCTTTTGTTTTTTTTTTTTTTCGTGTAACATTAGGTACTCGTAACATATTTTTTTAATTTTTTCGTTAACCTAACCCTGGGGCATTATTATTCAAACGACCCAAAGGTTTTAGTGTACCATTTCTATATTATAATTAAATAGCTGTACTCGTTGGCACACAAAACGTTATCACGTCTTATTCGTGCAATAAAGTATTAATAATGTTACCTACATGTTTTTGTTTTACTTCGACGTGTACAATTCCCCGGCCCGTGCCGGTTTCCGTGGCGTGTACGCTGAAAAATCCGGTACGAGACGTATTAATAATCCTAAATCCTCATCGAGTGATCGATCGCGCGAATTTGAGTACCGCACGCGTCGCTGTTATTGCAGATGCGTCGTGTTGTGGAACGAGTAAAAGAAGAAAGTATCATCAGCGCATCATAATGTTATCTTCCTTCTAGCGCTACAGTATTCTTCACCACCATGTGCCGGCTATAATAAAATCGCAACAAAAGATTTCGGTTATGTGATAGTTTTTATTGTCATTGATAAAATATCATCTTTTGTATACCAGCACAAACCGATACACGCACTCGGTGAAGAATATTATGATTGGAAATCTCATAATTTTATTATTTTTTTTTTTTTTTCTAACACTTGGAATTCGTAAGTTAATTATGCAAATACATTGGTTGTTTCGTGATGATTATGGTGCAGGTTGCGTAGTAATGTTTTCCAGTACCCACCAGTATTTCTATTCAAAATTTGAATAAATATAACCGTAAAATTGATATCCGAGTATTGGTATACACTATACTTTCGTAATCAGTAAATTATTGGTTTGTTTGTTTGAACGAATTTTCGATTAAAATTTTATATTTATTAAAATTGAACACGTTTTTCAACATAAATCTAATTAATGAACTATTTTCTATTTAATTAATAACTTTGATAGATTTAATGGTCTAACAACGCGTAAGTGTAGCCTGGGATTATAGACAAAATTGAACGAAACTTGTTTCAAAATTACAGAGGGAACGAATTAGTATTACCGTAGTATAGTGATATTCGGTATAGAAATGTATGTATATTTTTAAAAATTTGTATTATATACTGTGTTTAGAGATTAATTTGAAAAAAAAACCAAACACATACGTAATAATAACTGAGTAACACGAATACATGTGCAATAAAACTATCACCGACAGTGATTATTCGATAGTCGTTTTTATAAATGAGTTATTTATATTAGCTGCATATTGCAATAGTGAATAGCTACTAATGATTCTCTTGAGATGAAAAAAAAATATGAATGATATGCAAAATTGCAAATATGTCATCAAGTAACCGAGGAACAAAGGCGGATACAATGTGGAGGGGCAATGAGGCATTGCCCCTCTCCCATTCATAAAAAAAAATATCAAATATTCCATTTGCAATTTTTTTTTAGGTATTTATAATAGGTACTAATATGTTTAATAATTAGTAATTAGTTGAAAATTATAAAAAATATGGTAATTTTTTCAGTATTTTTGATTTTTTTTTTTAATTTTAAGTAAATACCTATTTATAACATTTGATAAAGATAAATTAATTTTTATAAGAAATATGCCATATTATTCATTTATTTATTTATAGGATGGTGTATAACAGTTATTCTTCCTTATCTAGAATATCAACGAAATTTTTTTTTAAGTAAATGATTTGACCTTTTTCAGTTTATAACTAATAACCCCCCCCCCTAATTTAGGATCATAATTTCCGAAGGACTTAAATTCAATAATAATGAACTTGTACCATTATCATTAGTTACTATAGCATATATCTACATACATAAATTATACTATACATTATATATACCTGGGGTGGCCAACTAATGCGGCTCACGTCTTATTAACAAAAATCAAAATTTACTTATTATTACTATGAATACTAATATATAATCCGATATAAGATATAAGCTACCTTTATTACTTAGATCAGATCGTAAAAATTATAAATTATAAACATTTTGGCTCTTGATACAATTGTATTTATCCATGTGACTCACGAACATAACATTCATGTTGGACACCTCTGATGCATTCTGTAAAATAATTTCAAGCATTGACGTTATAAAGTAGTTTCAATAACATATTATTATAAAACGATTTTTAAAAACGATGAAAAATAAAAATAATTCCATACGGATATATGACTCACGGGACGTGTATAATGTAAATAGGCCCAACTATATTACATTGCGTATAGTTTTCATTTTTCTCATCGTTCATTGCATTTTTATCTCTAGTAAATTTACTTATTCAATCTAGATTTCCCATGTGTCATAAATAATAGTTATATAACTGTCAAGCTATAATAACTATAATAAGATAAGTAATTTTATTTTATATAGATTTTAAACCAAAACCCATGACTATACAACATTGATTAATTTATTATAATAACCACTTGTCAACTCATGCTTATCTTAAGGAACTTTAACACAAATCGAATAATTATTGATGTTTTTTATATACCAAAGTGGTGAATATTTTACTATCTAGTTTTATGCGGAAACAATTAAGGTCACGAATGTGCAAATTATATATTATAGATTACAGTGCTGTGAGGCCTAACAAACGATGTCCATCGATAACTGTTTATGCTACTCTATATACGATTCTGACGAAATATATGAAAATATATTTTCTTTTTCATTATTATTCAATTATATTTATATGATCAAAATTTCTAGCATAGTAACATGGAAAGTTTTATTACCTCACAGTCTCATTAGGTATATAGAAAATGTGATGTAGGTTGTGTACTTATGAGAAGTTATACATTTTTATATACGTAGTGTTAATCAACACATTATCAATCCTGCTCCATAAATTCTCAGATACTAAATTCTTGTAGTATTTACATACCGATATTACTGTAAATAAAATAGATAGATAAAAATATAAAATAAGGTAACAAAAACCATCTAGGTACAAGGATTACAAAAAAACCAAGAGAATAATGTTCAGATCAAAAAACCCATTACAGCTACCTAGCTATATAAATATTTTATAATATTCATTAAAATAATTGAAGTAAAAAAAAGTTATCGTGAAAGTTTCTAGAACTCGATAGAATATAGGAGATAAAAAATTATTAATTAATTTCCATTTCGTATAATATACGAATATATTAACAAACATATTATGATATTATGTTACCTATGTATTATGTATATTAAATAAAAGAAAGATTAGATAGGTAGAGTTCATTCTGTGAATTAAATTAAAATTGTTGTTAAAACTATTATAAGAATTGATTAATGTACAGAGAGGACATAAAACAAAAGTTAATAATCTGTAAAGCAATTAAAATAAGAGTGTGTTTTAGTTCAAGCTTAGGATATTTTGATTTAATCCCACGTTTAAATAATAATAATTTTTATTTTAAACTGCAGATTTACACCTATATACGTTCTAGACTGCTACTGAAAAAATTAATTAAACCTATTTTAGTTTTCTTTTTATATATATATAAACTTGTAATTATGTAAATTAAAAATTTTATTCGATATACCAATAAGAAATGTTACGTAATACAACATAAGGCAGTGGAAGACATCTTACGAGACATTTAAATGTTTTATAAAATATGTATAATACATATTTATAAGGATTAAAAAAAAATGAGCTGAATATTCTCCGTGGTAATTTTGAAGTCTTGAGGAGTGAGGACACTATCATACGAGTATAAGAAATCGTGTTCGAGTGAAATCATAATATGAATTCGAATAATCCGCTGTGCACATATAATTTGGAAAGGTTTCAACATTTGAAAATAATCGGCCCGGTCAATAGTTAATAAACATACCCATCCATAAATTGTTTTTGTACCAAATATTATTATTTTATTTTATCAATGTCCATACTTCACAGTTAATTTATTGAACTTTTGTTCCATCGAATTGTGTATTTTATTTATATTGAAATTATTCTGATTACACTGTATACCTTCTATTTACTTAAAACACCTCATTGTTTTTTTTTTTTTTTTAATGTTTTGTTTTGCAAAAATAATGACAGTTGTGAGCAAACGTGTTAGGTATTTTCAATAAAAATAGAGTCCCATGTTTGTTATTCATACAGACTATGTGCTGAATATGAATACAAATTCCTAATTTAAATATTAAGTATTTCGTCAACAATTATATACTTACCAACCAAAATATAATATTATACATTATGTATAAATTGCTGAACAAAACTGTACATCACACATTTATACATAATATTTCATTTTGAAAAATTACTTACATTTAGTTTCATAATTTATTTTAATATACACCTATATAATTTTAAACAACTGTTATTTCAGTGAAGAAATTATGTTTTATGTAATCAAAAAGTGATTGCCTTATCGAGATGTATTTCATATTATAATAGTATAACAAAAACAACAATGAATAGGCAATTTCTTTTCTGTTTCACGTGTAAAATATTACATTAAGTTTGAGAATTATTTGGAAAAGTAGTACTTAATTATCCTTACATTTTCACTCAGAGCTAATTATTAATAATGATTTTTTTTATTTAATTTTAGTAGCAATGATAGTTTAAAAGATAATTGTGATTTGTATTGGTATTATGTGTATTGTGTATTTTACTATTATAAGTGTTAACAGAGAAAAAATCAAAAAATTATTAATTATTGCAAAAATTATTGCCTCTTCAGAGTTTAAAATAAAAATATGATAGCAAAAGTGATAACAAAAGAAAATCTCATCTGTGTATCTATAACACTATGGTTCAGATCGGTAGGTAAGCAATAATAAGAATCTAAAATAACTGTTATAAATACGTAATTAAATATTATTATAAAATAAATGAAAAATAATTAAATTTACTAAAATATAATAAGATATAATATTTTAACGGTTAAGATCTTTAAATTTATTATATTTTTCGTGCTAAAATTAAGATACGCTTTGTGGTGCAAAATATAACCTTTATGTTTATATATATATATATATATATTTTTTTTTTTTAATTGAAATGTTTATGTATATATAATGTAATATAAAAGTTTATTCATTATTCATATACCCTATTAAGTATTATTTATGCTAAATGTATTGTGATGAATTTAAACAATTATTTCACCTTTTATATTGTAAACTTTACAGTGTATAGCATTATAAGCAACTTGACGTCAATAGTTGATACTTATTAGTTATTATGTACAATATAAACAAGATAGCACTAGTACATTGTATTATTTTTGCATGTTTGTAAATTTTTAATAAAAATAAAAACATGAATTAAATTCACATACTGTAGACAAAACCCGAACTCAAGAAAATAATACTATTTAAGATGGATCTGCAAAGACATACTGGAGTATTTAAATGGGACTATTTATTGAGCTTTGCCGGGTACTAAGCAGCTGCTTACAGAGATGATTTTTTATTTTTCTCGTAATCAGTCAGTAATAACTAATATTTTTTTTAAATAACTGAAAATATTTTGTTCGTCTGAAATTTTTGTTTGAGATTCATGAACTTCACTTTTGAATTTTATTAAACTCCATTATGGATTACGGTTAAATATAAACTATTGACACAAAAGCATAGGAATTTAAAAGACAATTTTACATTTAACTCATCCCCAGTTGACACGTGTAAATTGTATGAAAAGTATTTAATTGATTTCAAGTCCATATTATAAAACTTATTAAACGTTTGCAGTAAGAACTGACCAATTAACGCACATTCTCTAAAAACTGTACAGTAATATTGTACCTATAACATAATCCGCAAATATTATATTGATTATGAATAGCAATAGGTTTGTTGTAGTGTTTGTACCATTATTTTATAAAACTATTATAATTTTCACAACAATGAACTCAAATAGGATGCGCCTAAAAAATTTTAATATAGACTATACAGCAGACGTTTATGTACATTTGTGTCATGTACGATAGACATTCCAAGGCACAGAACATGTGGCCTAAAATTCGAAATAAATGATCATATTAATATTACAACAAATGTGTGAGCAAAATAGTCTTCTTACTGATCCATAGTATGGAATAAATGAAATTGTACAGTGTTGTCGAATTATCGAACTAAAAGTAAAATGAAAATACATAGTGATCATTAGTCAATAATTTATTATTGACATTGATTTTGTTTGTTAAGTTGGATCTTGCATACGAGTTTTGTTATAATAAGCAAATAACTAAACATTTGGACTTGTAACTTGTTCGTAGGATACAAATACTAATTGTATTGAAATAATAAATGGTTACTATTGAAGTGATGTAGTTTTTTGCACTGCAGTGTCGAGTTCAACAAGTGTTCGGTACAGATTACAGAGTATGTAACCTGTCAAGTGTCAACCCACCTTAATAGTTACACATATCATATTTATTTATTTTATAACATTTATCAAAACCAGTATTAATTTCTTACGCTATAAGTTTTTTCTACTGATGTTATCAAGAATTCATTTTTATTTTCTTAGAATACAAAAAACCTACACAAAAATAAAATTGAATTATTATTACCATAATTAAAATGAAGATCTTGTTTGAATCAAATTCTGTTATTAAACTGCTGACTTCTGTTTACTCTTTACTATCTGATTGAATAAAACATAAACTGAAAATAAATAAAATATTTTAAAATTTATAGTTAATAAATGCATAATGTATAAGTGTTGTAGTAAAAATAAATTCTTTTAAAAACAAATTGGCAAACATAAACAAGTAAAATGTATTGTGTAAGAACATAATTCAATTATTTTCAATCAATGAATTGTTAATATGATACGAATTGATTAAACATTTTATATTTTTTTTATATTATAGAATTTTTGTTGTACTACTCATATAATACCTAAATAAAACCAGTCACAGACTACATTTAATATTAAAAATTAGAAGTTCTTAACGTTTTTAATAAAATAAATTGTTGTGGGTATAGCTGATAATAAAAATGAAATATTTGTTGAAGAGAAGCTGAATAACATAGACACAATACAATAGAGACATAATTAACAATAATTATAAATTTATAACAATAATTTAAATATTACAACTAGTAGTGAGATAAAGGTTTTACACTCGCAAACATTTCCAAATTAACGACTTTCCTGTTTGATATCTTCAAAAGTAATATTTTCGTATTACATTTATTTGTATTTTAAAAAAAAGATTAATTAAGGAGCTCTCCTATAGAACATTTTTTAGCGTTCAACATTTATTTAATATAATAACATAATATTTTAATGAATTCGAGTAAATTTAAAAAATTTTAAACTTGAACGATGATAAAAATCACAGATACATGTAATGTCGCTGATGAGGTAATTTGTCCAAAGAAAAAAATTATAATGAAGAATAACTTGCCTATGAAATATTGAGTTTTTGAATATAATACATTTTATAATTTAAAATTAAAATTCCCTTCTAATATATTATTTTGTGTTGTTTTTTATTAGAATACACTTTTATTTAGTTTTATCGAAAATCTAGTGAAAAAACTATGGGGGTGTGAGAGGCGACCCCCCCCCTTACGTTTTAGTCTCCGTTAAATAAACTTAAATTACTATAAGGAACCGTGTTCTCGTGACTTTCAACAACCGTATAATATTTGTTTAGTATGCATTTTTCCCTTCGTGAGTTTCCATATTAAAGGATAAAATAGATACGACAAAGGTTATATAAACATGTGGATGGTTCTTAAACATGATAATTATATCTTAGCAATTCTAATTCAATTTATTTAACGTATAATACAATAATAATTATCAAACTATTATAGTAGATATCTATACCAGATACCTGTTTATTATTTAAAACACCAAACCGTACTTTACCCTTCAAATTATTAATTATACGTGTTCGAGAAAAGATCCATACTTATATTTTTTTTTATTCACAATGAACATTTATAATCTGCAGCTTTTAAAGATCCGCAGTAATCGCTTTTCTCAAAATAAATCTCTCTTTCTCGCATTTTTAGCCACGCTTTATTGGTTTCTGTGATGTTTTTAAGGTTAACTTTTAATAACTATTAATTACACACGCAATGATTATAGTTAGAAGATTCCAGAAGCCAGGACACAGAAAAAGTACTAAGTACGAAAAAAATATTTCAAAAATAAAGAATTATGCTTATTTTTACTTCATGAAACCAACCTATTTTTAATTATACCTTTATACTTGTAACATATGCACAAATTAAACTACATAACCAAACACCCAAAATCAAAATTGTATAATCAATTTCTTAGAACAATACAAGAACAAATATAATAACCTGATGACTATATTACATAATGACCTTACATGTTAATGTTATTCTTTATGAGATTTTATCAAGCCCAATATAAACGGTATTATTATTATGTGAATGGCTTGGCCGAAATTCATACGAGCTTCTACATCTGTTCCAACTGATCCGTACAAAAATTTTAAATTACGGATTCGTCCAACAAAACGATGAAAAATTATAAATAAGCAAACAGCTGCAACTGTTATTGCTAATACTTCGTTTAATTATATTATAATATTTTCATTCGTACCATTTTTATGCTAACCTTCCTGACACGGGTCGACATTGAACGCACCTATAAGTTACTGAACAGACCGTATTGTGTGTAGGTGCTACCGTCGCGTAGTATCCACAGTTGCTATACGTTTCGTGTTTAAAACACGCAACAAGGTCAAAATTGATTTCCAATCTTTGCCGTGCAGACCCAATAACCAAATCAACGCAAATCGTCGTGTTTATGCGCGAACATATTTAATCACTTACACGCTATAACTTTATGACCTATAATATAAAGGCGTGTCCTTTTTCTTTTATGGAAAAAACCGCCGAAATCAATACTGCTACGATCTACTTATATCCTTCCGGAGAGAAAATATAATATGAATAAATAATGAGCTGCAATTACTATTTAATGTATTTATCGCGAGGTATACGAGTATGTTGCGGCCTTGATGATCATAGAAGCACTGCTAATCGATCGTTTCTCTCTAAACGCGGCGGCGTGATTGATTCTTCTATAAATAATAATGCTTGCTCGAATGCGTTTCGGATTTCTTTTACGCCGTAATAAATCCAACTTTCGCTTCCGTCATCCCGACTCCTTCGCGTCAAAGCTCGATTAAACGTCCCTTTAGCCCGTATCGTGCGTCTTGTCTGTCGCTTATGTTCATACATGTGTTAGGTGTTTAAATCACAAACGAACGGATTTCTCTGTTGCGTATTGCACAACTCACTCATCAAGTCGTAATTTCGATTAAGTCGGATTTTGCACTTTCACAGCTATCAATGAATTAGTATTAATAGCGTATGTTGATCTGCTGCAATGCTACATGCAGTACTGTCGTCGCAATGCGTGTGTATCGCACACAAATAATATAGTACATATATATATATATATATATATCACCAACACCGTGCACTAGCTGTCACATGTCGTCAATACGCGAAATTCATAACGAAAACCGTTGATCAGCAACGAATGTAACATTTTTATCGTATAGCAATGCCACCAACGCCTATAGGCTATAGCTTAAACTCTTACTATGCAGTTAAATGACCTTGAGGAGCGATATTTTAAAACGAATTGGTTTCTTTCGAATTTCAAATAAATAGGTACTCCTAAATAAACAACATTCAATTACAAGACAGAAATAAAACAAATATTGTCTATAAGCAGAGAATTCCGCTTTGGAATATAATTTTTGTTCAAAAACATAATAATACCACCTTATACTTCCAGTTTCCAGTATTTTCGTTTGAATACACAATAATAATGAATCACATTTTTTGTGCAAAAATGTATAAACACCTTTTTTAAACATTGAAACATTATTGGCTCAAAATATTCAAATGTAAACAACGTCCAGTGTTTAAGGGGAAAATAAAAAAATCTCAAGCCAATATATTATTATATGTATATTAATAATACTATATGCCCGTAATCTTCTACGTTTCCCTTCTCATTATTGATCTAATCGCCTGATTTAGTAATACGACATTATTATACTAGTAAATAAATGTATATTTAATATTTGCAATATAAGCAATTTTCGCATTTTGTTGTAAAAATATGTTTAGTCCATTACTCTAATAAGCAGTACTTACTGTAAATACACTGTGGAAAAGAATTTAATGCGCATTTTACAGTAAGATTCATTTACTTATGGAATAATCAACAACGTGTGTGCCTACTGTATATTTTAGTAAACAGTTCCGATGTGCTATTTTCTCGGTGGACCAAAGGAATCGTTTGTAAAATTAAGTGCAACGTCTTCAGTTAATATAAATAAAACTCTAGTTTAAATGTACAATCTAACACTTTTGGAAACCAAGGCTATATACAATCTAAAATATACACCATAAC
Source organism: Chaitophorus viminalis (assembly GCA_025469195.1). Taxonomy (NCBI): domain Eukaryota; kingdom Metazoa; phylum Arthropoda; class Insecta; order Hemiptera; family Aphididae; genus Chaitophorus; species Chaitophorus viminalis. The sequence continues at coordinate 280,943 of JAIPRK010000149.1, read as the reverse complement.
TCTGGTTTGTATTTTGGAATACTGGGAATCATCTAATTGCAAATTTAATTGAATCGCCAGAGTAGCCCACCTATGTAGCTGTTTATCTATCGGAAGTCTTTTGACACAAATAATTTATTAGTGTAAAGCGTTGTTCTCTAGAAGTTGGTAAGAAACAACATAAGGGCGAATTCCAGTGGTTTTTATCAGAAAAATAATAAAAATAATAATATTAATTATTTATAAAATATCCAGGTCTGAGGTCACATTACAATATTCACTTATATGTATCATAATTCAAAATTTGTAAGATCAAAATCTAGTAGCGCACTACAATATAGGTACTTATACTTAATAAATACTAAAAAATACTTTTAGTATTCGATTTCTAACTTAAAATATTTTTCATTATTAATCCAGTAAAAAAAGGTCTACCAACTAAAAATAAACTAAAACAATAGCCCTTATGGTTCATACATTAAATACTATATATATGTATACATCACTACGTCTTTAATTTAACAGTATATTTCAAAACATTTTAGAATATTGAACTATACGTAATGAAAACGAGTATAAAATATCATAAACTATTACAATAATCGTATTTTGATAAGATTTATTTCATTAAGATGCGCCCTTTAATGAAACTTTTAAGAGCCATCTGCTACAAATATTTTTTAGAGCTATGAACATTTTTTTAGTAGCTTTTTTAAACTGCACACTCCAGACCTGAACCACTAAATCTAAATATAATTAATTTAACCGCTTTTTTTATCATAATATGTATTATAAGATTTGAAATTGGTTTAATTTAGAATAAAGTTTGATACAAAAATGTTGTTTAGTAGTTCTCGTTAGATACGTTACAAGCTGCGTCTAGAAGTCTAGACGTATATATTTTTTTTTACTTCACCGAGATTCTCATATTAATAAAAAATAGTACTCATAACCAAATACATCTTTGATGTAATGAATTTTATGACTGCGCAATAATTTAAAAATATTCACACTATCACAATGTTATTTAATGTAAATATGATATATTTCCATAAACAGCAATTAATAATCTTGTTTTCGGTTGAATGCAGAAAGGTATTTCAATCGGATTAAAAATAAAAATAATAAGTATACGAAGAACAATATATTGTTTTTGCACGTGTCAAACAGCTCATTTAAAATTTTCTTTCTCACTATCTGTTTTGACTACGAGCACGCACACAAACACATACACACACTTATACTGTAAAATAATATATAATTTTGAAAATCATTGGGATTAACATAATATCGTACCCAAACACTATATGTCATATGTGCCTTAATTTATCTATAAAAGTATATAACAAACATTATAATACGAACACACAAAATTTGTTATTCGTAATTTTTTTATTTGCATTTTACAAGCACCGCAGTTAATTTATCATCGATGATCAACCTATATTAATTATAATATTATGTAGATTATCACAGTACACATCAAACACGTCTGATTCAGATCTTGTACTCGTGTCGTTTCTGAGTTCCGGCCAAACTGTGCCACGCATTGAAATACATTGTATATTCGTATACATTATATTGCAAACTGCAACGAGCACACACGACGTTACAAACTTTGTAATAATTGCGAGTGATTTTTCTTTTTATTTGTCTCTTGCGAGTTAGAACACAACTCGCGCAGAAATCGTTCACGTCAGAGGTCAGACATCTTGCCGATCCATGTGTGTGTGTGTGTGTGTGTGTGTGTGTGTGTGTGTGTGTGTGTGTGTGTCCGAACGGGATATCCAAATACGGACTGATACGATACCGGATAGTATTCAGCACTGTCGTTCAACCATCTTTCCGGTCGGATTTCTTCAGATGCATATACACGGTACCTATACCTATTCGCTGTTATATGCCTACTAGTTTTAACTACCACCGGTTCGCGAGATTATTCTGTTTTCAACGCCGTTATATTTCGTATTTTATTTGTCATTTTTCGCATTAACGGAACTCTAAACGCGTACGGATCCAGTGAATAGTTTATGTTACAGTATCACACGTACACCTAAATACCTGTATACTATATTATGTGTGATTATTTTCCGATAAGTTTCCCACCGATATCGAATTCGTTACCCACCGTTTATCATGACGTGTTAACGGATGTTAAGAAGATCGCGCGTACGCATGTGTATGACGATGACGTGTGTGTACTGTGTAATGTAAGTATATATTATATGGACATAAAAATTTGTTTGGCAGGTTATTAATTTCGCTTATTAGTTTAACCTCGAAACCATTCTGCGATATTATTTCAACTCGGCCCTGACAAAAAAGAGAAAAAAAATTATTAAAATCGTCGTTTTCGAAATTAAGGGGAAAAAATACCGACCTGTTTCACGTTTACAATATTATATGGATACACAATATAATATTGTATTTTTTAATCGGATGATGTCTTTCACGTCATAGCGTTAGTGTCGCACGTGTGTTATGAGTTTATGACTTTAAAGATCACAATATTTGTTATTATATCGATCAGCGTGCGCACCCTGACCTTGATCCTGTTCCTCCTTGATGGTGACCGAGTGAAAGCCCGCAGGACAATTTCATCCTGACGAAGTGATGATCATCATATGGTATAGGTACGTACAGCGGCAATGACGAACAAGAGGGGAAAAAATCATCGTAAAACAAGTTTCATGTCGTCGCGGACAATGATGTCGGGAGAGGTAGAAAAATCTACGTACGCATGTGTGTGTGTGTGTGTGTGTGTGTGTGTGTGTGTGTGTGTGTGTGTGTTTGTTGACGGAGATATCGGGTGGGTGTGGTGGTGGCGGTGTGGTAGAGAGGATACTGTATATATACCGTGTGTGTTTTTTTTTCCTCAAGGTTTTCACGGCCCACGTATGACTTCTACATTATTATAGTGCACACAACGACGTGAGACGTATACCTATATAAGATTATAATATTATGTACATATACGACGACTTTGCGCCGCTGTAACAGTAAACTGTGCAGGATATTCAAATGTTCGTACCGCACACTAAATTTTAAACAAACAGTTTTATAACACACAATACGATTGCGGTTAAAGAATATCTTCTGCGGAGGATGCGGATTTAAACGCAACACCGTAATGATTTACATTTTTCTACGATACATATTTTGTTCACGTGAATAACTGTATTGTTTGTGATTCGGACGAATAAGATTTCATTAACTATTATTGCACCACTACTACAAAGCGTGCAATTTTAGGCCGTGAAACGGTGCGTATAAGGATGTACGACTGCAACAGCAGAATTACCACGCGAACGGGAGCGACCAAGTTCACGAAAAGATATTATATTGTCACTGACGACGCGCTACGGTGTTATAGTGCTGCAACGACCGGCGAAAAAAAAATGAATAAATAAAATGTAAAAACAAAAAAAATTAACGAACATCGAAAGAAAAAAATTTAAACCCGTGTTATAATTCAATAATACAATGATGTGTATACCTACGCAGTGCTCGCCGAGAGGTAGGTCCGGGCGGCGACGATTTTATTTCTCTCTTCTTTTCGCCAACGGTCAAGTCTATTTATGGGCCCACAAGGTTCGGCATGATCGGACGCGGCGCGCGACCGCAGCGGCAGCTGGCGCGTACGGTTCGCGAGTACGGACCACAGTTGCGTTTCGAGCGGCTGTCGAGCTTGACGCGCGCACGCACACCACACACGTCCTGGTTCATAACCGCAGTATTATACGTATACCGCGAGTTACCGCGTACCCGGTAAAATCATTTTCGACCGTCGTCGCCGTGCGTTTACGTTCCAACAATATTATATTAAAATTAACGCGCAACATCCGCGGGTGGTGATTATTGTACAGTTGCAGTCGCGCGCTCGCTGAGAAACCGCGTTGGAGTTGTTCGCGAGGGGTGCAATCGCATACGTCGTTCGCCCGTCCGTTTCCCAAGCACTTGGATACCGTCCACAGTTCCACACAACGTTCCCCAAACCGTATCCGGCATGGGTCGCAAGTTCCCGTTGCTCACGTCGTGCCTGGGCTGCCCGCTCAAGACCGGAGCCATCATCAGCGGCGTCTATGGAATAGTAAGTAATAAAAAAAAAAAACACTATTAATACACTTTCAAATAGTGTTGTACTAATAATTTATGACGCGCAGTTGTCGCGTGTACATATAGGTACCGTGTAATTTCCCTCTCCGTGCGCAATTTCGTCCCCGTGAAAACCGTCGTCGTGGTACAAAAAAATTTATATTTTAAACGCTCCCCCGTGTAAGACTTCTGCAACACCGTACACCGTTCAACCCGCCAACCACGGCCAAATACCTAAAACAGCCTAAAATTTAACCCAACCAAACCGGGCAGATATTTTTCCATCGGTTCGCCAACATATCATATTAATATCAAATCGCACGCCACCGTCCACCCGTAAATATTGCAACAAAGGCGGTATCTATATAGGTTTTGATGCATTTATTTTACGCACACCGCACCACATTTATTATTAACCGTCACTGTATTAAAGTCATAACCACGGCCGAAAGTTGTTAATGCCATTTAGGAAACGCCTAAAGTTCAAGGTCTTCACTAAATGTATATATAAATGTTACAATGAAAGACGTCAACGTGGTGAATGACGTCATTTACCGGTAAATTAACCTGGAAATTGGTCAATGTTGTATCTGTAGAAGTGTAGAAATTCGCCGGTTATTCGCGTCCTACTACCAGTTAAATCGGTAAATAATGCATTTAACGCGATTTGACCAACTTAATAATTGGTCAACTCGCACTAAGGTATATGCAGTTTTTGATTTTACCAGAAAAATATAAATTTAGACTTTTAATTATAACTTACCTTAACTATAACATACTACTTAAGTTATCCTTTTTTATTTTTCAATTGTGTCTGAGTAAATTCTTCAGTATGCTGTTGTGAGTCTTATTTATGAATGCCTAATTATAATCATATGTGACATAACTTCATTAGTCAAAAGTATCATAAATTCATAACAGACGTAGATACCTAAGTAAAAACTCTGCAATTTTATCAGAGATGAAAAAATTTTAACGTTTTATACTATATCATAGTGGACGAGTTATTCAATGTAAATCACACGAAACGCATATGGCTGTAGGGTATGGTAATAAAAGTAATGAGTTAGAAAAAATAAATTGCAATGTAACAACAGAAGTAGTTATGGTATACTTAGGCTTGTGTTATAGGCTTGTCAAGTAAAACAGTCTAATTCAAAAAAAGAATTTATGTTTATGAGTTATATGTATATCTTAACCAATCCTACATACAGCATTTAATTTAAGGGTACAAATTGATTTTATTGACTTGCAATCGCAAAACTGACTGTGGCAGTATCTACATGCAAAATCTACATGGAAGGAACTAGGCACCGAAAATGTTATACAATTCTAAGTTCCACGGTCATGATAATAATTCTTTAAATATCTAATTATATAATATAATAATGATTACCTATTATTTAAAATATGAGATTTATCATCATTTACCAACAATCTTAGTAAATTACGTTATTGACCGGTGAAAGTAGTAAATTTAAAATGTTATTTTTTAAAACATTTAACTACATAATTGAATCATTTTGGTTAAAGATGTAATTTACCAGTTATTGTCTTTCACCGTAACATATATAATACAAACACCATTATTGTAAGATATAAGTACTAAAATATAAATAATATATTACACATACCTATTACACATTTCATTAAAAGGGCACTGCAGGAGTGACGGCAACCATATAATATATACTGTGGCCGTGGATTGAGCTTGTTCCAGTTAGCAGAAAAATAGTTTTTATAACCTAGTAAAAAAAAAAAAACAAAGTTACTGTGATGCGATTCCTTCGCTATTTGTAATAGGTAGGTATAATTAATAAGAATAACGAATGATTCGAACATTTTTGACTTGTATGTCGCTGACTATATAATATTATATTATTTTGACAAAAATCGTTTTCGTTGCGCTCACCTGTAAACAGAACATAATATATAATATACTATATAATTATAATATTATTTACGTTTGACCAACTATAAATACATCAATTTAATACCGTGAAATGATAATTAAGGTTAATTGCTTCTTCAATATCTGCAGAATTGTAATATGTAAACACTTACAGTGTCCATTGTACACATATTATAATAATGAATGCACTTTTAATATCGTTTAAATTTCGCATTATACTTGGTAATTATTTACTACAATTTACTATTAGACGGGTGCGCAACAAACAATGTAATTTATACCAATCAGACGTGCTACTGGTGTTCTGCGCATTGACTTATTTATTTAAATTTTCGGATTTTATAATATTTATTATTATCATCGATTAAATATGTTGTATTATAACATACCATTTTCTAGATACATTTCGCACGTTTCTATTGAATATGATTGGTTCAATGTGTAACGCCATATGGCCACGCGTATATTTTTATTTCACAGTAAATCTGTATAACTTGAAGTTTTAAATAGTTATATACCGAAAGTATCAGTATTAAATAAAAATGTCAATTATAAGCGCAATACTGTTATACCTACCTATACGGCTATACCTATTACTTTCGTATAATCGCAATTACCAATTAATAAAGATTATCGAAAGATGAATCTTGATTAATTAATTACGTGTTAACATGCATTGGCATATATGATGTTCATGATCATCTTATAGTTGTAATCAAAATATATAGATAAAAATTAATTGAATTTTACTTACCTAATTGTTTTTTTATTTCAATTCAAGTATTAGTAGGTATATGTCATAATCAATATTCACAATACCTTATCGTACCTCATCAGTTTAAAGTTCAATTTTGTTTTTTTCTACTTCGCTGGCATATTAATTATATGTTTGATTCAAATTTTAAGTGTAACTATTATTTTGTATTAATTATATCGATTATCAGCTAGTTGGTTTCAAAATAGAGATAACTAAATACACGGATTTATTTTGTCATGTCAAGTCATCGCTCAACTGAGATTTTCTTACGCCTTATATTTTGATTTGTACAAAAAGTTCACATATTACAATTTACAACAAATGCATTTTAAAGTTATTTTATACATTTTAATGCGCTGTATGCACATAATTTTATTAACATTATTCGAATTACAAAATAGCAATGATTTACGTAATAACTAGCCGTTGCCAACTGTTTACACTTAACTGCAGTAGACGTCCAGAAGTAGTGATTAAAAAATTTGATTTAGTTAAATATCTTGTTCTAGTAATATTTTTACTATTCACTATTTTACACATCATGTAGAATTTGACAGCTTTGACAACTTTGAAACCGTTCAATTATTGTATAGTGTTATGTCAACAAAGAGAAAAAAGAAAAGTATTTTCTAAACTATAACACCGAACCAAAGCAATAATTTAAAAAAATATTTCGACTAATAGTACCAACCTATTGGTTAGAAGATACTTCATACATTTTGTTTGATCCGAAATCAGTTGTACAATACATTTGAATAAATGTGTAATATTATATAACCGGATACGCGTCGTTTATCGAAAACTCTGTACTTGGCAGTCGGCAGGGAGAACGAGAAAAAAATAAATCGAGTTTACGCATATTGCAGTTTACGGGTTTAGCGATTGCATTAATTATTATTCTATTTATTTATTCGATAATCAACAGCGATACACCCAATCAACGCTAAGCTGATGTATTTTAATGTTGTTGAAAATTATGCTAATACTACAATACCATATAGCACGTGTAAAGAAAAACTTAAAAATATCTTACTATATACTATTTTTTAAAATTTTTTTTATTAAAACTGCCTCGGTGACCGGGGCTACAATAGATTTACCTTAATAACTAGTAATCTTAATTATTAATTAATTTAAGTGAACTTGATAAGTATATAAAGATAATAATATACGATTAATATTGATACAAAATGGTTACATTAAACGTTAATAGTATAACTTATGAACACATTTCTATATTTTAGTAATTATATACTATTGTATAACACGTAACGCATAGATACACGGTTCAATAAAACTTCAGACTTTGGTGACAGTACGTGATTATTATTCGACGGAAAAATTTGATAATCTATTTCGGTGTACAAAAAATGTAAAATGTTTAACAGCTTTTAATGGTCGTGTTCAAAATCGCGCTTTTGTTAATCACTTTAACTTTTATTGATTTATTTTAATAGACCTCGATTGAATATTATGGCCGCGAACCAACTACTCGGTTCGAACTACTTACTCGAACGCGAGTCAATATATAATATTATAAGCTATGTTAAATGCCGTTCCACAACGAATACGTCGGCATCCGTCAAAATACACGTGCTCATATTAAATTCTACATATTTAAATACTAGTCTGCACATTGGATTCGACGCTTCAAAAATCGGGTAGGTACGTCCGTGCGGCGCATCATCGAATGATGATCGAGTTGCTATCAGTTTAATGCGTCAACGAACTCAAAATGAATCATTTATTGCTATTTAAAATTAATTTTATCTCCACAATGTATGCAAAAGACGGTATTTCACCATTTTCTAATCCCATTGATTATAATCTATAAGTTATATACTATTGATTTTAGAATATACAGATAGTAGTATAGCAGTGGTATAGGACGATTCGGCGACTAAAATTTAGTTCATGCAAGTTGTCGAGAGAAGCCGTTGTTGTATTTATTATGAACATTTAATTATTTTTCCCAGTCAAAATTGTCTATTTTATCGATATAATTATCACAATATGACGGAACATTTTATCTATAACCAGTTATTTCTTATTTGTGTTTATTTCCTTTTGAAGCCCAGACGTCGAGCGCCTGGTCACCTGTGCCAGTCCCAGTCGACAGTCGCCGGTCACGCACGTACTCACAACAAAAACATGAAGTTTACATGGAATATAATTATTACTCAAATAAATTATTCAAGTAGACAAATAGATTTCTGTCCAATTACATTTTTTCTGCATATTAGTTGCATATCTCTAGTCTTTATTAAAATATACAGTAAAAACCTAAAGAATTACGATTTACAGTCTATGTTTGTATTTTTAGCTTGTAAAATTTTTTAATCTATTTATTAAAAAATTTAAAAATACTGATTGTTTAATTATTTTAGTATTTTTAAATTTCGTCCGCAACTCACATAGTTTATATTACGTTATCAGCAATTAGAAAACTCTGAAATTAATCAATCAGTTGATCAAAATAATTTATAATCTATGATTCAATAGAGGGTAATATTTTTTGCTAACATAAAATAAAAATAATGAAAAAAAATTCAAATAAAATAAACAAAACCACGCTTTTTGTATAATTTATTGTAATAATAATAATTTTTTTTTGTTTATGTTATTAATAGATATCACGTCACTATAAAATATATTATTTTTTTCTTCTGAAATATGATTTATTTTGTAATATATACGTTATTGGTATAACTATAATATACTAACTAATACATAACATTGTACAACACTCTTCAGTAATATATCAATGTTAAACTCGTCAGATCAATTTTAATACCTAAAAAACTCAATTACATGAGAGCATTGCCCTCAAACGTTTAAAATATTAGTATCATACATCTGTATAGTATAAAGGGAAGAAAGAACTTTTTAGTTTCAAACACGTTGAGTGGGCGTTCAAAGTGTACGAGAGTCATTATACTTATGTTCGTTAGAGTTATACGTCGTTTTCGAATGACATTTAGAAAACTTTTTAATTTCGTGATTAAAGGTCGCTTTAAATTACGCCGCTGAAATGTATTAAAATAATTTAAATCGTTGAAAAGACATAATAGTTAATACAAATTACAACACCATGATTATGAGTTGTGACATTAGGCGTACATACTCGACGTAATATTATAAAACAACTTTTAGCTTTTCCACTTGAAAGTGTCAAATGATATTCTAGAGTATAATATTAGAATGGGATCACGATATTGGGACAACAAGAATTGGGCAAACAGACTATATGGTCGACGGCCGATAGGCTAAATAATTTATCAAAATAATTAATAATAATAAACTCGATTGTTAAAAAAAACTTACTAAAAATATTGAAATCTAAAACAATTCAATTTTAAAACAGTTTATAAATTTGTAGCTTTATGCTATAAGCTATCTTTTAAAAATTCATCCATAGTCCTATTTTGATTGTCATCTATGACTGCATCCAAGTGCTTTTTGCGTGAATCATTCTTTGGTTTCTGTCGAAGTTTCGGTTCGAAATTGTATACATTTGAAAAATATATTTGGAACTGTCTTGAACGTCCCGTTCATAATTTGAAAATTAACATTTATAAGTTTTGCTAGTTCAAATCTGGTTGAAAATATTAAAATAATGTCGACTTCAATTTTCGATTCACGCAAGAAAAAAGCATTGCCATTTAGTATTTCGAAGACTTTTCGGAATGTTTATATCTTTTAATAGAATTGTTTCAATCAGTAATGATTTTCTAATTTCTTCGACGTTGTACAATATTTTTTGTGGCATCTATTTACATTATATAAGATGAACTAATAAGCGGTATATTACTAGTTACATCTTGTAAAATTAGTGATGACTTATCCACCCACGATAAATACTTTTACTTTAAAATGTTTAGGTACTTCTATTATTGTTTTTCGATGTGCCTTAGGAGCATGATAAATATAAATATAAATTATATAAACATATAAATTTATAAGATTTTACATTGATATCCATTTTGTTTCGGGTAAAATATATAAGCTTAAAAAATTTACTAATTTCTAAAATTCATTAAATCAAAGCCTGATAAACGATTCTTAAAGTTTTTTATTTATTTATTTTATAAGATATTTTTTTTGGGCCCACACGTTGAACGTTGAATAATAAATTAATAACTGTTTATAATTTGATTTGAATCAGCTGGTATTGTGTTTTGTTTAAATTGCTATAATATAAGTAAATTCATAAAATGATTTATTTGATTACGTTCTATAATGAATTGTATTAATTGGTTATTTTAAATATTTGAATATTTTATAATATTATATTGTTATTTTAATTGCTGACTGTTTGTCACAGCTGGTGTTGCTTACCCAGATGTGCAACAACGTGGACGGTAAAAAAAAAGAACATTGTACTAATATGTATTTCATTCACATAGAATTATAAACGTAATAATTGTTCTATGTTTACACGCATACAAATATAGTTAAATTTTATCTGTTCGAGGCTGAATAGCATTCTGCTGGAGTTCATAATTAATTTATTGCAGATATATTTCAGTGGATAATACGTGTATAAGAGCATGCGGATTTTATCAAGCAAATTGGCACTTTAAAAATGCTCAGTTATAATATGCAAATGAATGGATCCCGATTCGCTGCGTGGTTCAACAAGTCTACTTCAAAGGGAGATGACAACATGGGCAACCCTGAAAAGACACTGTAGTCTGTTTGCTTTCGGGAAACACGATTCAGCGCGTTCTTTCTTCGAGTGTTGGACCACCATGATAGCCTTCTTATTTAAATGAGCTCGAAGATCGTTTATTTGCATTTCTCACTAAGATAGTACGGTACTGATTAATTTGACAGCATTTTAATCTCATTGTTATTTGCAAATGACAACTTCGTACTTGTATCGTGATAGTGTAACCAATGTATCTCTGAGTGGCATGTATAACTCTTATATGGAACTTGACCATGTATATTTCCATCATTCCAACAAAATATCGTTATTATTCGTTGAAACTCTATAGATTAATATGTTGATAATGTAACTTTAAAGTTCAAACATACCGCTATTCACTACTGGCACATGGACAAATAGTGATATAGTAAATAGCTGTATAACTGTTTTATATCGATGTAGAAATTATAAATGATAAAAACAGGATAAAAAAATGATTATAAGGTAATTTTATGTTTTCACTATTAGTAATTTCTATACGGATACTAAACAATGATTATCTTATACATTCTGACTATGATAATCATGCATCGATACAACAGTACATTTTTATGCAAACAAAATAAAAATTTCGAAGCCGAAAGTATTATGTTAATTTTCCTCATCTTATCCTGCTAGTATTTTCTAAATAGAATATTTTTGTTTAGTTGTTACATACGTCAATACGTCAATACGAAATTTATTTGATGTATTTTTATAATATTACCTACATTTTAAACATAGCCCGATTTTGATTTTTATATTTTTCAATTTGACGCTCAGCTTGGCACCTACATCTAGCAACTAATTTTCGGTTCGTAAAACCGGTATTGCCTCATCATCATTGAACATTGTGTCAAGCGGGATTGCAATTAACAATTATTATTACACGGGACATTGAACAGCCCACCTTACGTTTCCGGTTTTATGTGTCGTTAATGTTATGACAATATATAATACTATAATTTATTACTGTAGTATTACTATATTACCTATCTCACTATCTGATTTGTCTTGTTGTTCGGTGACGTATTAAATGGATTCTGTTGTTTACATTGAAATGTTGAAAATACAGATAGTATTATACCATTATGATTATTAAAGAAGCGATCCGATATATTATACCAAAAAGAGAGAGAGGTCAAAACTCGTTGGGGTATAATTTATAAGCTTGAAGATTAATACGGAATCGAAGACTGTCTCACCCAACTAATGGCCAATGCGTATAATATAGAGGCGCCATTTAGGGAGACCGAAGACGGTACACAGATTGTACTGTATAAGCCTTCATAGGGTTTAAAATACAGTTTGTTTGATTTTTGGTATAGTCCAAAGTCACAAAAATGTATTCTCGATTCTTAATTTTCTTAGTTCTAAGACCGCGAGACAAAATAAACGATCAATTTTTAAAAAAATAATTAACTTAAATGATGTTTACGCAATCTGTGACGAAAGCTGAAGTGGCGCCATAGTAATATAATAATATACTATAATACACAGTTATATTATAGTAGATGTATATATTATATCAATACAATTTTTCTATGGACACTAATCTTCAAAGTCATCACTACCGCCAATACGTTTTTCTCCGGTTTCATTTATCGATTGGTCCACAGCGCAAGTGCGATACATTCAAGTACAAGAACTTATAATGTTTCATTACTATATCTATTATAAAATATAATATTCTATAATATACTAGGAATATGATTAATTTTCAAAGGGCTATGAACAATTTTGACGGATAAAACCTCCTCCCTCTCCAAGTTGTTTATTATCAATTAACGCAGTTCAGCAATGCAGCACTAAACAATATATTATAACATGTACAATGTACATATAATATAGTGATTGCAATATGAGCTAAAGGTATTTTTTATTTGTTTTTTTTTGTGCGTGTTGCACAGCACGTATTTTTTTTTTTTTTTGTCTACATAGTTTGCTACGCATTTTCGATGTACCATTCCAGTGTTACTTCGTCGAGACGATAACATATTATATTTAGCATAGTAAGCACGTCGATTGTGCGCGCGCGAGCAATGCACATTATTAAATGGTCTGGACGCGAAATCACTGTTTCCGAAACGTACGTGTTAATAATATACATATCGATATTATATGCGTACAGACGCCTGTAAGTACCAACTAATATGTAAAACTCGTATAAACATTTTGATAACTATAGTACTACGGTGCTCCTCCCCCCTCAAAAACGATTGCAGTACACATTTGAGAAGATAATTTATTATAATAACTGTCATATCCGTATATTTATATTGGCAAGGGCCGCCGTGAAACGCGCACCACTTGACGAACACACCACTTTCGTGATGGGTGCAAGTCGGCCGATCCATATTAATAGTAAATTTTTAACGAATATTTACGAGGGAAACTTGACGTTTCTGGAACAAAATATTATTATAAATTATTATTAGGTATACATATACGCCGATGGAGGCCAACCGCACGGATTTATTGTATTAATAATTTTCCTTGGCACATATTTTGTCGCGTGTATGGTGTAACAGGATGGTGAAGACGCGTCTATTTCGATTGTGGAATAGTATACTTCACCGAACGATTTTAATATAATATATTATTTAACTAAACATACGGACAGTGCGATATTTTAACGCGGAACACTCATTGTTTCCAAAACATAATTTTTATACACGAACTGAATTCATATTATTGCTACGAAACGTTTTTAGAAAGAAAACAATATTACACCACGTCTAATGTACACGCACATGTAATTTTATCGTTACAACTTTTTAAGCCGTTAAGGTTTTTTGCTTTTTTTTAACACTATGTAAATGTAAGTACAACATGTACTGCACATGTGTTTTGACACTCACGTGTACTCCGAACTGTTTTTCACGAAAACCACATCCTACGGTTACGAGCGATGATAATATTTACGTCTTCGGTTTCGTAACTCTAGTGCTTCACCTCAACGTTGCCTAATAATATTATTCTATTCTTGCATGTACGGCATGCTTGTTGGCTTATGTGACGGCACTATAACGCGTGAACAATTTGGCAATTGATTTTTTTTCTCGATTAAGTACAACCATCAACAAGATATTCGGTATTAACAGGGAACGCTGGGAGACACAGCTCTGACGACCCCGCATATAAGCGTCCTCTTTAACCAATTCTTTTAATATTCTCTAGAACGCTCATTATTAAAGCAATCATTTTTATTTTTCTACTCAACTTAGCTTTTAATTTTATGTAGTATACGAAATATGACGTACGTTCACAACTGCTTAAATATCAAACTTAAGAACAATTTAGAAATTATATTTTTTAAATGTGTAATATTACTTTATCAAAAACTTAGCTTGAATCAAGAAAATAAAATGTTGAGGGGATATACTTTGCCGGACATATATAGTGTACATGTTGCACTAAACGCTCTACAATTCTTTAGTATCTGAATCCCCCCCCCCCCAAAGATTCTGTTCACTTTAAGTCCTAGGTATTAATAACGCATTACTGGTTACGGTAATATTATAATGGTCGAAACACAAAGAAAGGATCGAAAGATCTGCTGCGCCATTATTGATTGTGAGTTACGTGACCGTCTTCTTCGATCGCGTTTCCAACGCCCGGAAAATATTTTATTCGATTTTTCGACATACGTATATATCTCTACGCGTATTTATTATATCCGTACGGTGGCGAGGCGAGTCTTGTTTTTATCACAAGGAACAAATATTTTAGTCCATCCTCCTTATTGTTCTACCCAATCCTATAAGATCAATCGTACAAAATTGATCGCTGCGCTCGCTAATATAGATAGGTACATGTAAAATCTGAAATGTATTATAAATTATAATGGATGTAAATATCGTTTTAGACAGAAAAACAAACAACCATCACTTAAGCGTAAGATTAACTACAATAGTACATAATATTAAATTTATTACTTATTGTACATTGATTAACAATAACATGAAATATGTTCTAAATAAATAATTCAAACTGTACGATGTACAGATTTTAAACATAATACTATAGAGTATATTATATACGTCTTGTTAATCGCATTATCTTGATGTCTTTTATTATTTTATTTATGTTAATACTTCAAGTGTGTGTAGATATATGGTAACCATTAATAGGTACCCACCCACCCGACATTTTGGAGGACTGACCGCTCCTCCAGATTCCTTTTACCACGGCACTGCAGCGATTCGTATGTGTAAGTTTACACGATTCCCGATCATCTCGATCATCTTCGTATCGCAACCGTATGCACGCGTTTACGTATTTCCTTCGGCATGCCATATATTCATCATTCATCCGCGTTCAATGTCACGATACCAAACAGTGTAAGTGTATTACAATAGGTCCACCACGAGTTTCCGGATCGTTAAAATCGAATTTTATAGTTTTTATTCATTTCTTTGCATTTCATCACCGAGCCGAGAGATTATTATTTTTTACGCGTGGTCGTTAAAACGAAAATAGTTGACATTGAATAACGCCAAAATACCGCCGACGCGTACTATATGTAGATAATATGTATATTTATATTACACCCGTTTGTCCGCCGCGTAAATACGTAGTGTATTCGGGGATCGCATAATCAATATTATTTAATATATACGCGATACACGCATACCTATATCGAATATAGTGCGCTTTCAAACATTGTGGAAATAATTTCATCGAGAACATGCATATATAATTATTGTGTACAAATAAATCCGTAGCTTTAAACGAATAATATCTTCGATATTATGCCCGGTTAGGTTAATAATAGATGTACCGCAGTCGGGTGACGATGACATTTGCAGTTTTGGACCTGCGTCCAAATCCGGACGAATACTCGACACGTCCCGACTTTAAAGAACGCGTCGTTTGAACGCGAAATCTTAATTTTTTGTTTATTATTAATTATTATCATCTAATACGTCGTATTAGACGCGCGCGCAAGTCAGTGTCGCGTATGGTCTCTATCCAGCTGCTATGACATTCGTAACATTTTTCGCGAACAGACGTCACACAGTACCCATATTATTGTTGTCTTTTTAAAGAAACCACGAGCACGTGATGACTACACATTCCTACCCAGAGCGTATGAATTCTGAACGTAAACAAAGAAATAATTAGCACGCTTTACATTTTACAAAAACAAAAACTATACACTCATCAGTGTGCCGTGAAGCATATACCGGTGTTTGAATACTTTTCATTAATTCGCTCGAGTATTCGATTTTTCGGTACTGAATGCTGGATAATATATTATTATTGTATTGAAATTAAATCAGTCTGTATTTTGCCACACAAATAAGAACTCAATCATCCCTCTCTGCAAAGGAACAGTAAATAACGTTAATAACAAACTAAACATGATTAATGTATACAATATTATGTATTATAAATAATAGTATTGACATTCAAAAAAAGAACAAAAAAAGTAAAAATCTTAAATCTATCTTATTGGTTGTACACTTAACTATGTTTTTATTGTTTTTAACTACCATTATCTATAAAAATATAGGTATCATAGCTTACCACGTCTTTTATAGTGTTTGAAATACATTTTGAAAAGCATTTTGAGTTGGACTCGCATCGTATTTGCGTTTTATGCTTAATAAATTTGTCCGCGGTTACTTTTCGTTACCATACCCATTGTTTCTGCCTTTTCCGTCTACATTTCCAATCATCCCATCCCCTACTGATTAAAATTCGTAACGTTCCGTGTAAATATTATAGTCGTTCGAATATTGTTCCGAAAACAATAATATATTTATATTTCCGTTATAAATATATAAATCATAACGTTTATGCTGCTTAACTCGCGTTTGGGTATACACATTCAATATTCATGAACCGTGGCTGAATTCAAACCATTTGATTTGTTCGCGGTTTTGCCCAAAACGAACCATAATAACGCGTGTTTATTGAACGAATTGATTTACGTACCTACATCGGTTGTGGAAAACGCGTGTAATAACATCAAATACGATTTAAACGCCGCCGCTGTCGCGTTCGGGGGACGTATGTACATTATCGGATTACACCTACGACGATGGCGCGCAGAAAAAAAAATCTTCGTTATGTTCGCCGTATGCTCATTATAATATCACACTTCCCGGAAAGCGGACATTTCCAGCAATGAGAACGATTATTATTACAATACACACGTATATGCCGGACGTAAACGACTACAATCGTAAATCACTTAAAATAATAATAAAAAATAATAAAATAATAAAAATTAACACTTTGGTAATTGTTACGCATTGATTACGCACCATTACGACCCCGCCGTCGCGTGCCGTGGACCATGGGTATTCAAATGGTTTTATACATCGCGAAAAGATTTTGTGAATACCTACGCATTATAAATGATTTTTTGCATTTTTGTGTTCGCGTATAATCGGTTACCTATTCTTAATTCATCTTAACGGGTCACGTCGTACATAATGTACATGCATGTACCTTATTTACATTATTTCTCACGAAACTTACCAACCGGTGGACACACACACACACACATGCTTCACAACGGCCAACCACCGCTTTCTATATGATATAATAATTTCTTTTCTTTATTTCACAGGTGATCGCCATTTTCACTCTGATCATGATCCTAACGAACGATATCAAAATACAGACCATTGTCATAGACTTCCTTCCGAAATCTGTCGGTAAGTGTTTTGTTGCGTAAAATATTATTATTCCGTCCCCATTGGAAACGCTGTGCATTTCAAGATGAAAAGATGTACAAATTTTGTACAATTTATACTACTAAAATCTAGAGGAATCTGTTAGGGGGAGAGCGAATGCCTCTTCGGGATCTGTACCTAAGATACGTTTTTACAATGAGAATGTTACCAAAATACTGATGTGTGGTAAGAACCATTCGCAAGTGGTAGATCGGAAAATAGAGTTTAACCAATCCTAGGAGAAAGTCACTTAATTGACTAGCTATTCATTTCATAATGTATTCGAATGTCTAAGGAAAGGATTTTGTAGGAACTCGTAGGATTCGTACATTTTGAAAATATGAGAGAAATATGATTAAAAACATACCTATAAATTTATAACAAGACACATTACGTTCGTTAATAATTGCATTTAGCATAGGTATCTATGTTTGATCAAATATTGTTTTAATTTTCAGTGAAAATCATCGTCGCCATTAATCTGCTTATGACAATATTTATATCATCGTTGCTGTTGGCCGGAATTTTTATGGTGAGCGTTATAACATTCAAAAGAGGACGAAAAAAAAAAACAATCTTTTTACACTCTTATGATGATTTTGTTTTAGAGAAAGAAAATATTGATGCTTCCGTGGATAGTGCTAACGATTATGCTATGTATTGGACTAGTCATATCTGTAATATACACGACCATCGACTTCATGATACACAAATTTTATTTCACCAGCATTGCAGTGCTAGTAATTGGCATGCTGTGCGTCTGTAAGTTTTTAATAAATTAAATCTTTAAGCGGTCCGCATCACTAAACTTTGATATATTTTACAGGCATTTATGTGTTCATGTGGTGGGTGACTTACAGTTATTATCAAAAAATCAAAGAAGAGGATAACCGGACTCCGTACACAAGAACACCTTATTACGGCTGAAAACTAAAACAAACACTTTATTATATTTTAATGACAAATGTGTTTACAATAATCATGCCATGTTATTACCAATATGATTTTTCTAAGCACGATCATATGATTAACCCTGCATATCGTGAACGATAACTGCGTGTAAATGTGTGTATGAGTGTATAAGTAACTGTTTAGTAGTTTTAACAAATTTGTTTTCCATGTAAATTTGTAATGCACTATTTATATATTATTATTTTTTAATTTATATTTGTATTTTGTATACAATAAACAATTTAATAAAATACCCACAAAGTTAAAATAATATAATATTAATATTCAATAAATGTTAAAAATGTGATAAATTTTATATATTTGGAATGTATTAAGATGAAATGAGTTAATCGAAACTAATTAATTCTGCAACCTGAGGTTGTTCGACTTTGGGTTGTTCTAATTGGTTCGGAGCGGACGGCTGTGGATTAACTTGCTGACTAGGTATTTGCTGAGCACCATACTGTCCCATGTGTACAGGTGCAGGTGCCCCATAGGGCATCTGACCCATCATCGGTTGCTGATGTTGGCTAGATATCATTGGCTGTCCTGTTGGAAGTGGATGTTGTGGTACCATGTTTGGCATTGGAGGTTGTTGGTGACCAGGCATCATGGGTTGAGAGTGAGGTCCGACCGCAGGATGATGTTGATGCTGTTGCTGATGCATAGAACTCATTGGTGAACTAATAGGTACTCCAGAATGAATTGTGCCAGTCATAGCAGTCATGGGTCCAATTCGAGGTTGGTAAATAGACTGTGGAATGTTTGGGTTGACTTGTGTCAAACTATTGGGCTCGTTGGAAGGTATATTCATAGGCTGACTGATAGGAATTGTACTTGGATTTGGAGGTATCATATTATGTCTTCCAACAAAACCTACAGTCAATAAAGTTTATTTATCATTAATAATTGCTCTTATTGTTTATTCAGTTAAATGCTTTATACCTTGAGGTTGAGAAATATGTTGGAAATGACCAGATTCAGTAGACTGTGGATACCTTATACCGTTTTCTTGTATTTGAGAGGACATCAATGGATCTATAAATTATATGATATTATAGTAATTATTAATTAGTAGTATATATAATAGGTACATCCAACTACTAGTATTTTGATACATTTGTAAATTTACAATATTACAAATTGAAAATATTGTAATTTACAATCCTGTTAGTTTTAAATATAACATATTCATATTCATAGATTTAATTGTTATTTTTGTTTAAATGACAGTTATAAAGACAATTAATGTAGATCTGACAATATTAAAATTTAAGTTTAATTAATTAAATTAATGGAATAAAAAGTACATGAAACAAACGTAGAATTTGAACAAAGGTCAATTTAGGTTTAAAGATATGTGGATATGCAATAGATGATTGTATTAATAAATTGATATTATGAATAATTTCAAATACTCATTAACATTACTGTTAAATGCAATTAAAGTGAAGCGTATCGGTTCTAGCGTAACAGTCATACTTAGGTATCAATTTGTTAATGGTAATCCCTGTACCCTCAGCTAGTGCTGAATGTAGTTTTTCAACTACATTATATATTAAAATATATAATATTAAAATTTACATGATAGTTAAAATGCAAAGTATAAAATTAAGTACCCTCGTTTAATTATCTATAAAGTAAACTTGGAAAAACTGGTCTAAAATCCAACTTGGGTTTTAGAATTATTTGGAAAAATTAAAAATAGAAGAATGTCAAATTTAATATTAGTCCCTACTTCTTAAGTGTGTATATATTTTTTTGTAATAAATAATAAAAATATTGTTAATATTTGCATTATATATTTAACTATATTTTATTTAAAGAATACAGAAAATGTACTTTTACATTTTTGAGTTCTTATTTTTTGTATGCATAAACTATTATACGAAAAATTTGACGGTTAAAAATTCAACATGAACTCAATAAGCTTATTTATAAATCTGTTCATGCCCATACGAAAACTTTAGAACCCTAGAACCGCCTCTGAAAGTGGAGAGATTATAATTTTTTAAATGAATAAAATTAATACTAATCATAATATACTCGTAAACATAAATAATCGTGATATTTTAAAAATAATTTAAAGTAAAATGCAATGACCAATTAATCAATTAATTTCTCATCAAAAACTTTATACAACTGATTGATAAAATGTTTGCGCTAGAAAAAAATTGAGTGCTATTTTCCAATTTATATTATTATATTATAAGAAACTTACTAGGGCCAGATGACATGTAAGGAGTAGGTGCAGTTGGTACACTCGGTAGAGAACTAGGACCATACATACTATTGTTAATATAGTTTTGTCTTTGATGTTCCATTCTCATAGCCATTTCTTGCTCTTGTTGTTGTACTTGTTGAAGTGTCATTTGGTGTTGATACTAGGACATAACAGATTAAATAATAAAACACTTGTACTGTTAACTGTTCATTAATAACTAATAATTATAATTTATAGTATTACTTGTTGATACTGTTGTTTTCTCTGTCTCAAAACATCAAGTTTCATTGCTAATTGTATTTGCCTTTGTTGCTCTGCAAAAGCAGCTTCTTGTTGAAGAGCAGCTCTATGGTCATCCCTCATGGCATCTAATGCGGCACGGGTGTCCTTTACTTGAACTAATTTGTCTTGCAATCTTTCAAAATATACTGGGAAAAAAAAAATTTCTGTATTAACATACTGAATATATTATGGAAAACCAGTTACTTATTTTAGATAATTTGACACATATTTAAAGCCACGAGCAAACATTTATTCTGTTTACTAATAATAACTATGTCGATAAAATAAAGATAAAAACACTATGCTAAAATAGTTAATTCCTTTCTAAGTTTAAAAGATATCAAAACTTATCAAAATTATTTATACTATATGAACTGAACTAGATACAGCAGAAACTTGATTAACCATCACTCTCTGTTATCCGTCATCAGTCACCGCCGAAAAAAAAAAGTTAATTAGGTGATAAGACGATCGCGATAAACTCATTGCGGGATGCCTAACACTGGAACTATCTAGCCTATAAAAATATTTTGTAAATAATATGTTTTAGTTTAAAATTGTTTAGTGTGGTATGTATGTAATATTTAATAAGTATGATTTTTTTTGAAAATACAAACATAATATATATATACTTGTTTTGCAAAATTTCTGTTAACCGTCATAGTCCTGGTCCTGACGGTAATGGTTAATCGAGCTTTTACTGTACTAAATAAATAAGTTTTTAACTTACATCTTTTCTCATCTTGCTGTTGAATATATTGCAATAACTTTTGATGCATGGGTGTAATCTTTGAGTAAAATGTTTCTAATGAACCACCATTTATAACTGTTCGACCTCTACTTAAATTTGATTTAATACGATTAACAAAAATTTCTAACTGCGATTTCACAGACGTTATAAACAGTTCCATTTCCTCAGAGTCTTCAGATTGCTCAACCTTGACAGCTGGACTAATAACAGTATTTGATGACTGAATAGTGTGTACCTAAATTATTGAATTAATGTAATTAGATAAACAACAAACATAAATTATCAATAAAATATTATATAAATTAGTAATAAATGAATAAATATGAAATATACATTTGTTGGAGCATAATTATATTGCACAGGTTGAGTTTGCTGCTCAGTCCGATTCTCCCAGTATGATCGATTTAAATAACGTGCCATTTCTGGATCTTCTTCAACTTCAACTTTTACTTCTTTCTAAGAAACAAGATTAAGATTATTAGTATTTAATGTTTGATATTAACCTAAAAATTAAAAATATTAAACTAAAAACTCAGTATCTTACTACTGGAGGAGAAGAATACAATCGAGCAGCTGGAGTTAGAGTTGTATTCATGTAAGGCACCTATTAAAAACCAAGAATTATTATATTTGTTTAGCAATACAAAAAATTATTTTTAAAATCAGTAACATGTTACATAATGAAATATAATATTAAATAATCATAAAAAATTTATTTTAAAATTAAAATACTTTTTGTTGTTCAGCTTCAGACTGGGATAAAGCCAGAGCCAATTGTAATTCTTCGTCTTCACGTAGTTCTTCTTCAGTTTTTCTGTTAGCAGCTGGAATCTTAAAGTAAACATTTCAATTGTTAATTAGAAAAAAAAAATAAAATATTATAATATTATAAAACATAGTATTATATATTTTTTAGTAAATATTAAATACATCATTACCTAATAAGCAATATTTTAGTTTTTATTATATAAAATTACATTATTAACTATATTTTGACTTATTTTGTCTATGTATTTTATTGAACTATTTAACAATGTTCAATGCTAAGTTCTAGGTCCACCAGTTATGGTGTAGAATACTTAATTAAAAAGGAATCTAAATTATTTATCTGACAATAAATTTATTGTTAAACTATTCAAGGGAAAATATGTATAATACAATTTTATAAAAATGAAAAATAATGATTACCAGTAAAATGATAATTTACTAAATTTTTATAACTTTATTAACTTAATTTAAAACATTTTTTTAGATGTAAGAATAAAAATTAAAAATTTGACATACCTGATTTTGTTGAGCTAAAGAACTAGTAAGATACTCTATAGGCAAATCTTCTGATCCTTTGTTTGTTTGAGGCCTATAAATTAATGAGTAAAATATTTAAATACAAAAATTATAAAAAAAATATAATTAAATAAAGTAAATTGGGTTAAATTCAAACATAGACTACAGAGAAAACGGTGATTTAATTTAAAAAAAAAAATTAGTTACTTAAATGTTATGATTATTAAAAAAACGTAATCAACCAACAAATTTTATGAATTTAAGTTCATCTTATTTCCTAGTTGTAAATTATTGAAAAATGAATATTCCATTAAAACTGATATATCTTATGATTTAAAATTTGTAAACATAAGTTAATTTTTAATAAAATAAATACGATTATGTACTTTAGTGATTTTTCATAGCAAGCTTCACAAACTCGTACAGGTTTTTCAATACCAAATTTAGGTAAAGTACATGAACGTGATGAACATTGTGCACAGAAAACTTGTCCACAAGCACGACAATGATGCTAATAAAACAAATAAATTATTTTAATATTTAATGTTTTTAAAATATATCATTGATAAATTATTATATTATCAATTATCATCATTATACGCTAAAATCTTACTTTGCGTTGAACCATCCCAAATTTAACACGACATCGGTGACAACAATCAGAATCCTCCCAACCCGGAGCTACATCCGAACTGAACATGGCATCACTCTCTTTAAGTGCAGGAAATGTATAACCTTCAGCTTTCATTATGTTAACTGTATCCTGAAATGATAAAAAAAATATAAATATAAATGTATACAAATATATACTGAAAAAAATAAAGACCATATTTTATTATGTTGGGAGGGTTATACATTTATAATTATTTAATTGATTAGCCAAAACATTTTCATATTGTATAATAGATTATTATTCATTACCTGAACTGCACAATACTTAGGAATTGCTCGAAAAGCAAATGCCCAAGTCTGTAATAATTCAAGTAATTTAATTTTAACATTTTCATGCGGAGTTGTTTTTATAGTTTCTCTCATTTGTTCCATAAACGGTTTAGTTCCAACTTCATCGTGAACTAATTGACCACAATTTTTAACACAACATTCCAAAACCTAAAAAAAAAATTATTATTGAAATTACTAATTTAGGAAAAAAACAATTGCTTTTTCTTTGAATATAATGTACTTACAAGTAAACTGAACATAGCAGTATGAGGATTAGGACTTGAAAGTTTTTTCTTTATGGCATTAAGTGCAAATTTTGGTCTGAAAAACATTATAAGTACACGTTAAAACAAAATTAGTGACGTTGTACAAAACAGAATAGAACCTGTATCAATAGTATAAAATCAAATAATACATTCAAGATAAGCTAAATATAATATATTTTTACTCAATTATTTATTCAAATTAATAATTGAATGCCAAATGATGAATGCTATAAATTGTATAAACTCAAGTTTATCAACAAGCTATAATTTCTATAATAAAAAAAAAATCTTTTGAATTACATATTATCTACTATACATTATTGTATTGTTATTTATTTAGCGAACAATTTAAATTATTTGCATAAAATGGTATATTAAT
The DNA here is from genome assembly GCA_025469195.1 of Chaitophorus viminalis. Taxonomy (NCBI): domain Eukaryota; kingdom Metazoa; phylum Arthropoda; class Insecta; order Hemiptera; family Aphididae; genus Chaitophorus; species Chaitophorus viminalis. Next base: position 255,742 of record JAIPRK010000149.1, on the reverse strand, counting down.
ATTATATATGTAATAAAATAATATCAAATCCAATCTAATAAAATAAAATAAAATAAAATAAAGAGTTATATAAAACAAAAATAGATAAAAATAGTTAAATATAAAGACATTAACTAAATTAGTATGAGTCAAAGTTATTGACAATATCCAGTTTTTGTAAACGTTGAAAAAATATAGAGGGAGTTATAAGACAGGTCAATTTTGGATCACTAGTAAGAGCTGGTTAAATATTTAAAGGTAATGCAGTTGACATATTATTTGTGTATAATACATTTATGATATATTTACATAGGAATACTTGAAACATGAGAAATCAGGTTTTCTCTTTGTTCTCAAATATTTTAACAGAAATCATTTTCTTTGTTTCTTCTATTCTTTACTTCTTTTAAGTCAATTATAACTCATAATATAGTTAATCTCTTGTAATAATTAATTTTAATAATGTAAATTAATCAATGAAAAATATAAATGTTACTGAAGGTCATACTATTACAATCAAACCTATGAATATATTATAACGTATAAAATATGAAAGCAAAACTACATACCTAGGTATCTCACATTATTAAATATTTTTGTTATTGTTATTGTTATTGTCGTAGATATACAATTTAAATTAACATAAAAATGTAATCATTCTTAAAATCATTATCATGAATTTTTTAAAATTTGGAAAAACAATTAAATGTAATCGGATCAGTGGCTATAAATGTTGTTGCACAGCACGTCCTATAAGTAGGTATACCAATGAAAACCATACATGTCTAAATAAACACTAGTAAATAATGGGAGTTGTCTTACTGGACATCTTTCTGCCGTATAGTGTCACATATTTCTAACGTTGACGGCCAATCAGGTTCCAACAACAGATTGCTGGTAACTTTATCTACAAAATCAGACCAAAAGTTAGCACAACGTTATGTAATACGATCGCAAAAGTAGGTACCGAGTAGTTTTTCGAAATTCGACTTGAACATTTTGTTGACCGTGGTTTCGAATTGTACAACCAAATATCGCACGGAAGGGTTTAAGACGCGACGATCTCGGTCGTGTCTACTTCGCGGATCGTCACTGGCACCGTGTACTATATTCGTATGAAACGTAGGGAATAAACCGATAAGAAACGAAAAACGATGGAAGTCTGCAAAGAAAAAAAGAAGAAGAAAAAACGTACACCACAATATATTATATACTACGAGAAAACAATGAAAACTATGACGAAACAATGTTACGAAAACGGCAACGTTATTGTTTTTATTTGTGAATACAATTAATCATCAATTGACCATCGTCCGTCACCACTGGGCACTGACAATAAATTGACATCACGGATCGCTACAACAATAATAATATTCACTTGTCGTCGTCGTCGTCGTTGTCGTCTATCAGCTCGTCGTTATCATCAATAACCACCTATTATAATATAGCGTTGACCAACGTTGCTGCGGTTCATCGTCAGCAGTGCTGTAACTTGTAGCGGCATTCGAGTGGCGGACGTGTAGAACAATATTATTGGGTTTTGATCGGGGCCAAACAACGCCGGAAAGGATACAAATCGACAGCCGCGACGACGATGGTGAAAATAATGCAAAAACGTTTCGTGCCGTGAAAACTGTGAACGACCACGGCAAGTGATGGAAAAATATTTCACGATCGTCGCGCCGGCGGCAGACGTAGACGGGGCTACACTGTTGTCACGTCGAAGGCGCGCGCGTGATAGCCGAGCTCGTTTTTTGTTTTTAGATATCATCTTGTGACGTCAGTGGCGGCTCTAGGAGGGTCTAGAGGGCCATGCCCCCCCCCCAAACTCAAAAAAAAAAAAACGGGAATTTAATATAATATTATACACTATTATTGACTTGTGTACTATTTTTTATAATATTTTGTACTAATGTAGGTAATATGTGGCACTGATTTGAATAAATATATCATATAATATTGAAAAAAATGTGTGTGAAATTTATGCCCCCCCCCCAAAATCAAAACCTAGAGCCGTTACTGTGTGACGTCTGTGTTTTTTAAGTATTTTCCCGGTGTTCTGGACGTTCTGGTAAAGACCACAAGCCAACTACACGTGTATTCGTTCAAAATTAATTATCAAACACAATTATTTATAGTTATCGTGTTTATTAAAAGCGAAACAATGTTAAGTTCGCTTATTTTTGTTTCACTGGAATCTAGAAAAATATTTAAAGAAACTAATTTATTTATTTCTATACAATTCTTATAATATAGAGATAAAGAAGTAATAAATCCAGATACGTTTATCTTAGGAAAAAATGTATAATGATTTCCCTCGCGATTAAAAATAAATAAAAATTCAATAATAGATGAATAATTATAGTATCAGATTATTGATGGTAACTACAATTTTTTATGCACATAAAATTTTTGATCAACTCATAGTTTTGTAACCTGGTCAGCATGAACGCCCTAAACCCTGTAACTCTTATACCGTAAAACATTTCGGAGCTGGAAATTGATCTACAATGCGATTTTCTAAAAATGTCAACTATCTTACAAACGACTGATTTATTTACTTACTAATATTATTTTTTTTTTTTTTTGAAAATCAAGCATAAATTACAGATTCAATAACATAATTGTTTTCAGATTTGAATAACCTATCTCGGCACTAGTAATACTTGCGTCCCTTACTGTTGTTCTAAATACGACTTACGAGTGTTAGTGTCCTAATACTCACATTTGAACGTCGATTTTGTGCTAAGGATTAATAATGAACACCAAAATGACCTGTATTTAAATGTACACTAATTTTCCCTACCCGGGAAAGTTATTCGAACAACAAAATCTTCAGCTAGGGCAATAGTCAATACACATTTTTTGATATATTGTTCACCATAATTATTTGAGTATTTAATTAATCCACGAATGTAACTACTACGCTTAAAATAATAGTAATATTTAAAAAACTGTTCCCAGTTGTCAAAAGTTCACAATACTGTAGCCTATTTCTGTTACCGTTTTCATTATTTATATAACCATTATTAATATTAAAATTAAAAATTATTTCCAAAAATATAGTAAATATAATATTAATCACATGGTCGTGGTATAGATACATAAACTAGAGATGTAAAATTTACGAAACATTTTTTTTTTTTTTTTGTAAATTTTGATATTTTTAGTTCATTAGTCATAGAGAAACTCTCAAAAGTGTCTTCACTCATGGTACGTATAACTTATTATGTGGATACAATAGTGATGTAATAATTATTCCTTTGAAATGTATTGTATATGTTTTTCTTCCTCTTTTACGTTAAAAATTTATCCGCAAAATAAGTTCTAATTGATCAAGTCAGGTTCTTTTATTACTTATTACACCAATTATTATCACTAGACACTAATGTTGATTGAGGCTACGTACTAGTGAAAACAATATATATGGCACAATATAATATATTAATGGTAACTGACTTGTGATCAATGATATACATAATTAGTAAAGTGATGGTGAATATTGAACGTTTGGTCGTTTAATACTTTTGTATCAACCATTCCATTTTATTGATGTTATGAATATTATGCTCGTGAAAACTTTAATTTAAGGTGTCGTGTGCTAATATTGTTGTATTTATGTATAATACGATATTATAATACAAATATATGAGTATATCCTTTCTTTATTGAGGTGAAAAATATACTGATAATAATGATGATATTTAATAATGTTAATCTAAAAATGTTAATCTAATGTTAATCACGGACGAGTGGACAGATCCCATCCGTCGTACATATAATGTCGTGGTTAATGTATATAATAATTAATGCTGGATATGCAACACTAATTATTTTTGTAAAAAAAAAAAAAATAATTAACTGGTGAAAATTAAATTCGTAAATATACAATAAATTTACATGGTAAAAATGTATCGGGCAAACATTTCTAATTAAATCTTGTTTAAATGTACTTTCGTTAACATCTAAATTACAATTATTAGTTATTGATGTTATTACTAATACGTGGTAAAATTATTTACACCAGTATAATTATATTATCTGGAGAAAATTCTAAATCCTCTCCAGTAAATCTGCCACTATAATGATTTTTAGATTTTTTATGAAATAAATTTTTTAATGCACAAAACTTAACAGTGAATAATTTATTTATTATTGTACATAATTATACAAATGTAATTAGTTTATACTAAAAACGAATTAGTAATACAAAAAATTAAAAAAAAAAAAGTTTAAATATAATTATTATTAACACAAGATGATTCCGAAAATTATAGGAAAACATATTCAATAAATAGAATGTCTAGGATTAACGTCATTAAACAAACATTTTGAATTTTTTATTTTTTCATTCTCCAATGAAGTTTAAACAATACGTGGCTGCCGCATGGTGTCTTCGATCTCTTCAGACGGTCGGGGTATTATGGAGCCAACGTCGGACCAGTGACAAACCTAATCGAAAATTGAAAAACAAAATGTAATTATATTCTTGTTTATTCACTCGCGTTCTTCTACTACATATCTAAACGGCGTGTCATCCGTGTATCGTACGTATACGCATTATTCAGTCAATATAACATTAAGCAAAGTACGTCAGTAAATAACCTTTTTTTATTAAACGTTCATGTGATACACACAATATCGAAAATGAAATCATATATATTATAAAATATAGTATAATAAATATTATTAAGATCTAAATACGTACGACGTCCTCAGGATCGCATTGCTCGTTGAAATTTATGCTGTTTACCCAATCGTAACACTTTTTTTTATAGTTTTCCGTCTCAGCGTATTGCAGTGGTATCTGTTAAATTAATTTAAAATCAGATGTATGTTTTTGCAAACAGTCTTATACGTGACTTCTTTTTTACTGTTGCACAATTTTAAAAGTTTTTTTTTTTGCATGCATAAAAATTGATTTACTACAATATGTCAATACTATACTATTAAATAACTACCATATGTAATAGTAGCACATTGCGTTTTAAAATAAGAACAAAATATATGTTATTATACCTACTAATTATTATTGATTATTGTTAATTTTTTACAGACCCTTTTGACTGAATTCCATAATATAATCTAACCGATAATTTTTAAAATTTCATTTTATCAAAGTATAATATCATAATACATATTTGTAATAATATGGAATTTGATCGAAATATTTTTCAAAATGACAAACATTTAAGACTATCGCAAGTTTTAGCATCCTGAGCCAGGAACACAAACTTTCGAACACGCCTGCAGCAGCAGTCACTCTAATGTATATGAGACGAGCAATAATCATTTCAAAACGTTTTTGTTTTTGCCAACAAAACTACACCATAACGGGTGCGCGTGGTACATTTTTTTTTTTTTTTTGGTCGAAAAAAACAAGCGGTACGGTGTGGCGACTTATAACACTATACAGCCACTTCAGCATACACGAAACAACACTTTCGTGGGTAAATTTTTAAATTATACGATAGTCTGTCTCTGCAGTTAATACATAATTACGCACAATAGATAAGAATTTAGACGTTTTCTATTTCCAACCGATCGATCAATTAATGCAATAAGAATTTTGAAAACTGATTTGAATTCGTTGCGAAGTCTTCTCTAGATCGACCACTTTTTTTGTATTTTTCACCGCTCAAAATGTCCCAAAATATAATAAAACAAACTGGAAACGTAAAAGTCAACTAAAGTTAATTTTTAGGTATGCTACAAATACGAATTTAAAGAAAAAAACATGAGAAAATCAATCTAAAGCACTATTTCACAAGGAATTCAGATTCTGTTTTCGAAATTCCCGTTAACCGAACATTGGAAATTTATAGAAAACATGTAACACATATTCCTGTATGTTGTGCGAGTTATTCCAAAGACAGAGACAGAGATATTATCAGGATCGGCTTACAATAATCGTCGCCTTGATGAACAATTGTTATAAAAATGTATATTGCAGGTAATGGTATATTATTGTCAGTCTTGTAAAAAATACTCTTGAAAAAGTATTAAAATACTAATACTATAGTATTTGCATAAAAAAGTATTTAAAATATTTATAAAATAGTTATTTAAAAAAGTATTTTACATATACTTACAAAGTATTTGAATAAAAATACAAGTATTTTTTTAAATGTTACACCTTATAGTAGCGGTTTTCAAATATTTATTAATAAACATGAAATAACTTACAAATTAGGCCATCAATGTACTACACATACTGCTCATATTAGATATTTATCAATATATAATTTAATATCATTATATATTTATACCTATAATATATACTTATATTACTGTACTCTATACTATATTATTATTTATTATTACCTACCTATTCTTACTTTTTTTCTAATAAAAATGAATTATTCTTTGTATTTAAAGTACATATAAACCAAATAAACATATAGATAATTATATTGGCATTTGGCAATATCGTTTCAACGAAAACAAAATTATACTTATTGTAATCAAATTTAATGTTTGTAAAAAATTTGAAAATAATTAAATACAAGTATTTACATTTCGTTAAAAATACTTTTAAAAAAAAAAAAAATTGTATTTAGAATACCAAAAGATACTTCAAAAAGTATTCAAATACTTGTATTCGAGTATACTCTACAAGACTGATTGTTGTACTATACCTCGGTAATCGAAGTGTCGGACGATTTGTCCGGTGAGCTCAGCACCGGACGAGAAGGAACTTTCCGTCGCCGTGCTTGCCGGTTGGCGCGTGCCCGGCGACGAACCGGTCCGGCGGACGTGTGACGCGGATTGACCTTCGGTGACGGCGGCGTTTGGGATGACAATGACGTTTGTGACTGCGGCGGCGGCGGTGTCGCGGCCAACGGCGTCGGGAGGTGGTCGGCCAAGGCGGCAAGCACGGCGGCGTACGCGTCCTTCCACCCCCGCTCGTAGACGGCCCGCAGCGGTCCGTCCTCCCGGATTTGATGCAGCGTCAAGCCGGCCACGTCGGACTCGTTGATCGTGGTCAGGGACGATGACGAAGGGTAAGACGAACCGCTCGAACAAACCGGACGCGCTGGAGCTGCTGCAGTCGCGTTCGGATGACGGTCGACGTCCACGTCATCTCCCGACGATATGGTGATAGCGGAATAATACATTATTATTATTATTGTTGTTGTTCGCCGGTGTAATTACCGTGTACGGAGACAAAAATAATGTATTACAATAATAATTAAATGACTGAACGATTTCAACGGCAGTATTATACAACGGTGGACAAGTGCGCGATGAAAACGATTTGCGTACAATTTCTGTCCAAATAACGCGTATATTATAACATAAATATACTCGCGGGTTTCTATATCGGCAACCGCGGCGACACGACCGGATAAACAACCGTGTTCTGCTGCATTCGCATGGACAAGGATAGGTATCGGAGGCCAGCATTGATAAATTGTTGAAATTAATAAATAACGTATTGTACAATTTAATTTTAAAATGAATTTATACAACTGCTATGTATGTAACAGCTCTTTCGGCACACGTGCGCGCCACACGTCGTGTACAGATTGTCGAGAAGAAAACGTAATATAATAATTATTAGGGATCGAATTTATATACACAAAAAATCCTCAAAATATGCTTCTAAAAATGCTGTCTGCCTCTAAAAATTACTTTAGCAAAACATGCATTTGAAAAAAAAGAACACTTCTTACTAATAAACATCTAACTCTATAAACATCTAAGTATAAGTTCAAGAAAGAAATTCGTAAAAACATACATTTGAAGTAAATTACTACATGATTGAGAACCTTGGACAATAGAAAAGTATGAAAAAGATAGACTAGAATCTGTGGAAATGTGGATGTGAAGGAAAATGACTAGAACAAGCTGGATAGAACATAAAACTAATGAAGAAGTGCTAAACGAAATCAATGAAGAAAGAATCAGTGATGAGCACAATAATAAAATAATAAAAAGAACAATAAAGCTAATTGGACATCTACTTAGAAATAACGAGTTCATTACTATCATTATCGAAGGAAAAATAGAAGGAAAAACATCCAAAGGAAAACTGCGTAAATTCTTCTTTGAAGAAATCTTCAGACGAATGGGTTGTACGTCTTACCAAAATCTTAAGATGATGGCATCTGACAGACATGATTGGCTACAACAAGGCTTAGCCTTTAGAAGCTGATGATGATGATGAAAAATTAGTTATTAATGTTATTACATTTCGTAAGGCGAATATTATATTCGTACGGTCCACAACACTTATTGTTGTCTTAAACCACAATTGTCAATATTGTTATTAAGTAATAATAATAACTTATTAATTAAGGGCAAGGGACATAAAGCAGTCAAAACATGTGTTTAAATAATCGTTCAAAACATTGCTAAGCACTGAAGAATTATGTTTCATAGTAATAGAAGTTTAAGGGAATAATATTTTTATTTTGTACATTTAGCTCTATTATCCTTCTTAGATATGTGCATATTTTGTTATATTTTATTGTATTTATTGTTATATTGTATTTTAAGTAAATATTTTACACATATTATACAATATTTAATATGAATTCTAAAATAAGATTACAATTATAAGACATTTTTAAAAATTTGAACATTTGGTTAAAGGTTAAAAAATTATTAAATATAAACACAAAATATTATGTATTTATAATTTAAATTTATCTTAGTTTTTTTTTTTTTTTTTAAGGTAAGCTCCAAGAAAAAAAAATGAAAATAATAAATTAATTTGTAATTTTTGGTTTTTCAATGAAAAATAAGAGACCTATTTTAATAACCTATGATATATAATAATTTTTAAGGGCATAAATGAATGCGTATTATAAGTTTTTTTTAGAACATAGCTCCACTTATTATAAATGATTTTTGTATCATCCATTCATTATCGTCTCCAATTCTCCATTAAAACTGGCTCGTGTAGTCGCGTAATACTTTCATTCGGTAATAAATGGATTAGGTGATGGTTCGTTGATCTACTACGGTTATACTTGTCTACCGACCTAGTGACAGCCACATGGCCTACACTACACGCCCGCTCAACAGACTAATCGATTATGTTGCATAATGCATATTGTTATTATTATTATCCCATAAACGTCCGTATATCGGTCACGTAATAATACATAATTGTAAATATCTGCGCCGTGCGGAATTGAATACGTATAAGTATAATGTGAACATTGTGAACACCACCGGACGTACATCCAAAATAATAATGCGGATAGGTTCTCACTAGACCTTGATCGCAATGCGAAAAGAGCATTTATTATTTCTGGTGGGGACATCAGATGTGTAATATAATTATATACAATATTATTATATCTATTACACCAATTATTATCACTGGTGTTGAGGCTACGCACTAGTGATAACGATGTATAGCGAATAACAACGGTAACTGATTTGTCATCAATAATATACGTGTACATACATAATTATAAAAGTGGTAGGCGTACTGAATATTGAACGTTTGGTCGTTTTATATTTTTATATCAACCATTCCATTTTATTGATGTTCCGAATATTAGTCTCGTGAAAACGTTTAATTTAAGGTGTCGTTTGCTAATTATTTGTGTAAAAAAATAATTAACTGGTAAAAATTAAATTCGTTAATGTACGATAAATTTACATGGTAAAAAGGTACCGAGTTTACATTTCTAAATTAAATCTTGTTTAAATGTTCTTTCGTTAACATTTAAATTACAATTATTGGTCATTGATGTTATTACTAATACGTGGTAAAATTATTTACACCAGTATAATTATATTGTCTGGAAAAAGTTCTAAATCCTCTCCAGTAAATCTGCCACTATACTGATTATTAGATTCTTTATGAAAAATTGTTTTAATGCATAAACTATACAGTGAACAATTTATTTATTATTGTACATAATTATACAAATATAATACTAAAAGCTAATTAGTAATACAAAAAATGCACGCATAATGTGTTTAAATATAATTATTATTAACATATGATGATTCCGAAAATTCTAGGAAAACATATTCAATAAATATAATGTTAACGACAACAAACAGAAACAAATATTTTGAATTTTTATTTTTTCATTCTCTAATGGAATTTAAATAATATTTTAAGATATTGTAACTGCACTTTAATTGCTCACTGGCCATTGCACATATGTAATGATCGTCGTTAGGTTTACAACTGAGTGATACAACTTGGTGATACAATTGTATCAACATTTTGATATTTTATGCCTTTGCACACAGAATCAAAAACCGTCACGGAAAAGCGTTACGGAAAAGCAGCGTCCTAAAACGCCCTGTATCCCTAGTTACCTGGAAACATTGAATCATTTATGTGTTTTTGGCTGTATATGATTCAAATTCAATGGGTGAGTAGTTGTGGGTGGAGGAGAAAATAGGAGATGAGTGACCTAGATGTATGTGTGGATAGGTGTGTGTTACATACCCTGATAACAAGGGGTAACCAGGTAGCCAGGGTAACTGTAACTAAGTATTAGTATAAATAGGCGATTTATGACCTTATTATATATGATAGCAAGGACAGCAAAGGCATAAAATTTGACTCTTCATTGCAGACTCGTATGCAATATTATTCCTATCGTTCGTGTTATAATACATTATTTTGCAAAAGTTAGAACATTAAAAGTCCAACCTACCTTCTAATATTATTTGGATTTTCTACACCATAAAATAAATTTTTGAAATATTGAATGATTCGCCTAGTCTCTTTGACTCATTTCTCATGAGCAATGATATATTGGCTTTAGATTAAAAGTTAATAACACAATATCAGAAGTACCTAATCCAATCCTGTATTTCATGGGCCGTCGAGCCTTACCAATTTACAACTTTTTTATGAAATATTTTTCAAATTTCGTAGAAAATATTTTAGGTTCATAAGAGTTGCAAATAAAATATAAAAGCAGATTTTATTCAAAAGAAACATGTATAACTTTTTGATGACAACAGTTTTCAACACATCGAGTTCGTTTTCTATTTAACTTTGTTTCCAAACGTTAACATTTAGTTTGGTTTTAATACGTTTTTAGTACACGATGTTCGCAACAATCGGCTGATGGAATATGGAACCACGCAGATTTGTAGGCTGCTGTCTCAGCCGTGGTAAAGTTTCGGAAACATGGATTCTAGAAAGAAATAAAAATAAACTGATTAAATAAATTGCTACGAAATTGTTATAACGAAGAGAAAAATAAATAATAAATCTCAGATGCGTCTGCCTTAGGCACAAATCTATAGGATATAAATTATAATTCCTCTCTTTCGATAGAACAAAATAAAAATTCAATAATAGATTCATTATACTATTTAATTTTTGATGTAACTTTGATGTACCTACATACAATTTTTGATCCATCTCATCGTCGGAAGATGGCTGCAGCTCCAGCGCGTCCGATTTATTCGATCATTTCGTCCTACCCTTCGTCATATCATCACTGACGACGATCAACGAGTCCGACGTGGCCGGCTTGACGCTGCATCAAATCCGGGAGGACGGACTGCTGCGGGCCGTCTACGAGCGGGGGTGGAAGGACGCGTACGCCGCCTTGGCCGACCACCTCCCGACGCCACCGCTGCCATCGAAGTCACAAACGCCGTCACAAACGCCGTCGCCGAAGACCGATTCGCGTCACACGTCCGCCGGACCGGTCCGTCGCACCGCGGGCACGCACGGCGTCAGAATAGGTTCCTTCTCTTTGGTTTCTTCTTCGGTGAGCTGTGCACCGGACAAATCGTCCGACATTTCGACTACCGATAATAATATTATTATTGTTCGCCGCGGTGTACGGAGACAAAAATAATGTATTGTAATAGTAGTAATGTTTAATAACTGAACGATTATAATGGCAGTATGCAACGGTGGGGACAATTAGTGCGCGATGAAAATGATTTGCGTAAAATTTCTGTCCAAATAACGCATATATTATAGTATAAATATACTCACGGGTTTCTATCGGTAACCGCGGCGACACAATCGGATAAACAATCGTGTTCTGCTGCGTTCGCATGGACAATATTAGAAGCCAGCGTTGATGAATTATTAAAAATAATATTTTAATATAAATTTTTGAAATTCCTAGCAGTTAAAATCGAGTTTAAAATAAATAAATCCAAAAATTACGAACAGTTGAAACTCTAATCATTACCGTACTTTTAATATTCAATATTAGAGAATTTATACGGTCTGTAGTGTTGTTGGGTTTAAAAACTAAAAAGGTCAAGATGGGTTTTGACCCAAAAATGTATAATTACATAATAAAGTCTGAAAACTAAAGTGAAGAGCTTGCTTTCTGATGATTTCAAACGTATACGATAGGTCGATAGATAGGTAATACCTATACATAATTAGATCGATGTGCGTGTGCATTTAAATATAAACGGACACGCAACCGGTTGTAGTATTATAAATTATAGTAATAGGTTTTTAGAGGGCTGCATTATATTAAATATTTATATAATATATGTATAATTTATAGTGAACCAACTCATTATCTCGTTTTTCAACACAACAAGTTCCAGTAACATTTTTTTTTTTTTTTTTATGGTAATACCGTTAAAAATTTTAACAACGACGTGCAGAGCGTAATAATCACGATGATATTATTAATGTTCTGTGTTTACACTACAATGTCATAGACACATATATTATAATTTATATTGTATATTATTGTTTGGACGTTTGGTGAAATAAATAGTTTTGTTTATGAAAGACTTTAAACAGTTTAAACATGAATATAAAATAATCGTATTCAAAGCGTGTAAGATACTTTGAAAACCAGCAAAATGATTAAGTAAATACTCAACAATTTAACATTGTTTTGTTGAATAGATAGTTGGCATATAATTAGTTCACTGCAAAATGAGCTTATCCCAAAGAATATAGTTGCAGGAATTAGGAATGTATGTATAATTGCCTCCAATCATTTACACTAAAATGTACCTATTCGATGACACATCTACACATCCGTCCTACTGACCTAAAAATGGTTCGAAATATGTCAACTGTCAAGTAGAATCTGCCCGCGGTACCTATACCTACCTATTCTGCAGCAGTTTAAGAAGCAAAAGGACGAGTGGCAAACTATATGGGTCCAATATTTTATGGGTTTTTATTGTTATAATTTTTTTTATTAATTCAACTCGTGGCAGCTTCGTCCACTGTTTGTAATAATTAAAATATAGGACACATACAACTGCAGATTTTTCTATCGCATATTTTGTCTCGGTCATTCTCTCGGGTAGAGTCACGTGGTCGCCAATACTCAGGAACTTAGCAGCACCGGACCCAGCTAAACTACTATAGCGCCATAAAAAAACTGCGGCTGATCACTGTACTACACCATCATACTATGCCCGTCCTCACCAATGTTTGTATTATTTAGATTAGTGTTATGTTATCCGTGTTGGGCATTTTCATTTTTCAGTAATTGTGTAACGATGTCCGTGTGTCATACAGAATTAATTTCAATATTATATCAATGTTGATTTATCCATATAGTATACTATTATAGGTACCTAGGTATCTAAATTGAAAATTCTAAGGTATTTCTAAACCGTTCGTATGCCGGCTTAATGTGAATCAATTTACTCAAAGAAAACTGTATAGTTTACACCGATAATAACTAGAACAACGTTTTGGATGTTACAAACAAAGTGTTTACCGCATAATTAATTAGGTAGTAGGTAAACCCGCCAGTGGTAACAGTTTATACTACATTTGGCCAAGACAAAACTGGGTTAAATTAACTGTACCTTTGGCGTTACACTTGCAGCAACAATTCACCGTGCGCGGGTAAAACATACTTATTTCTTCGACATCCATATATTATCATTATCAGTTACCGCGATTGTTCGTTTATTGTGCCCTGCGACCGGCCTCCAGAGGTGTATATAAAATTGAACCAACACAATCAGCAAATAAAAACGCATCGCTTTCAAAATATTACACGCGAGACGAATAAAACATTCTTATTAAAGATTAAACATTCTCTGTGTAAAATATCTACATCGCATTAGTGCAATACGGATTTCATGACCATAATGTGTCATGTGGCCAGCAAGCGACACGACTCGCCCTGTGCTGTAGAAATTAATAAGTAAGTATAAAGTATAAATCTAATAATGTTGTGCTTGGAGATACTTATGAATTATAATTTTGTTTAGTTATATATATTATAATTATCATATGTATAAATATTGATGTGGGTTATTGGGAGTATTCGGAACGTATCAAAAGGGTTGAAAAGAATTACACCACCTTTATCGGCTCGCATAGTTAGGTTAGAAATATTTTTGAATAAATACATAAATTGTATATTATTCTAATGAAGACGACGAGATAATACATTATAGCTGCTGGTGCCGACAGGAGTAATTTTCACGTAGGTTGCTTCACGGAAAAAAAAAAAGTGTTACACATACAATTAATTTTAAAGGACACGATGAGTATTATTTTTAGGCAAGGGATTTTGATGCAACAAAATGTTGTGACATCGTTCGTTTGCAACAAGTGGAAGACAATGATTCTTCAATCAGCGAACTAACGGAGAGCCTGGAAAAAACAATAGCGTTTTTAATACCTAAAAAATAAAAATATAATAATAATAATATTATGTAGGTACTATCACAGAGCAACACTACTATTATTGTGTTCCGGGTGGATATTTTGTCACTGCCGACTATCGAGTCGTCCAGACGGCAACACTGGTTTTCGAAGGTTTTTCGATAACGAGTTGATAATTTTTACCGTGAAACGATACACAGTTGTAAATGATATTTTGTATTTTGATAGGTATTTTAGACATTGAAAGTGTTAAAAAGTACTGCGAATTTTCACTTAAATCGACGCCGTTCAATCGGTTCGGATGTGTCGTCGTCCATCATACATTACAAGACTGCCTGCAGCGACCTAGCTGATCAACCTGTGTACATACTTACCAGCCGACTACCTATTTTGCGTGTTCAACTACTACACTTCCCAAATTGTTGTTCTGTTTATTTATTTATTTTTTTCTTAAATCTTTAATCGCTAATAATAAAACTCTTAATGTTACCAAAACCGGTGAGTTGGAATTCGACATGGACGAGATATCGTTGCTAAAGAAGCGCACTTCGACTGAAACCCTGCACAATATGACTCGCAACGAGGACTCCAGTCAGCCAATGTCCAAGCTTAAGCGATCGTTTTCGCTTAAGCGTGACCTCATACGCAACAAACACGTTAAGCCCGGGGATGTAGATGACCCTAGGTTGAAGTTGTCTATGCTAAAGAAACCGTCATCATGGAACAAAGTGCTTGGGAAGATGTTGCAGAAAATATCTTATCTTGGCATACAACAAGACAAAGGTAATCTGTGTTCCAAGTATGATGCTTATGTTTCGCGATCGTCAACAGATATTTACCATGATAATTCCTGTCAAACCCCAAAGATTTTAAATGGCGACAAGGTTCCGGGTGTGGTTGGGCTACGGAACCAGGGTAATACGTGCTTTATAAATGCTGTATTGCAGTGTTTAAGTCATACGGATGTTCTAGCCAGGTAATTATTTTTCAATTGTACTTTGAAGTAGACATGTAGCTTTAAATCCTTAATATGATATTTAATTGTTATGTATTTTAATTTTTTTTATTGTTAGATTTATTCAAATTTCAAGACCAATAGGTTTTTTTTTAATTAAAGTTCAAATACATAAGTTTTAATCTATAATTAATATTATCTCAATATTTAGTAAACACTTAATAGAATATTATATATTTTACCTTAACAAGCCCTTAAGCAGTAACTAAAATATTGTAGTTAATAATACAATATATAAGGAATAATGTTGTTAAAACACTTTTTTTAATGTTATGAATGTTATGATCTACTTGTTAACTGAAAATTACGAATGCCTTGCTTATTATTATGGTAAATAATAAATATAGGTCTCAATCATAAATATACTATAAATATTAATAATACATTTAATCTCATAGCTAAAAAGTCCATAGGATTTATACAATGACAAGCATTGATAACCCAGTCGGTATTTAGAATCTAAATATAATCTTGCCCATACTTACCCTCATATTTATATTGAATGATCTATTATAACATAACAATAATTATTTTAAGTTATTTATTCATCAAATTTAAAATAAAATACAAAAAAAAAAAAAAATGATTAGATTTAGAGTTTCAAGTTTATTTCTATAAAATATTTTCTTAAGAAAATACATACTCAATAGAGTATATAGGTAATTATCATTCTTAGTAGCATTGCTGAAATTCATCTTAATTAAATAATAAACAAGTTTCAACTTGTTTTATAATATTATTTGTTGTTGTATATAGTTTTGTTTAATGTAGAAAATATGTGTTATCATGCAATTGATGTATAGCAACAAATGAATAATCAACAAGTCATTATGCATTAATATATTTTTGTTAATCATTGATACTGAAATAAATACTTGGTACTTATTTATTTAGTTAAAACTAAAATCTCAGGAATGTATGACTTGATTCTTACTAAACAGTATTTGAAAATAAACGAACTTACAGTTGGCTATATCTATATTTTGATTATATGCATATTAGTAGGAAATGATCTAGTATTTATAACTGTATAATATGATGTACTACATGATTAATAGATTAATAGTTATTTCGAAGGCGTTGAAAAGCATAACATTTAAAAAAAGTGAGAAAATATTATGATTTTTTTATTAGGTATTTTGTTATGGATCAATATAAAATGGACCTGACTCGAAGGAATAAGTTGAATTCAAAAAAGTTTGGTACACGTGGTGAGATGACTGAACAGCTGGCATTATTATTGAAATCTATATGGCTATGTAAATATGACCCGGACATGTCAAATCAATTTAAATCAATTGTAGACAAATATGGTACTCAATATAGAGGCAATAATCAGCATGATGCACAAGAATTCTTATTATGGCTTTTGGATAAGGTTCACGAAGATTTAAATACAGCTACGAAAAAAAAATACAAAACTATTAGAGTAAGCTATTTATTTTTTTATTAAAATTATTTTACTAACTATTCTTTATTTTCTTAGAATACCTTTGGAAGACCTGATGAACAAGTAGCTGCTGAGACACTTGCTAATCATGTACGCTGCAATGAGTCTTTTATACATGATGTTTTTCAAGCACAATTTAAATCTTCTCTAACATGTCCGCGTTGTATGCGGCAATCCAATACATTTGATCCATTTCTATGTATATCCATACCAGTACCACAATGTTATTCAATGCCTATTTTTGTTACTGTTATTTATACTTCTCAACAGCCAAGAGATGTAAGTTAAAATTAGAATTGTTAGTTTAATTAAATATTTACATTTATTTTTTATACATTAACCATTCTTCATTTCAGAATAATTTTATAACCCAAAGTTTTTTAGGATCACTTCTTATTGTGCTAAAAAGTTAAATTTAACTTTAATTTTAAACTAGTAAACTTAAAATCACAATTTCTAATATAAAATTATAATTCAAAACTTTTAAACTCAATTTAAAAGAATTGATGTGAAACTGTGCAAATTTATTGGTGAAATATTTACCCAGCACTTAAACATATTATATTTCCATTTGGTGTAGTTGCAAGAAAATAATTTTTTTTGAATATTCAATTTGACATATTACAGTTAAAACTTCTGCTATACCATTTTTACAAATAAATATTCATAATTTATTTTACAGGTTAAACTTGGGCTGTCTCTTCCAGTTGATAGTAGTATAGCAGAATTCCGAGAGCTACTATGGTCTTATACTGGTATATATCAAGAACATATGTTAGTTACCGAAATTACTGATATTGGTTTCAATCGAACATTTTGTGGTATATACATATACATATGTCTTGTAATACATATATTATAATTTATATTCTTTAATTATTCTGTTTTCTGATTAGATTCTATGCCAGCATCTATGATAAAAGAATCAGATCCTTTATACTGTTTAGAACTTCCAAAATTGAATGATTGTAGCAATGAGAGTGGGCCTTACTTATTACTATGTTGGGTTAATATTCTTGTTATTGAAGATCAGTGTTCAAGGTATTTGTTTTTGTTGCTTGTATGTATATTTTGTTATTAAGCTCTTGAACTTTTTATTTACATAACAGATTTGGAAGTGCTTTTACTATGCAAATATGCCGTGAAACATCCTATAAAGATCTTCAAAAACTTTTACTCAAAGAGATGGCTGTGATGTTACATGATGATATATTAACAACTGAACAAGATATACCATTGTTTGGAATACGATTGTCTGATGCTAGTGAGATACCACAGTATTTAGATCCAACTGTAGAATTACCTCTTTTCACTGATCCGATTGATCAAGCATTAGCCATGTCTGGTGATCAACCCCATGTTAAATTAATTCTTGAATGGAGTCTCCATGCAAAAGAAGCGTAAGTATATAATATTAGTGTTGTAGTATAATAAGTTACTATTTAATCGTAATTATTAACTTTTAATTAACAAAGAAGTAATGAACACAATAACACTGAGCATTAACTTTATCAATTGTTATTGTTTAGAACCATCGCTGATCATTGTGAAGAAGTTGAAGAACATGCTAGTGTGAAACAACTAAAATTAAATTCTGAAAAAGAAACTTCTATTACACTGGAACAGTGTTTTGATGTAAGTTATGACTTATATTGTTTCAAATAATTTTTGTTATATTAAATTCTCGTTAATTCTATAATTTTGCATTTTAATTAAAAAGTACTAAGTACTATAATGAACAAAATTGTATTTATCCTTAAAAATATTATTTTATAATTGATTTAGAGATAATAAATGTAACACTT
Organism: Chaitophorus viminalis; assembly: GCA_025469195.1. Taxonomy (NCBI): domain Eukaryota; kingdom Metazoa; phylum Arthropoda; class Insecta; order Hemiptera; family Aphididae; genus Chaitophorus; species Chaitophorus viminalis. The sequence continues at coordinate 236,930 of JAIPRK010000149.1, read as the reverse complement.
AGTTAATTTTTAAAAATTATAGTTGTACACTAAAGAAGAAATATTAGGACCAGAAAATGCATGGTATTGTCCTCAGTGCAATCTTAAACAAGAAGTAGTGAAAAAACTTGGATTATGGACTTTACCTGATATTTTAGTTGTACATTTAAAACGATTTAGACAATCTTTATCATTACCATCATCTCGACAGCACAATAGCAGGTATATAAATTATAAGATTCTATAATTATTAGTCATTATTTTATTGTTTTAAATTATTTTTATTTGCAGACAACCAACAAAACTTTCTGTACTTGTAGATTTTCCTTTATTCAGTTTTGACATGACTCCACATTTAGCTATAGGGCGAGACGTAAGGGTACCCCTGAAGCCACCAGCTTCCCGGCGATTGTCTTCTATTCAGGATCGTAACCTATATGATCTGTATGCTGTATGCAATCATCATGGGTCAGATCCTCATAGTGGACATTATACTGGTAAATATTAAACATTAGTTGTCATATACTTACCACAATTAATAAACATAATTATATCATTATTTTTAGCTTTTTGTAAAAATCCGTACGATAAACAATGGTATAGTTTTGATGACACTAAAGTTACACCAATACCTGATACGTCTCTGGTCACAACATCAGCATATATGTTGTTTTATCAAAGGCGTGATATGGTTCTCAACAGCACTGATCATTGGGCCACACGGTTACACGCACACATATCAAATAGCCATTCAGTTGGACAAATAGTTGATAAAATAGGTAACTGGTAATTTTAAATAAAATATTATTTTTAATTTAGATTAATTGATTTGCCATTATTATCAGTTCTAATTTATTGAATGAAAAAAAAAATTAAGAATTGTATTTTTAATAATATCTAAATAAATGTTACCATGTTATCATTAAAAAAAGTTATGCTATGTAGGTCAAGTACTTGTAATGATCAAATCTAATTTAATTCTTTTGCTAATGATAAAAAACACTAATATCATAAATATTTAATAAAGTTAGTTATTAAGGTTTTTGTATGTGATACATCATTGCAAATAATGTATAATATAAAATTTTAATTTTTGATTCACTGTCTAGAGCACAATAATGATGATATTGCAGAGTTGAGCGATTCACCCTCCAGTAACACTATTTCCAGATCGTCAACTGTAGAAAACGATATGGTGTTTTCTAGATCTGTAAATATTTTTTATTTTTTAAATTAATTAATTACTTAATGAGTATGTTAAAAAAATGTATTATTTAATTTATTTAGAGCTCACCTATGGTTAATGGCAGAAGGCCATCTGACCTTGAACTTGATGATAATGACAAGAATTTCAAGAAACTTTTACATAATGCTAAAGAGTCATGTATTTAAAATTTAAGTGATATCATTGTTTTATGGTTGTTATTTTATAAAAAAAAATTTCAAACCGCTTACCATTGAAGAATTATTAATTGTTTTTATAATGTTTAAGTTAGGTTCGCATAAACAATTGCAATTATATTTTGGCAAAAGATGATTCATTTGCTCATAAAAAGGAACATTCCTTATACATTTTTATCGTATCCATACACTAACACTATGGAAAACAAAATTTGTACTTACTTTAGTCTTCAGATTTTTATTGTTATTCTGAAGAAATTTAAAATGTTTCTATGTATGCTCAACAATATTTCCCAAAAAAAAAAAAAAAAAATGTTAATAATAAAATGTTTATTATTATTGTTTTTTTTTTTTTTTTTTACTTTTAAAGTATTTATATTTTAATAAATTAAATACCATGCCAGTATTCGTTGTTATTGTCTCGCCATGTGTAATGTTGCAAAATATATTTATTCAACTTACAAAAGCTAATAATATTAAGACCATTTTTATAAAAATGACATACACTATGATTTATTTTAATTCAAAATAAACTCATTGAATTGAAAAGTAAGATGTGTTCATAAAAATATTATTTTCCTTTTTAACACCCTATTTATCCTATATTAGATAGTAATAGGAATTCATCGTTTCTAACATGTTATAGTTTTACGATAGCAATCTTAATAATAATAATAAATTAATAATAATATTATTTAGTTTTAAGATAAAAATAATTTAATGGAATATTATTTTTTTAAGAATATTCCCCATATGATGTCTTATTCAATAATTACAAAGAACTGTATTATGTTATCGATAGTTTTCAAAAATGCAGTGAATATTAAATCGTTTTCACTAATGGGAAATTATACTTTGCGAGTACTGTTAATTTTGTCTTTTTATAAAATAATACCAAAGTTTCTAAAGTTTTAAACTTAAAATCAATTAGTACATAATAGTTAAAAAAATATTCAGATTTTTTTTTTTTTTAATTTCTACCTTTAGGCATTTCAAGTTCAAAATAAAATTAATTTTTAGAAAACTCATACCTACTATTATTGTACGAACTATAATAACAAGCTTGCAGCAACGACAACGTAGATAATTTGGACCCAAGTCGACAATGATTAAAATATAAAATATAACGTAAACCATCAATCACTTTCTAATCAATTTTGCTAATAATAGTTAAGGATGATTGAAAAAATAGATAGACAATTATTTTATGAATATAATATTGACAATTTTTGTGTTCCAGAAGATAACGAAAGCACTGTAGGTCCAAATTGTAAATCACGCAAAAACTCTGTTGCTGCAGTTTAAAATTAATAGTACTTATTGCATCTAAACATTTTTCTAGGGCTTAAAAGTATATAATATCTAGTAGCATGCGAGAGGTCATTCCTCACTCTAATATATTATATACATTATATAAAAGGCTGACAAAAAAATATAATAAGTAAATATTTTATAGGTAATTGTACGTGAAAAATTTATTCATTATTATGGCTGAAATATGTATGAAATTACAGATGTAAGATGTGTGATACCTAATGAATACATTTTAACTTGGTATTTTCAATCGAAGTTATAACAATTTATTTTTAAAAATATTGAGTATATACTCAAAACTTTATTTACCTACTATTCATTATCAACGCTTGATTGGTGTAGGTAGAATAAAGTAACAATATTATACTACTTAATATATTGTAGCAACTTAAATACTTACAGCTATGATGCTATGTTATAAATGGTTTAGATATTAGATTTAGGTATCAACTTTGGAAAATTTAAATGTTGCTGTATCATGTTTTTTGCGATAAATGATAATCATTGTATTATATACGGTTACAACTTATAACCTAATTGTTGCATGGTAAGCTCCCATTATATTATTTTAATGTATTTCCATTTATTTATGGCACAAATTTTTTTTTTTTTTTATATACAAACTATTTTTTGTAGTTATAAAGTTTTCCTGACAACATCATCTAAGCTTAAGTGCAAAGAATTACATATTTTTTGACATTTTTTAAATTTGTTTACAATATGGTATAAATAGTTGGAACTACGGGCTAATAGAATAACATTTTTTACATAACGAAACATTAACAGTTAAACAAAATAATAAAAATAATATACAAAATAAATATACATAATATACAATAGTATTTTACTGATCTAAGACGTCTTGTAGACGGCCATGTTGAAGTGTGGACGAGTATTCAGCCTAAAATGATGTGGGCCACTTGCTTTTGATGATTGACTGAAGAAGTTTACAGATAGTTCCTTGATGCATTTTTTAATACCTAGTTGTTAGTTTAAAGTCTGCGTGCAGAGCATCGTTTTGGACAAACCATGGGGCATTTGATATTATGCGCAGGACTTTAGACTGTAGTACTTGGATTTTATTTATCACAAATTAAGTTATCTATTAAGATTTATGGGCAATGCATTTTTAGGTAGGAAGTTTTAAAAAATTGAAAACAACACTTGAAATCAAGCAAACTGTTTATAATATTCGTAAACACTAAATCTACTTACAATGGTAAAGTTAATAGCAATTGAATAACAATATTAAAGGAGTACCTGCATAACATTAACTATAGGTAAGTGTTAAAAACTATACAACCCATACCAACTACCTATAGAATCTAGGAAGTACAGTGTATACAGTTTTAATTTGTATACTTCTGACTTCTCTAGATGTTCAACGGTTAGGTCTTAGATCGTACTAAACTAATAAACTAAGAAAAAATGAAATAATTGTCCACTATGACTATGACGTTCTACTGATAGTTATTAGAATTCTGGAATATATTGTATAAATTGTGTGTGGCACCAATGTTTTGAACACACCACGACAGCTGTATTGACATCAGTTCTGAAAATATAAAATAAAAATTCTTATTTTGCTTGTGTTAGAATGCTTTACAGGAAATATTTTAAAGGGGATGAGATACTGTAATTGTATTATTTGTTGTCTCAGTGCACCACACGGCACACGCAGTCATTACTAAGGCTTGTAGCATTTGCATATTTGTTTTGCACACTCACAAAAATAGCCAAGTGCATAAGTGTTTGCATATTTAATGCTTTTTTATAACTACAAGCCCTTTGTCCTAGTCATAAATTTTTGTTTTGGACGCGTAGGTGATCGATTTAAATGTTGTGAATCATTGGGTCCCCGATATTGATGTACAATAAACATTTTGAAAACGGATTTGAATAAGCCGGGAAATCTGAGACAATCTTTCGGGCATTTTCATTTGTTTTATTGTCTATCAATTCATAAATGCATCGGGAGATACATTTCTTTTCCGAAGGATAAAATTGAAAACGTATAAATTAAATAATGTTTAACCCTGTATAATATACTTCTCGGTTTCTTATCTATCGCACCAACAGATCGACGCGAGCACCATAACTTGGACGATTTCGACAAAGTATAACAAAATCCAAATAAATATTACTTATAATAAATACTTATAACAACGTTGAACACGCGAAACGCTGGGATCGAGATCACGGCATTTCCAACGGAGATTTTTATTCGAGTCTTGGTCGATTATATAATTCTCCGTATAGTCGAGATTAATTCCAGAACTATGAGTATAACGCAATCGTCGTAATCATCGGTACAAACACGAAAACGCGACATGTGCAATTTCTTGATCAACGCGATTGTGTTGTACCTACGTATTGCGTTTTGCATATCGTACGCAATTCTCTTTCGCAGAATTCCACTGGTTCGCTCACACTGGCGGCGTGCGTGCCCAACGGTAAATACGATTGTTTTCCATGACGTGCGGGGGGCACCTTGAAGCCGCGTGTCTCGGTCGTTTTTCAGCGCGACAACTTAATTTTTTGCATACCAGCCCGCAGGGGCGGCTCCAGAGACTTGATTAAGGGGAGGGGGGGGGTGGCAAGTTATGATTTTCAGAAAGAAAAAAAAACAAAAATTTCCATCACAGTAATAATCAAAGAAAAAAAAAAAATGATATTGAATGGTTCGTTGACGTAGTATGGTATACTCTCAACAAAATTGATGGGAACATTACTGATTATTAAAATAACGAAAACGCGAGTCGATCGAACACTACACCGCTGCCGAGATACTATACCTGTACCGCACGCAAACGTATAATATAACCCATCGTTAACGCGAAACCCAAAATGTATGTATACATTTAAACAATATTAAAATCGTCAATACGACAATATCTAATCGTAGTAGGAAAAAAGTCAAATGGATGTTTGCGAAAACATGTTCCGGAAACAACGCGTGTACACAATATGCGGTAGATAACGGAGAAACACTCAACTACTTTTTGAAATCCCCGTTAAAATTCCATCTATTAAGTCACTGTTATAGATATATAATTGCGCGAGTCGAACACGTATAACATCAACAGAAAAAATATAATCATTTGAAGTTTTCCCGATTTGAATCAAAGATGATTAGCAATAGTGCGATTAGTCGTATGTAAGTAAATCGATTTTGTGTCGTGTTTCTATACTGTAGAAAAAGTATACGTACGATATCTAAACCTATTGTATAAATATTTAAACGTGTGCGGGTTGATTCTAAATTTACCAAGTAGAACCGCGCAAATTATTTCATGTTTTACTACTTTGTATTTTATGTATTCACCCAAAGCGGGAATCTTTTCACGAATTTCTCAGTGACCTTCTTCGAACGAACTTCACGTTTCTTTCTTGTTGCACTGCTGTTGCTCGGCGGAAGTTCTGAAACAAAACGGAATAGACAGTTTTTAGTGTTCAATATTATTTTATTTGTAAAATCATAATTGTATAATATTACCATATAAGTATTATACTAGACAGTTAATGTGTTTATTTAGTTGAAAAAAGAAATATGATGATATTGGTATAGATAGCGGATGGAAAAATAGTGCAAGAAAAACGCGCAGAAATCAATCTAACACCATTTGGCTAAAATTTTCAATGTCTAAGAGTACGTATAATATAATAGTATAATGTAGTCCAAAACATCGGTGTGCATTATATTTTGAGTTCAAAAATAAACACGTCCCAAATAAATTCGGTCCTTGGAATAAACCATCAACAATTAATATCAAAACGTATTATAAGAGACAAATGATCACATTTTGCTTAGTATAATAACATTATACTCATCATAGAGATTTTGAGACATCTTTGAAGGTTTTGATGTTTATTTTTTGTAAAACTCTTTTTGACTTCAAGTCGGCAACAAATATACTGCCTTGTGATTATAATTAGTTTAACGAATCCACTATGGCGTAGTCAGACTGGCCTAGAAGATATGCCATCCAGTGTATAAATCGAAAAGTGACGCATGCACAATAATTGAGTGATTGTGTTAAGTTAATATTTATTCATTATCTAACTTTGATGTACATATTATCATTTAGAAATTACGAAGTAAAATTATGCATAAAATTATAAAGAACAGTATAATTACTAATCTATAGAAAACAATTTGTCCACAACTTCGTTACGGATTGACTTACGCGTTAAATTGAACATTTTCACATCGAGTTTGATAGTTTATTAAATTATTGTGTTTCATGGGAAGCTATTTCCATTTTATTACTACAATGTTTTCTAAGACTCAAAGCAATAAGTCAAAATAATATAATTTATTATTATCACGTTATAAATTATAACTAGAATAATTCATAAATGGAGTTTTCAGTTCGAAACATGGATAGCACAGTTTCATATACATATTATATTTTACTGAACGCGGATAGGATATGGGAGAAACAATAAAATATTACATGTATTACAACAACTATAAACATTCGTAGTCTTGATAGAATAAACTTATCGAAACATAATAAAAATATCTATTTCAATAATCAATATTATCCTACCGTGTAAAGAATCGGCTAAAATTACATCCCACTGGTTTAACAGTTCCAAGGTGAAACCATTCGTCCAACCAAATCCTGACTGCGTATTATATTCACCGCCGCCTCCTCTTTCGCCGAACGTCGTGACATTGTACTAAAACAATTTTCGCATCACATTAGAACGTAACAATACGTATATATTATTTTCCGATTACAATATAATATATAAATATATAATATACTGTATATTATGCATGAGCGCATTATGCAATTATACACGTTACCTTTTCAAACATTTGCCCATTGGTGTGATCTCGCTTATAAATCGAACGCAACCAAGTCTTGGCCAAATTCGATGCTACCTTTTTAGCGATTGTTTGACGTGTTTTGTACAGGCCCTGAATGATAAATGCTTGTAGAGGAGCCCATCCGTTCGGGAAGTCCCACTGTTGTGACGATGTGTACATCGACGCAGGTATTCCTGTATGTGTAACATGCGGCAACAAATTTATAGAAAATATCAAATCATAATAATTTACACGTAGCGCAACGGTTGAGCTTATTATTTTAACGGTTTATTCATTTCGCAATAGATATTATACTATTAACTATTACGACAGAAAATTATACCGATTGAGTTCATATTCTAAACATCTAAACATATTATAATGAATGGTTCCATCAAGCCGAGGAAGATACAAGTAAGTTGCCGAAGAACCTAGTCCTAGATCCACCACGCGACTGTACAGAAAAAATACATATTACGACAAATACTGCAAATATACCATTTATACGTTGTATTATATCTTATTTCACTATAAATCTTATTATTAGATTTTATATTATCTATACACCGTCCGATTGCCATGTGAAAAATAAAAAATAAAACCATTTATGTACAGACTTTTGGATTTTCTGGTTGTAGACACTATAGCATTACCAATAGTGTAATCGGGGCGTTACGTTTATTTTCACCGAGTAAATCTATAAACTTGTACAACTTACCATTAAAAGTAACGCTGAGATTCGAGTTGATAACTTTCTCGTCCATCAAATATCTTATCACAGCGGTAGCCACTACATCATTCGGGATGTCATAACTTCCTGTCCACAGTGGTACTATGTTGGACAAGTAGAAAGATTCGCGATGTTTGCTGTTCATCATATCCCAGTCAAACCATGCTCCTTTGTCCGCTCTCCACATCACCTGTAAAGGACACATAATTAACATGTTAAACCTATATATATATATATATATATATATATATAAAAATAAGAGCAGCTGATACGATCGAATCAATGAAAACCAACCGATAAACGATTACCTCGTGTATATTCCTGACAAAATTTTCAGCTATTGATTTGTATTTTTGAGCTTTGTCATTATCGTTCAACTTATCGAACCACGTGCTCAATATCAAAGCGTTTGATTGTAATAAACTGTTCAAATCAACTGGCACGATACTCGGCGCTTGAACATCAGCCAATGTGCCTACACATATTTTTGCAAACCATATTATATTAACATATAACCAAATGTATTGCGAGGGGGTTCAAACGTTGCACGATATAAGGTACCCACCGCGATCCGAGCCGTTAGCAGTTATCAACCATCTACTCGAAAAGTCCCATCCGGTTTCCGCCGCAGACTTGATCTTCACGTAAAATTCGTTTTTTTTCTCCTCGGTATCAAACTTTTGGGCCAACATGTAGTCCTCTCTGTTTAACAGTATAAATCGTTGAATTTATTGACGTGAAACTTTTTGATCGTGTAATTGACAATAACTGTAGCGGCTCTAGGGGGGTGGGCTAGGGAGCCATGCCCCTCCCAAACACCAAAAAAAAAAAAACGGGAATTCAATATTATATTATACATTATTATTGACTTGTGTACTATTTTGTATAATATTTTGTACTAATGTAGGTAATATGTGGCACTGATGTTGAAGCATTTGAATAAAAATATGATATAATATTGAAAAAAAATGTGTGTGAAGTTTATGACCCCCCCCCCAGAATCAAAACCTAGAGCCGCTACTGTGTATAGGTAATAGTAATGACTGCAGCGTTATCATCGCAGCTCATTATTCTATACGCACTTATACGATTCTGGTCTAGGTCCTCTCGACGGTCCGTAGTATCTGGCCATTGTGTACGATTTACCGTCTTTTTGGAAAGTGATCATTCGATTTTGCATCCAAAACTGAAACTCCTTCTCCAGGGTCTGGAAACAAAAAAACAAATCCCGTTGACCGCGCGTGATTCGTTCTTATAATTTGCTTACGGCCGTTCGGACTTACGGAAATCACACTTTTTATGTACGCAAAGTCATCGGTCGATTCGTAGAAAACCGCTGCCATCTGTATAAGCATCGGTGGCTGCGATCTAGTCACATAGTATATCCGTGCGCCGTTGGGCATGAAACCAAATTTTTCCACCAAATATAAAATGTTGTCGATTATACCTTTTGCTGTTTTTTTCATATCGCATAGCAGTAAACCCTTGACAATCCAGTAAGTGTCCCAATAGTAGAGTTCGCCGAACCTTTCACCAGGTATGATAAATCCGTTCGGAACCCAAATCATCGAATACATATCCGGACGGGCTCTCACGTCGTCCTTTACTTTTCTCGCCAAGCTATACCAGAGTTTATTTATTGATATAGCCCACGAACTATACTCGGCATACTTTATGCGGTCGACTATCGGTGGCCTTTCCACGTAGTCAGCCGGAAGCCATTGTTCTAATTCGTCCCCGCCTGTCAAATGATCAAAGACAAAATTATACAACTCTAACTTAGGAGCCACCACACCGTTATAGTTATTTTTAAATATTTTATACTTCAACATGATCTCTGTTTCCGTGTGTAAAAGTCTCAAATCAACAAATGTTTTCGAATCACCAAAGACGCTAGATAACTGTACGTCGTGCAAAAGTTCGCTTTCGCAGTAGATTTGGCTAGACGAATAATTCAAGATGATGAATATATATGTTCTTATTAAAAATAATTTATTGTTATTAACTATTATATAATAAATACAGTTCATTCATGAATAATAAAAAAAAAAAAAAACCATAGAGTATAATTTTTTTCCGTTAGATTAAATTTTTATTTAATATGACATTAAAATAATATTATTCATCGAAACCGAATAAAACTGTTTACAAGTACATTATGTTTATCTTTTTATTTTTTTTTACTATAAGCATTGATTTAATTTATTTTTTGTATTCACTTGAATTGTTTTTTTTTCTTTTTTTTAATTTACTTATTTATATTGCTGTGTTTTTTTGTTATTATTCATATTTTATTTAAACATTAATTAAAAGTATTATAAAATTGCATAATAATTATTAAGCCTAGTTACCACCTATATAGGTAGACACTCTTTTAGATGTTCTTGAATAACTATATGCATTTCTAAAGCATAAATGTACCTCGATTTAAGACAATTGTTTTAATTATATTATTCTTTCTCGTCTACTACAAGAAAATAGGAGAGTCTTAGAAATATTGTGAATTTAAAAAACTATTGATTATATTTTGTTATCAAACGATTTATAGTAAAATATATGTAATGACTTTTTCTAGCATGTCGCGGAACAATTAAACAATTACAATAACACATTAAGATTTAACATGTTAACAATGACGAGCTTATTTTATCTTGTTAATTTAAAATATATTTTTTTTTATACACCATTTTATAATATAATTTAGCTTAGCAATTCTGAAGGCTGAACTAGTGGTAAAATATTTTGCTCCCTGATGACAGGCTAATGTATATGGTTCGAAATAAAGTAGTATATTTTTATGATGGTAAAACAGTTAACAATAACACAATGTATATATATATATATATATATATATATATTTATATTTTGATAAATTAAGACATTTCTAGCCAATGGCTATCTGAATCTATGGATATAACAGGAAATTTTTTTTTATAACTGTATGTAACAAGTTATTATAAATATAAATAAAATAAGAAAAGATGTATGTATGTGATTACTAGGGAACGGATTTTATATTAGTATAAAATCAAAAATATTTAAATATATATTTGTTTTTTACTTAATAAATCGTTATTATCGTTATTAGATATATAAGATAAAATTATTAAATAATTAATTAAACAATATTAAAAAATTTAAAATTTATTCTGAATCATCATAGTCTTCATGTGGGAAACAGTTAGAAACAACATATAACTTAAAATTTTCAAGTGTAAAATAGCGGCGGTTCGGTCTTAACATTGCTTTGTAACGGCTGAATGACCTCTCCACATCAACGAACGTGACAGGTGCATATTTTATACACATTATTTCTTTTGGAGTGTTTTCTGAATAATATTTTTATTCGGAATTTTGTTTAATAGTATTATGTCTTTTTTTGACATTACAGTATTAAATCCTGAGTTTTTTTTCCAATACATTTTTTAATTTTGAATTGGTTAAAAGTTCAATTCCTCCAGGAATCACACTCTAATTATTGCTTTATGGCATTATCAACTATCTCTAAGCTTTCCGTAAGTGGAATTTTAGAAGTTTCTAATTTTGAAATAGTATCAACTAAAAATCCAAAATTAGTCGAAATAAATGTTAAATTGTTTTGCAAATTTTTACTTTCTACGAGCTCAATAGTTTTTTTTATTGCCATAGCACCATCGGAATCTAAATTTAAGACAACGTTAAGACAGCTGATAAGCACGTACCCCATCAAGTTATAATAGGCTAAGGTGGTAGAGTTAAATCCGGGTACATATCTTTAAATGTTTGTACACGACTTGGCACTTTTAAAAATATTTTTTTTACGTTGGAAATTAATGAATCAACTTCAGAAAATTGAAATCTAATTGTTTCAGCTATACGATGAAAACCATGTACTAAACAAGTTAAATGTATCATTCTTGAATAAAATGTGTCCCAGATATCGGAATCGTTGTCGTTTGATGTCAAAGGCGTATAGTACAGAGAGTCAGAGACCTAATCGTATCGCATATCGTATCGTAAAATACTAAAATAAAAACGGAAATTCTTCAATAATACAGAATACGTATATTTACTTGTAAAATAATTAAAATATACACGAAAATTCTACAATATTACATAATTTATGTATTTATTTGTAAAAAAAATTAATTATTCTAAAATATTTAAAATAAAATTAGCATCAGATTACTTGAAATGAAATGAAACGTATATATATATGATATAACGAAAAATTTCCGATAAACATACTTATTTAAATTATAATCCGTTCCCTAGTGCGATTACTAACTAATTACATAAATACGAACAGTTTCAATGTATATATTAAATTTAATAGTTAATCTGTGATGACATATAGTTTGAGCTACAATGTTATTTTAATAAGGCACAAAGATTATTATAATATGTATTTCTTGGAAGTTTGTAAATTACGTATAATTTTTAATGCGGTTTGGTATTTGAGTAATATTAATCGGTTTCGAAGGATACTAATTATTGTAACGTTTTACGTCTTAGAAACGTCTAAACACTTTGATATTATTATTATTATTTATTAGTGAATGTATGCATTATATAGTAAAATCGGATAAATTATAATACATACCTTTGACATGATGGCAGTAGTCCATTAGATGTGGTTTCCTTTATCTCTCTCCATTCATCATGGGAGAGTGTATATAGCGGGCCGAACACGATATGTGCAAGGCTCACGACCAAGAAGAACGATTGCATCTTTGGAAATGAAAAATAATGTATGTCAAATAGAACTACTGTCAACTAGAAGTATTTCAATTTATTGATTTTTATTAAAATATTTGTCGATTAAATTTATCAGTCCCAATCAATTCAAAAATATTGTTCTTTTTCCTTTGGACATTCCTGCACGGATTCACTGAACCGATAAGCGAACACACAAAAATTTGATTAGAACAGATGACCAATAATTATTTAAGCCGAAATTATAACATATACAAATAAACATCTGTGCCCATATAATTATGAATGCAAACATTACCGGTATAAATGTGGGTTATATATAGATGCATCCAATCACAAAATTATGCCCTTCCCACCAATTTACACCATATCACATGTACATTGTACATAATATATTTCTATATTATGATATATGCAATAAAAATGTGTTCTATATAAAATGAATAGAATGAATTCTTATAACTCATTATTGGGCCTTTTTTGCACTGAGTATTTTAATAAATACAATATTACTCGTGGCAAACCGATTAAAACCATATAGGCAAATTATTGGCTTATTTTAGTTTTTTTTTTTTTTTACTATTATTACTATTTCAAAGCAATTTTATTTGTTGCATTATTTATGGTGTAAATGATTACTACTTAAAATCTTAACATTTTGTCAATTGTTTGAATCATGATTACCTAATGTTAATGTTCGCATACAAAATTAGCTTTCAAAATCGTATTAAATAATAATGAGCGTTTTCAATTTCATTTTTATTCACGGCTACTACTTGACCATTTTTTATTAGCGGTTATAACCTTGTACGCATTTAGCCATTATGATATACCAATAACTATATAAATTTTACCAGGTGACGAGCGGGTGCTTATGCAAATATGTATATAATTAGTCTTTAAACGAGACAACAATTGAAATAATCCATAGTACCTAGTATTATGCAGTACGTTTGAAATAGGTATAGAAGGGTTCGTCTAACTATTAATTTTGTAAAACGTCATTTTGGAAAACGAAGTTTCACATAGGTAATATAGGTACGTAAAGCTAAACATAGAAGCAAATTTTATGACCAGGTCATTTACTTCTCCAAAAATGATTTACCTAAAAACTTTGGTAGACAAAGTTTTGTACATCTACGATCTACAATGAAATATCTTCTTGCAAATCAATGATTTTCATTTGAAGTGAATAATTTGAAAATCTGAACAATTTTATAGCCACGTAAATCAATTTTCTAATTGGAGAAACTTCATAAGGATTTTTCAAAAATGGCGACATTTTTTAATTTCTACACATTCTATAAAGACCGCAGTTAAATATTTTTTGCTGCCCAGTTATTTCCTCTCTGCGGACCGCCTAAATTGCCGATCCTAGATATTTAGTATATTATAATTTATAGTATATAATACATCTATAGTAAGTATACATTATAAATTAACTAGTTACGATGTATTAATCGTATTATTAAATTGTATTATTATTATTATCATTTGTTATGTGGTGGTGTATGAATATTCGCGTTAGGTAGGTATTGATTAAGTACATAAAAGATACGAACACATTACGAGATATGACACTTTGTTTTTAAATTTGCCAGGAAATCGTAGGACAAATAAGGAAAAACTACAGTACGAAATATTTTAATAAAACACGTCCAAAACCTAAACTATCTTGTTAGGTATTTCAGATAATCATGTATTATTATAATTATTATATTAAAATATGTTTCCAAAACCAATAATATTGGAGATTTTTTTCTGATACTTAATCGGAAATGATATGGTTGTTATATTATACTACCGGTTAGCTATAAACTATCGATAAAATAAAATTCTGCCAAACCATTTATCACTCAAATTTCTGTCACTATAATATCTTCTCCGAGATTATGTATTAACTAGGTACAAATACTTAGTTATCATATACTTAATTTCAAATCAATCAACGATTTTTTAGCACAAGAGATTATGTATTTACTATAATTAGTCTTCATATACTTCATTTCAAATCAATCAAATTTTTTCTACCTCAAGGGTTTAGGAGTTTCAAACTACTTATCAAGTATACCACTATGCGCCATGTGTAGTAACTCGACAAAAATGTCCACTGAGATTTGTTTTAAAAAATGATCCATTTAGATTTGATTAAACGTAAATAAAGTGAATTTATGAACTCCCAGTATGTTTTTACGCCAACATTACGTCCTTACTGCACTTCTTCAGGTCTTTAATTATTTCTAAGGTTTTAAGATATATTTTTGCCGCAGTCATCTATTTTTATCACTGCAATAGTCGGTCTCTTGTACGAGGATACAATATTAGCCTATATAATTATATTATATACAAAAAAAATCATATCATATATACCCGGCAAGTCTGCAACTTTTCTAAACGTCTTTATTGTAGGTAATCATGGCGACCCCAAAAATTGGTATAAAAACAAAGTCAGTAAATTGAACCTAATAATCGTCTATACTATAGTTACAAATATTTGATCACCTATTGCTTGTTACGGAAAGAAAACAATTGTACATATTTTTTGTTAGTTAAAAAATGTACTTTTTTGTACATAAGAGCGCTTTATTATTTCTGACCTCTTGTCCATTATGTCCTATGGGATGGCGACCCTTCTTTGGGTCGTGACTCCCAGGTTGAGAAACGATTATATACGGTACACTGCGTCATTAATATGCATGCTATGATTGTTGCGCGTGTTGTGGCAAATACCGTTGTACGTGCAGAACACGGTAAGATAAAATAAAGTAATTTTAAGTCGCCGCGGAAAAAGGTGGACATGACGTGAAACCTTTTTCTTTTTCATGCCTATCTATATATTTAGAATATATGTACAATATAAAACTTGTCTCCAATTAAACATTTTAAATGAAATACTATTATTGATTACTATTATTATCATTATTACTTAAGTTAATGTTTATAATTATTGCAAAGCATTAAATTGCACTATATAGACGTTAATGAACTATAATTATTAGTAAACTATAGGTACTATTAGAACGTCGAGCACGCAGTGTTCAAACGTGACGCTTGGCACGGAATACGGAGAAAATTGGAAATAAACATAGGAAAGGAAATAACACATGAAAACGTTGTAGGGCTGGTGCTTAGATCAAAAGAGTATTGAGATGGGCATCGCCCATTTGCGCCAAAAAAAAAGGTATATTTTTTTCAACAGCCCATTTGCGCCAAATTTACCTGCGTAAACATTTTAAATTAAAGACTTGGTTAATTCTTATATTTTAAAGACTTATTTAAAATGTATGCCTGTAACGTATAATAAAGTTATTTTTATAAGTCTATAGATTTTAAATTTTCGTGGCATGTAAATATAATTACATATTAGATAATTCGTCATTAATAAATAAATAATCATCGTTTTTAGAAGTAGTGAAATGTAGATCGTTTAAAGCTCGTATAACATAATAAAACTGATATAAAACTTGTTTGTTTATATTTTGATGCAATAATATACAAAGCTTTAAAATCTATAGACTTATAAAAATAACTTTATTATATACGTTACAGACATACGTTTTAAATACGTCTTTAAAATATAAGAATTAACCAAGTCTTTAATTTAAAATGTTTACGCAGGTAAATTTTGCGCAAATGGGCTGTTTGAAAAAACATATCTTTTTTATTTTGGCACAAATGGGCTGAACCCAAGATTATTATTTTTTTTTTTTTTCGGCGCAAATTGGGAACACCGATTGGGATATAATCGAAACAGCTGTCATAAATATCTTGAAGACCAGAGAGGAGGTAGAACGGGTGAAAAAAAATGTAGAAGAGTCAGATGAACGACAAACTAAAATAGAACGCTAAGATAGAATGTGAGCTGTAGGCTAAAGTTGAGGGGGTAGAGCTCCTCGTTTCTTGTAAAATTAAGTGTTATTTTGTTTAAACAATAAACGATGTAACATGGGAGGTAGTAGTGCTCACGCGATTCCCTCTCGTGTTACGATTCAAAAAAAAAAAAAACTATTAAAACGGTTTAGCCGTTTTTCTCTCGACGTGAAACTTTTGGCGTTCTGAAGAAGCATATTGTTTCGATTGGGAAATCGGAATTTCCTATAAAAAACGATCGCCGCAGCGGGGCACCGAAACTGAAGCATGCAAGTTCATCCTGCAATGTATACAATATTTGCTGTTCGAGTCCGGATTCCTGGAGCACCGATGTTACCACCACGCGTATAGTGTGACCATGACGAAGTTGGACACAAACCGCGATTACAGGCTGAACGTAGCCGGACAAACGTCGAGATCTATATAATGCAATACAATCATAATAAATACGTATATTACGCGTTGTGGCGAATCGGAACGAATAGGTCTCGTCTCCTCCTCGCGAATTCCAAAGCATCGTGTTATAGACCTGCAGGTTTATGTTAAATCGGCGAAACACGCGTTCGTGATATTGTTTGCTGGACCGGGGTTCGTGACTTGCTCGCGAATAACCGAGGTCGCATTGACCCACTGATCCTGAACGTCACGATGTCCGGTGCGCAATATAATATTATATGTATCATGCTGCAGTGTTTTGCGGGTCCGAGACAGCACTCGTTCGTTAAACTGCTCGTGGAATTCGACGAGGGAAGTAGTAGTATACATACATGTATATATCGCGGTAGTACAATGCACCGCCCGGAATGTAAAACCGGATTTCGGGATGCTCTAAACAGACAGACCATCATGGTTTTCTGCATGCACGGCCGCGGTGTGAAATCATGACAACGAACTCCGCGAAATCCGTGTAACAAATTATTGATGAATATTATCATATCGCGTGTCCTCCGAAAACATTGTTGTTCGCCTTTAATTTCCAGCGATGCTCCGTAATCGGCGAAAATGTGTTTTATACTAATATAATGTGTTAGATACCTAGCGAGTTGATCGTATTGGGACCGCGTTGAATGCAGTGCGAACGAAAATTAACAACGTTTTACTGATTAATAATCGATGGATGAGTTACCGAGTACAAATAAGTACTTATTGGTTAGACACTAGAATAGCATATTACATTATATTATATTATATTTCAATTCTAATATTATGTCAATATTTGTTGTTCAAACGGTTATAAAAAAAAAAATTGTGCCTATGGATTTCAATAATTTAGAAACAACAGTAGGAACAACTTCTGTGGAATCTTCTATTAAATTTTCAAGTATTTTGTCCCAGCCGAATTCAGTGAAATATTTTGAAAAAAAATCACTCAAAGAAAATGCCAATCTAAACAACTGGTAAAAATGTTAAGTTTCTGCGACTTATACTTTTTGAATAATAATAAATATTTAAAATCGATTGAGGATAAATCTTTATTTATTGCATTCTCATATAAATTTGAATTTTAGAGGCTTATAAAAAAAATTTGTGTGAAACGATTTTCAATTTTTTTAGTTGCGATAAATGTAACTTTTGATAAATTTGCAAGAGTTTTTGGACAGCCAAATTTTTTTTATCGATATTTAAAAAAAAATTACCTAGAAAAATCAAAAATTTAAATTTTTACAAATAAGTTAAAAAAATTTTAAAATATTTCGAAAACTTAACCATATATAAAAAATGCTAATAAAGACATTTGGTGAATATTTCAAGTATTTGTGGTTTTATGTTTTTGAATTAGAGCAATTAAAAGAAATGTATTTCGTCAAAACGTGGTTTAGCGTGAAGATCCAGCTTTTCGTAATTTTTATATAGTTTTTCCCGATGTGTTTGAAAAATTATTGGAAGAGTTTAATTTTTGACAAGCCCAAGTACCAAGTACAAGTTTCCTTTCAGAAAAATAAGGAAATCGAAACATTTTTACTGCTCCAAAACGTGATGACAGACACAAAAATAAAAATAAAAGCACACATCAATGTAAAATCAATACATTCATCATGCTATTTAAAAATATTTAGCAGTGCTTTTGACTCTACATTCCTTAAAAGTTTGACATTGAATAATGTGTAATTACATAATATAAAAATATTAATTCAACCTTCTACTATTATTTCGTTCTTATAGGTATTTAATCTACGGAATTAAATATTGATCACGCACCGTTCTCGTGTGCCCATCATATCAATAAAGTCACTCATTATAAATTTGATTAGTCACTATTTCATTATTTATACAACATAATGTTAAACACATGTTATTGATTATATTCGATTTTCGCCATATTCAAATAGTTGCGGATTCCTCGCGGTAAAATGATAATATTAGGCAGCATATTTTAAATGGAATTTTTCATACGATAGTATGAGAAAATTTTTTTTTATCTACAAGGAGATTTTACCATTGATTTGCTACGTCTGCTTACAAGTCACGCACAAAAGAATAATTTTAACATGTTTCGCTACCATAAAGTATATTAATCGATCTGGTGATATAATAGGGATTTCCAAACCAGATTTGAATTCGTCGTGTAGATCATTCGAGTTAAATTTCTTCACATTTTCATTTTTTTTTTTTTTTACTTAAAGTTCAGAGAAAAAAAAATGATTTCGGCAGTTATTAAATCGAACAATATTTCTATTAACGGTATTTCTATCATTACTAGCTGAATAACCCAGCTTCGCGTGGAAAAATCTTGGCCAAGGCATAGTTTTTAATGGAAACTACCATACATAATATATATTACATTATTTAGAGCCTATAGCCATAGTCGATTGGCCTTAATTTCTTTCAGACCAACGGTTTCAGCTAGGGGTATTTTTTTTCAAATATTTTCCTTGTAACACGCCTTTTATCTCTTTTATTGGTTTTAACTTTTAACTGATGACATATTATTACTTTATAAAAAATAACCATGTAATATATAATCATTTTTATAATTTAACTTAATTTATGATATTTACAACTTAATTCGAAACCTTTTGATATACCACATCCAGTTTTATTTTGTGATGCATAAACGTTTATATGATCAGGTCAGAAAATGCTTCATACAATTATTGTCCATGTGAGAAACTGTTTTTTTTTCCAAATCTATTGGACAATAGGTGCTTTATTTATTGTTATTGTAAAACGAATATTTATTATAAACTAAACTCTTCTGAATTGAACTGAAAAACCGTTGGAGTATCATGAAATTTTCGGTAAAAATATTTTTTTCTCCCTTAGCACATTCTGTAAAAATTTCAGCTTCAATTACATTTTTGTGAGAGACGGGATACATAATAAAGTTACATTACGCAATATAGGAAAATTCAAATTTCTTAATAATATAATTAGAATTCTCACCTTAATTGATATTTTATGTGTAGGCATAGCAAATGATATTTCTGAATTCTAAAACTGTAGAAAATGTACTGATTCTTCACTGTCAACCACTGTATCGATAGAAATGTAATCCATTTCCATTGTTTTAAATCCACTAATTATTTGCAAATTTACTACATCAGCTCGATTATGTATCGTTGTTAAAATAACATGTTTGTATACGCTATTTTGATCTTAAAATTTTAATATTTAGGAACACATTTTCTATGAATCATTCCAATGAATTTTATTCGATCTATTCGATGATTTGTATATGATAATTTGTAAATTATGACGCATTCATAATTATATCATTAATTGTAGTTCCACTACCAATTTGTAAAAGTATAATTTAGAAAATTCATTGCATTACCTGTATAACATATAAATATAATACATCCCTCTCTCTTCCTCTATCTTTGTCGAAATTGGTAAAAAAAGACATAGCTATAAATTCGGGAGAATTATTTGGAACAACTTTGTCACAAAAATCGTAAAATTATACAAATGCACTTCTCTCTCTCCTCTCGTACAAAATAAATGAAAAATCGGGTGACGTAGTGACACTCAGGAGAGTATTTGGTACAACTCTATGGAAAAAAAAAAATTAGAAAAAATTAAATAGTGTCATCAGAAAATGGGTGTCTAATAAAAATCTATTCTTTTTTTTTTATATATGAGGATAAGGATAAAATAAAGGATAAAAATCCAATTTAAGATTTCACGAATAAATCGAATTAGTTTTTAATATCGTTATCGCATCATAGATCGATCGGTACGTTGGGAGTACAATAATATATTTAATAAATAATAATAAATTTAAACATTTTAAACAGTTTTAAGTTGACGGAAACAATAAACCACTGTGCCCGATTCCTCTTAATGTAATCAGAGCTTTTGAAATTCCCAAGTGTCATTGAAAAAATGGCAAACAGACAAACATTATTTTCTTACAATTTTTTACTCCAACTGTCAATTTTGTCTTACAACTAGAACAATGACCGCGTAAAAATGTGTGTTGGAATTGTACATCGATTATTTTACTGAAGGTCGCACAAAGGACAATAGTGTCAAACTTCTTCCTATTATAGATTAAATACTTTAATTTATGGTTTTAAAATTGGAGATTTAATTGCATTGGGACGTGATACATTTGAGTTACAACTACATAAGACATGATTTCCAATGTATTTATAGTACATCGACTTTTGCTTACATAACACATAAGTATATTATAAGTATATCTGTGGGACTATGCGGAATTTACTTTATTTATGATAACATTTAAAGTAACGATACAAGAAACAAGAATTATAATTATTTTATTATTTTAATATTTTCATATAATTATCCGTAGTAAGTACCGGTAAAAATGTGATTAATCGCAAATACATAATATAATATATTCATTTATAATATATTGCAGTTGCAGCACGATTATTATATATTAAACAAGCAAGCAAGTTAACAATTTTTATGATTTATAATTTTTTTCAAATCGATATTTATGTATAATAATATACTGTGTCAGTGTAAAACGACTAACAAATACTTAAATTTGAGTACCATATAGGTTGAAGTAAATATGACATGATATTAATCTTGCGCCTCTGCGATCACTAACCACTAGGATTGTAAATTTGTAATATTTCACTTCAAAATTGAAAATTTCACTCTTCTTGAAATATTTCAATGAAATTATGACGAATATTTTTTTTCTTTTAAACAGGGAAATGTTTAAAAAATAACTCAATAGATAAGATTATAAGAATATAAGATATCTATACATATTTATATGACATAATAATATAATATATATTACAAATATATACAATATACATATTTGATATAATCAATCATGCAATTTTTCTCTGTTAGCATATGGCTGACTTCAATATATTGTCTTATAGTCGGTCATCTAGTTTTTTTATATGTCTATATTTGTGTATTATTATGTATGTAGTATGTAACTATGTTACATATTTTCTCTATTTCATACAATAAACCAACTTTTAAAAATGTTCACTTGGAAATAAAAATAAATATTTTTCATGGAAATGAAATATTTCAAGAAAATAAATTTCATGAAATTTTACAACCCTACTAACCACTATCCTATTTAAAAAATTATGTAACCACTCGTATCAGTGAAGTATAACAATTTTTTTTTTTGTTTTTTTCTTTATTGATCATCAAATTTGCATTTCCGCTTTGACAGCTGAGGCCATTAGCGTTACATTAAAAGAAAAAAAGTACATATATATAATTTTACAACATTGGTATTTAGTCTTATAGTAAATTTATTGATTTAGTTGCTTTTAAGAATTCTATTGTGTTGATTTCGTTTTCTGAGTTTGGGCCTAAGCTTGTTCCGACGTCGTGACTTATATCTAGTTCATCTCTTTGTGTTTGGAATGATCTGCATTCATCAAAAATGTGTTTAATTGTATAGAAATGTACAGGTACCTCAAATCACAGAAATAACTTTTAATCGATATTGGAAGTATTAACTTGTAACTTTGTGAGCGTTTTACATAAATCATCAAAGTATAATCGTACATACTATAGTTAAGAACTTTTCGTCTTAGAAAAATGTCATTCATTATTTTTCTTATCTAATTAACGGTTGTAAGTAGAGTTCTATTTTGTGTAGCTCACCCATGGCTCGATTCTTATACTAATATCCCACCCAACTACGTCATCTAGCTAGTACAGAAACATTATCACATCCATTCCATCCAAGCCGTGGTTTCATAATCTAAATTTATCTCGAAAAATTATTAGTTCCTTTTCCCGTCTTCGTTTTGGTCACACCTTACTTCCTTCTCATTCCTTTAAATTATCTTTAAATGACTCGCCTCTATGTATTTTTCCTCATTCCCCAACAGTCTGTAATATCAATTACATTCCGTTTGATTGCCCTTTTTGTCCTCAGAGCACTCTGATTTCTTTTCTCTTCTTCACTCACTCAACATCACACCTGATATCCATCATGTACTTTCCTCCCTTTCAGTCATCACCATTACCGCCACTATTTCTTTATTTTATAATTCTGGACTGCTTATATAGCCATTTCTATTGTTTCATTTATGTAATTGTCTAGAATAATTGTGTATACAAAATTTCAATAAAAAAAAAAAAAAAATTAGGTTCTAAAACTTTTGGTCCAGTTTGATTAATTTTCTTGCAGCTTTCATAATTATTCTAGGTACCTATTTACATTACAATAAATAATACGCAAAAATATACTTACAAACAATTTTTTTTTTTTTATTAGTTACATTTTTTCAAAAATAAATAATATATATTAATGTAATATAACGCCTAGACATACAAAATACATGGTATTGCAATAAAAGTATAATAAATTATTATATATAATATTAAATTATTCGTATTATCCGCACAAGACATACATTTTAATAATAAATTAAGATCATAAATTAACGATTGACCTATTGAACAATATTAACAACAACAATTTAATCGAAATGAATGAGAAATTATTTTAGAATGCAAAAACGAAAATTATTTTACATACTATTAGATAGTAATAAAACCCATCTTTGTTTTGAATAATAATTGTGTGATGTGTTTAATAACTGAATAAAAGACGTTGAGTCCTTTATTTAATAAAAATAATTTAAAAATACTATGCATTAAGTTCTATATATATATATATATATATATATATATATATATAAAAAAAAAAAAAATTTAAATTAATAAATTAATACTGATCTCTATTCTTCATTATAATCGTTAGCGTTTTGAGTCGTCCGAGGTACATGGTAAATTGTTTGATTGTATCGATTTTACGGTGCGCGAGTGACTGATAAGTGATTATCCTGATTTTCTTAATTCTGAAAAAAATATGATACATATGTATTGTTAATAATTCATTTTGTATCGTTTGGACAGAATTCGCTAGGTTTGTTTAAATTTTACAAATTTAATTGTGCAACTGTGACGTTACTGTCGGTCGAACAAAAAAGCAAAAGTGAGTGGTGTTGCAATGTTGGGTGCTAGTGCTACTATATTTTCTATAAGATATTGTGTCACTATAATTGAATTTGCATTGTATTTAATATTGTAATTATCAACGAGTGCTTTATATTGGTGTTTTATATAACGAATAGATTATTTTCCCTTTTTTCTATCGTTTTTATTTACCCAAAATGTAAAATGTTGTTTGATCTTATTGAAATCGCATAAGTATTTATTGCCGTTACATCCTAAAAACACACAAAAACAACATTTTTCAAATCCATGTTTACTTTCGATCTTTTAATTTATTTGACACTTCGAGTTCATTCGGTCGTTTTACTGTTACAAATCCATGTGCTATACATTGTTCATATCGATACCTACACAAGTATTTGTGCTAAAACCATCATATTTAGTAAAATCTCCTTTTTTCGCATGATATTTGATTTTCATAACTACAGAGTTTTTCAGGATGATTTGACAAATGCAATAACTTTTGCTCAAACCATTATTTTTTATTTATTTTTTTTTTTTTAAATTAATTGTATGGTGCAAAATGGTATGAAAATATTTATTTTACTTTTAGAATTTAAATTTGAAAATCTAAAATTTTTTTTTACCATTGCAAACCGGAGTTTTGGAGTTTTAAAATATTTTAATTACATTTTTAATGTAGCGCAGTATAATATAATTTATCGAAAAAAAGTGAAAAATAATGAATAGACAAAAGTTATTGTATTTTGTCGAAACGTTCTAAAATACTCTACGTATAATTTATGCTCCGTATAGTTAAAATTAATATTATTGCTAACTATTAATACTATTATATTTTTGGATTCTTAAGGACGTATTGACACTATGTAGGGTCACATTAGCCACCATGTTCTAGGTGTGTCGTATAATAGTAGGGATACATCAAGGTTAAAAGGAAAATATTTTTGGAACTCTTGATTTGGATCGGTTGTTTGAGGGGGGAGGAGGTGATAATGGTTTATTTTCTGCGCGGGCTCGAACCAGTAACTGCTGTGCTTTGCTGCGCACAGCCGTCTTATCCACTCGGCCACGACCCCCATAATTAAGTTTATTCTGCCTGGGTGATTTGGTAAATGTATACCATTAATTATAGTTCAATAATTGTATTAATTTGCCTCTTAATTTGTTTCCCTGTATTTTTTATAAAATGCGTACCTACTATATATTGTATTTTGTACCCTTTGATAATGTAAGCATCTCAATGTGCGAATCGCACAAGTCCAATATATTATTATTATTTTAGGAAAACATGATAATATAACGCGTTTACATAATCGAATGAAATTACCCGCCAAATTATTACGATTAAAAAAAAAACTAAACTGATTTTTGAACTTTAAAAACTAACAATCAACGGATTTACAACACAAGTTACAAATTACGATTTTTGTGAACTCTGATATTCACTCCATGTACTGTCGAGCATCTTACGTGGACAATCAATGGGTTTAAGTTTTCTTCCTACACTTCGTCTAGTTTAATCGTATTTACTGTATACGGTTTGTTGCATTGTTTGTAGCATTATTAGAATGTTATGCAATAGTTACAAGTTTTTATTATTATTATTATTATTTTTTTTTAACAGTTCTTCAAAATGTGATCTTACCATCATTCGACATATAAGAAGCCGAATCACCCCATCGGTTTAAGAACTCAAGCACAACACCATTCGTCCATCCGAATCCTGTCTGTGGAGTGTATTCACCACCACCTCCAGTTTCTCCTGCGGCTAAAACATCATACTAAAACAAAACGAAAAAAAAAAAAAAAATTCCTCATTAGAAAATTTCAAAACAAATACGATATAATCATAAATCCCAAGTTGCATATTCATGTACTTTTTCAAACATCATTCCTTTTTCTGAGTATCCTTTGTAATTCGAGCGTAGCCAAACGTCGGCCATATTCGATGCGACTTGTTGTGCGAGTTTTTGTTGTGTTCTGTCAAGACCTTGAATGATGAAAGCTTGAAGAGGAGGCCATGCGTTTGGGAAGTCCCACTGTTGTGACGATGCGTACATTGACGTGGGCGTTCCTAAAAATTATATTTTCATCATGTACTGTGGTATTCATTAATAATGTCAATAGGTAAGGTTTTTTTTATTTTTTTAAATATTTGTATTTTGAACTATTCAACAAACTGATAGAGTGTATAAACGTTACGGAACTCAATATTATTTTGATATTTCGATACAGCATTACTGTAAAATATTACCGTTAAGACTGATGCTGTAATCAGGTTCGATGATATGTTCATTTTTTAAATATCCCAACACCGAACTAGCTACTGCCTTTTTCGGCATGTTGTAGCTTCCTGTCCACAGGGGTACTATATTGGATACGAAAAAGTATTCGCGATGTTTGTTGTTGATTATGTCCCAGTCGAACCATGATCCTTTGTCCGCTCTCCACATAACCTATAACATATATTATACGTTCAATACGTTAAGTGTGTTGTTTATATGACTAAGTAACAGAATGTCACTTGGAACGAAATAATCACTTCTTGTATGGCGATAATAAGATCGTTAGCTATCTTGTAATACTTTTCAGCTTTTTCCTTATTTCCAATCTGGCTGAACCACGTGCTCAATGTAAGTGCATTTGCGTGAAGTATCGAATTCAAATCAACTGGGATGATATCCTCAGTGTGGACATCGGACAATTGACCTACATTGTACATCACACATTGTGTTATTCATATTGTCTTCAGTAGAAACATTTCGATATTATGTATAATATTACTCACCGCGATCCGACTCGTTTGCAGTTATGAACCATCTACTCGAAAAGTCCCATCCGGTTTCCGCCCCAGACTTTATCCTTACATAAAAGTCGTTTTTTTTCTCTTCGCTTTCGTACTGCTCAGCTACTTCGTAATCCTCTCTGTTGAAAAACAATATATAATTATATACAGTCGTACTACACAATGTAATGACCGATAGGCCATTATTATTATTAGTATGGTATTTCACCAACCTGTACGATTCTGGCCTTGGTCCTCTCGACGGTGCGTAGAATCTAGCCATTTTATATGATTTACCGTCTTTCTGGAAAGTCACCATTCGGTTTTCCATCCAAAATTGAAATTCCATATCCAAATCCTTAAATGACAAACACATTAAATTATTAACTGTTTGCAAGTTTGAATTTTTTTTTTTTTTTTTGGTATTATTATTATTATTGTTTTTACGTTGAAACTTACATCTATCACACTTTTTATGTAACCAAAGTCATTAGTCGCTTTATAGTAACTTAACACCATCAGTGTAAGCATCGGTGGCTGTGATCTATTTAGGTAGTACACTCGTCCACCATTGGGCATAAAGCCGATTTGGTTCACCAGTGATATGATATTATCGATGACACCTCGAGCCGTGGTTTTCATGTCGCATAACAGTAGCCCGTTAACAATCCAATAAGTGTCCCAATAGTAGAGTTCTCTGAATCTGCCACCGGGTATGATGAACCCATTTGGAACCCATATCAGCGAATACTTATCCGGATGGGTCTTTACGTCGTCCTTGACTTTTCTTGCCAAAGTTTTCCAAACATGATTTAATCCCAAGGCCCATTTTTTATAATTCGTGTCTCTGATTTTATTTGCGATCGATGGACTTGAAGTGAAGTCAGGTGGTGTCCATTCTTCTAACTCGTCTCCATTTTCTAAATTATCTTCAATGAATTTCTGCAAATCATAATTAGAAGGTACCTGCCCATTGTTATTTTTTTTCAACGTCTTATATTTTGATATAATCTCGGATTCAGTGTATTTAAGTGACATATCCACAAATGTTTTTGAATCTGGATAAATATGAGATAGTTGCACGTCATTCAAGAATTCACTTTCACAGTATATTTGACTGAAAATTAATAAATATTATAATTTTATTTAAGTTTATATTAAATAAAAAATGAAATATTTTCCGATAAATATTTCATAATTAACTTTTTTATATAGTCGTAGACAATATTGTAGAATTATAGACCAATAATATGCTCTTATTTCAAAATGCAATGTTTCAGGCTTGGAGCGTATACGTGTATCATACACCTAACAGTATTATAAATTCAAACTTTTGTTTTTTAAAAACGAATATTTATTATTTATCGATACTGACGGGGTCTAGAATTCTATAGATGATGTCATGTTATTTTTTCTAGTTCATTGAGAATTAGTACTTATTATTTTTTATTAAATATTAATTAATATAACAAATATTTATTTATTTATTTTGAGTGCTTCAGTGATAGAGGTCTCAATACACAAGTTGTTTGCTGAAATTAGTTTAATTTTTTTATGTAATGTTATCACAGGTACTTAACTCAATTAATCAATTGTATTTACATTTGCCGTTGCATGGATGAGTATTATTATATCTTAATCATCAAGACATTCTGTGTAAGACAACTGAAAATTGATATCGCTTTACAGGAACATTAATCTTATCTAAAAACTAACTTGCTTCATTACTAAGTATGATTTTATGAAAATGTTGGAAATTCTATGTAGTATTTTCAACGCTAAACGTATACCGTATGGACTTGTAAATATTTATATTTCATATTTTATTCATTGTTTTGATTTCAAATTTCAATTGAAAGTTTTCACTCGTTAGGTTGGCAACCAAAAGTCATAGCTCATAGGTATGCCGATACTAAGCATGCTTATACTGTTATAATATCTTCAATATGCGATTCGTCATTTGAATTCCAGCCATATTTTCTTAGACTTCACAGAGTATTTAAAAAATATATTTAATAATTATAATAGAAGTTTAGAATTATACAAATAATAAAATACCAACTAGATTAGTGATTGGTTCAAGTACATATATTTTTTTTCTTAAATTTATTGTTTGTGTTTTAATACTACGTATTCATTTTGATTCTTATTTGTATTAAACAATGGAACAACGAACTACATTTTAGTCAATAATAATTATTCATTAAGTTAAGTACTTGCATGTGTGTGTGTGTGTGTGTGTGTGTGTGTGTGTGTGTGTGCAATAAAGTTATAAATATATAATCATAATAAACTTTATTGAATAGGTTGTAAATTAATTAATAGTTTTTAACTTTAAAAATATTTACTAGATAAAATGGCTTAATAAATTTCTATACGTTTTATATACTTTATTAAAATTTGGATGAGATTTCAACTTATTTGCTTATAATATTTTCAGTCATTTAACAATAGTACAATATTACTAATTAACGTATAAAATTGCAGTATGATTATATAGTATTAAATAATTATATTATTTGGAAAAACGTATGGTATAATTTTTTTAATGGCTATTTATTTGTATATCTGTTTATACTAATGCTAATACATAACAAATAATTGAATCGTAATTAAATATAACACCTAATAATATTAAACTATTTTATCAATCTTAACGTTTTTTAAGTTAGACTATAAAACATAATTAGGTACATAATTAATACAAATATGTATTGAATTGTACTATTAAATAGAGACAATATAATATTTTCAAGAAATTATAGGTAAATATAAAAAAGAAGAGCAACGAAATGTATATATTTTTGAATTCATTTCTCTTTCCTCGTTTATAATTAAATTTATTTCACGTATTTTTTTTCAAACAAATTGTAAAATACTTATTTACTTTTATTTATAATTTCTTTGAAACCTTTTGGCTCCAAAATTTACTTGACATTAACTCCATTAGTCATCCCATACAATGTAAACAATACTTGGTAATTATATTATATTAAATTAATCTAATAATAAAACGACTAATTTAAAAATGTGTTTGAAGATTTTCAAAATGGCTTCAATCGGCATTATACATTTTTTTTTTTTCAATCTATTGAATTATACTTAAGTTGTTAAATTTTTTTGGATATCAAATCACACATTATACTTTTATTAAGTTCAATCAATAATCTAATCAAAAATTAATTTACGACAAACAATTTCTAAACACGGAAAAAAAGAAAAATCTAACTAAGTAGTTTAATCCGAAACAACTTTGTAAACATAACGCGTCTTCCTTGAATTTAAATAATTAAAATAATATTATTTAATGGCCAACGCATTTTAAAACATTTGTTTTTCACAACTTTTGTTAACAGCATAAGTATAATACAATACACATAACTAAAATAATAAATTACTGAATATTGTGTGAAAAACACACATAATCGCATTTATAGCTTAAAGTTAGAAAATTTAGTTAAGAAAGCTGCGCGATAATAATAATAACCGTTACAACCTAAATTAATTTTTCGACGATATGAAATCAGCTACAGCAAACGTTTTGTTGAACATGAGAATAGCGACAAATAGACAACATTTGATACGTAAAACCAATGTTGATGTAATGTATACCTTTGACACGACGGCTGCAGTCCATTGGCAGCGTTGAAAAATCCTCTTGTCAAGTAAACAAAGTCTTGGGAATCTTCGTGAGTACAATACACAACTTGTACCAGGAATACGACCAGTAAGTAGAATCGCATAGTTTCGGAAATATCAAACAAATTAATTAAACGTGCGGAGAAAAAAAAGAAATGAATATTATATTCTAACGTTTTCAAGCAAATTGCATAATACTCTTTAAAAGAAAAAAAAAAATAGAAAAGAAAATAGCAAAACTCAATCAAAATAAAATAATTATGGTTTTTTTTTTCAACTTTTTATATTAATAAAACGAGTTGAGATTTCGAAATTGGACCAAGAACCTAAATCAGTTTGCCTCGGGCCGTACACGAATCGACTGCACTAATGACCAGCGTACGTTGTGCCTTTATCAGAACACAAGACCTAATGCTAATGTTGGCTAATAATTCATTAGACAGATAGTGTACGGTAACCCCTCATGTAGTGTGATAATTTGTGCAAATACAAACAGATAAATATGCGGTACCTACGTACGTCCGAATAGTTTAAAGAAATTGTTGACACGTCTTCGTCGGTATTGTAATCTATTTTCCCCCTTTATCCTTACTTCTAGTTTTACAATAAACATATATTACTTAAAATTAAGTACACGGCAGTAGACAAATTAGCTCTATTCAAGTGCTTTAGAC
Source organism: Chaitophorus viminalis (assembly GCA_025469195.1). Lineage (NCBI taxonomy): Eukaryota > Metazoa > Arthropoda > Insecta > Hemiptera > Aphididae > Chaitophorus > Chaitophorus viminalis. The sequence goes on along the minus strand of JAIPRK010000149.1, from coordinate 205,641 downwards.
TTTTTTTTTTTGCATATTCCTTGCCAAAATGTTCATGGTCGTGCCCAATTGTTTTGCTATTGTGTCCGAATCCGATTATGATATTATTGACAGATCTTATTTGAATATCATTCACATTTTGGTCACAGTTGTCAAATTTTGTCCCTATTTGGTACACAAATGTACCTATACAGGTGCCACACTGTAAACTCTATTATTATTTATTACCCTATATCAATATAATCAATGTTTATAAAATGTTCGTAAATCTGTCATATTATTTCATTTCATATTATTTTGTGTTGGTAAACACTATGAACTTCAAACAAATTCATGTTACACACATTTCAAATTTTATAAATACGTACACGATAACCTTTAACACGAAATAAGAAACATATGTATATATATATACATATATACAAACAATAATTTAACCAATAGTGGAATACATAATATTATGTGTGTTTAAAATGTAGATTAGAGGAATGAGGGAAAACGGGAGGCCCCGGGAACTGGTTGAAATTAAACTGCACTATTGTTTTATTCTAAAATTTAAACGCTTGAAAAAATAATTAATGATTGGTGGTTTATAAATCGATGATTGTTTATGATCCAAACGTTAATAAAATGATTTTAATCATTAGAGCTTATTAATATTAATATTAATATTAGCTTAGAATAATAGTATAAGATTAAAAATTATATTATTTATAACATTAATTAACAAATTTGTTACAGGTAACATGTAAACATTTTTATTTTATATTAAACATGCAAGTTTAAGACTGAGCATATACCTATTATTATATTTTACCAAAGCATAACATTCAATAAAGAATAATGTTGGTGTGTTGATTGTTGTGCACATTGTACTGAAAAGTTACTGCAGTTTTAATGAAAAGAAAATAATAATATTTTCTGAATTTATTTTTATTACTAGTTTTTTTTTTTTTTAAATACATTATTATTTTATATGTTAGATATAATAATTAATATAATAGTGTATTGATTTTTTAGATATATTTGATCAATAGTACTGATACAGCAGTCAAGAGTAGGCGAGTTACTGGATCGGGTGTTCAAATGTTTAAACAACATGTGCGAATAACAATTCTGAATGGATCTATACAAGTCATCCAGTATATTTTATCATTATATAATTATGTATGCATACATATTGTTCAAACCAGGATTGTTTATTTTCCTTCCAAAATAATCACAAAATATTTTTAAACCAAAATGTTTTAATATTTGTGAAAAATCGTCGATTATAACTATCGTAATATTTTTTACTGCACTTCAAATGAGTGAGTACATAAACATTCAATTCACAGTGAAACCAATACTTGGTTCATCGTTTTGCTTGGAATTTGAAAAACCGCTCCGTTCTAATCTAAATTAAATAAGCCGTTTATTAAAGATAAATTAACCACGTCACATATGAATATTGGAAAAATCATCATAAGTACTGTAATGCGTCGAGTTTATAATATTTGTTTAGTCAAAACTTGTCATATTTTATAAGGAGTTTATGCGCGTATTATTTTGTGCACAGTTGCTTAAAATTTAATAGATGATACTGAATATGATACTGTATGAACATGAATATTATAATCTACGAGCGTACTCAGTAAGTTATACTTGTGTACTTATATCTATCGACAAATATTCAGCATACTCACTTTGTTATTAATGAATATTAATTTTTTACTTAATTTCTTTCACATAAAAATGTAGATACCTATATAGACTAATAATTGGTAAGTATTAAGTCAACGAATAGGTTAGGCCTCTCATAATACAATTCTACAACATGATATACAATTTAAAATTAATAATTAATTATTGCATTCAAATTAAGTCTTATTTCCAAAACTGATTAGAATTGATTCAAAACGTCAGATAATATACAAATATATTCAACTTCCTATAACTTATATACTTTAGTTATAAACTAAAAATTAAAACAGAAATATTTCATAGTAAAGAAAAATTAAATGTATTAGCCCGTTTGAGATTTAAATAATTTAATTAATCCTGGATTAAAAAAAAATCTATTTATGGTTTATAATGTAGATTATGTATAACCTTGATGTAAGAACATAAATAGTAATTATTTATTGTTTTGTCGTGTGCCTATTTGGTTAATAAAGTCTCCATGTGGTTTAAACACATAATAAAACGAAATTATATGTAGACTATTTTATTGGTTTTACCTTTAAACGATATGAAATTTAAACGATTAAGGTATTAGGTTGTACTTCACCAAGTACTAAACAAGTTCGTGTATTGACTTATAAATTATGATAATATTTATAAATATAAAAATATTAAGACATTAAGTCATGTTTCATACTGATTACTGAGTATGGATATTGTATCCTTAAAACAGAACATAATACAAGGTATTATGGTTTAAATTTGGAATAATGGATTAAACTTCATACAATCAATCAATAAAAATTAATCCAGTGGTTATCATCGTAGGATTTTTATTTATATATATATTCAAGTACAATGTAATTTTAAATTTTTCCAAAATTTTGTTTTTAACATTAAGCTATCACATTGATATTACATTTTTATGAATTTGATTTAATGTATAGTTTTCTTATTTGGAATATTATATTTAAATATATTTTTATTATTGTAATAGAATGTGGATCTTTCTCGTTATTAGGCGTATTTTATTGTTTTTTTTTTCATAAGTATAATTTGTTTTTGTGTCTGATGATTTTAATGACAACTTAAATCATTTTTAATGAAGAATATATAATATGTTTATGATTGTTATTGTTAAAAAGAATCACCGGAAAACAATTAGTCAAAAGAATTCAGGCTTAAATTAATCTAAGGTAATGTAAAGGTTAATTAGCTTAGCTTATGTAGGTTATCTAAATTGGCACTAACATATTAGCATATTACTAGTCAAGTGTATTTTTATTTGCAAACATCAAAACGATAATACAACAAGGACAATTAAAAATCCGCAAACAATTCACTGCCGCGGCCAGATTTCTAAGATTTATGTCTAATTTATGCATGTTAAATAGATTATGCATTATATTAAGTTTTGCGTTTAATTTGAAATTTAACCCGCAGTGAAATGTTCACTATAAAAGGAAATGCTGCGGTTAAGTAGGCGTTAAGTAGGTAGTTAAAGTCACGTTAACCCATCGCGTCTACTTTCATTTTTCGTTACATTTTTAGACATAGTTTATAGTGCATAATCAGTATTCATAACAATCAGTTATTTTCAATATCGAATACAGTATAACATTATCATTATACTGTATAAATAAGTGCACTAGATAGCTGTAATAATAATTAATAAATCGGAAATAAAATATGTTAATTACAGTTTATTAATAACCGCGAGGTCCAACGTTCTCTCATACGTTATATTGTACCATCGTCAAACTATAATAATATTATAGCACTCATTCAATGTCATCTCTATCTTGAAAAATTCACTTGAAACATATTTTCATCCGTGCACGTAACACACACGTACGTTCCTTTCACAGCCGCCCTTCGATTAAACGGGGCTCCGGGATTTATTGTCAATAATCGGCGTCATATCGGCATTCACTATATTGTACTACAATAATAATATATGCTGTACAGTGTCTACTCGGAAACAGGCTTTTGCAAAACGATAATTATGAATTGTTCCGCGGGACCATAAGTTTAGCCAAAAAAATATTGTCACAAATAATGCATTTATTGAACGTAACTAAAATAATATAATATTATCAATTCAGAGTTTGGCCGTTTCTTTTCATAAGTTCTTAAGTTTGAAACCCTGCGCTTTGTGCTTCGGTGGTCGGTGCATTAATCGTACACCATGAATATAGATTTATAATAATTATGTTGTCATGTAAGAAATAATTAAGTTTAATGGCAGTTAATTCATCTTCTCTACTAAAATTTGATATATATAGGTATAATGCGCGTATAAAGTTGTCTACGAAAAATGTTGATATTTTCTAATACGATTTGCGAATTTTTGCATTTTAATCGATATAAGCGGTAGCGTGACGTCTTTCGAGTATTTTTGATTTGACTTTTAAAGGAAGATAAATATTAACCCTTTAAAACATCTCGGATTGGCCAATCTACCCACCGACAATACGATTGATATACGGCGCAGTAACACTCGAAATCGATTGCTGTTACTAGCAGTAATCGCATTTGAATATTGTTTGAAACTTGAAACATGTATAATGATGATAAAACATTTCAAGGAGAAGAACAACAACAAAAAAAAAAAAATTAGGGTAATCGATAATGATTTTGAATTATTGACGTACAAGCTATCGAGGGTCTGCTATTAACTATGGCATCTAAAGCATTACCTATACCTATACTAACATTATTATGCATATGATTCGTATAAGGTTCTAAAATCATTAATTAAACGCGGACACTTAAACGTATATCGACTTGAATTAATAACAAGTGTGTGTACAAATACAACGGTATACTTACCCACGCAATATATATAATTATTGTATTTTAGGCTCACACCTGTTGTGATAAATGTAAGTACGTACTATATAAACTTTTAAATCAGAATGATCGTTTGACTCAGGTTTACTTAAAGATTTATATCATCTCTCTACTTAGTACTTATATTAATTGCTTAAATCGTAAAATAGGTTAATAATTAATTAATAAATAATTAATGCTAATAATTTTTAGATTACTGTTTCAGAGTGAATGTGGAAACTAATATTCATTTTCAGCAACCGTGTGATTAATTTTATTTCTATACATAATATAATATTATTTATGAACAATTTTGGTCTACTTACATAATTGATTTAGTTATTATATTAGCTGTTGCTATACTTTAATCTACAATCAAATGTAATAATTATTGATCGTATTAAAAAAAAAAAAAAACCGTTAAAATCAAGCAATTGGCTGAGTTAATATTATACAGGTAAATATTAAATAATAATATATGATGTGTTACAAAAATTTATTGTAAAAATTATTGCTTACTAATTTCTTTGACGTTTTAGGATTTCACGACACAGCTACAATCCTCTATCGACCCAAATAGAGAATTAAAATTATATACATTGTTGTATTAGTAACAAAAACATCAGGGAAGTATAGTTTTATTCTCCGAACAAATTAAAATAGTCCACTGAAATAACACTACTTTTTACTTTAAATATAATGAATTGTTATAATACCGTAACAGCACATATATGCGTAGTGGAAATATCCAAATATCAAATACGGATAGTTCTAAACGGAACTTGCAAGATTTTATGTTAATTCACCTCCTATTGTTCTATAGGTATTAGAAAATGAAAACAAGTCTCACCTTTATACGAGGCTGAAGAATTAGAAATAAATTACTATTGTGATACTTTCGTGTATTAATTTTCACGTATAAACATAAAACAGCATACCCTGAAAGAGTAATGATATTCTTAAGGGTTTTCTTCTTTATTCAGATGTAACCTACAACTGATTATTATAATCTTATAACACAAAATAACTAAATTCATTGGATGCGCGTAATAATTTATAGTGAACGGTATTGTCTACATCGTTTGACAACAAAGCGGTGGTATCCCTTTTTTGAATATGTTGATTATTATTATTCGTTTTCATCTCCAACGGCAACATTTCACCAAACTCCGTGTAAAAATTGCAAAAGTGTAAACGTCAAAAAAAAAAAAACAACTAGTGATTTATATAAGACTTTTGAACACTATACAGATATGATATCATGAATAAATGCAAAATTAAGTAAATTCAATTTAAAACACATTTATTCTATTTCAATTATTTATTTATTTTGCAAGAATCTATTTTGGATTATTATTGTTCTAATAATAAAACTAGAAATGAACCTAGGACTTCATTATTAATCTATAAATATTTATTTAAATTATTTGAATGGACATGTTTATTTGTTTAAATGAATTCTTGCAAAGTAAATAAATTATTGAGATAGGTTAAACGTATTTTAATTTTAATTTACTTAGCATTTATTCATGATATTATCATATCTTTATGTTATAAATAAATGTTATAAATGACTAGTTATTTTTAACTTATAATTTTTTACACGAACTTTAATGAAATTTTTTCTGTAATTTTTTTTATAACATATTATTATTTGTCTGTAATGTAATTTTTCGTGTAATAAAATGTGCAGGTTTCCAACATATTTTAATGACCTATAAACTTTATTAATTTAATACAAAGATAAATTAAAACACGTCAACACCGAATGCCACCTGAACTTCACACCTTAAAGACTACTTACGTCTTTATATCTTTAAAAAACGATATTTCCATGACAAAACAGATATAGAAAAAATCTATTTTTTCGTCATGGATAAGCTAAGCGACAACCGCTACCCAGAGTGCGGAATACAAAAGCTGCGGCAACCGGCATAGAGGGAGAGTGATACGGTCTGCCACTGTGAAACGTATAATAAATATACCTAACTAAAGCGTTGAACACAATATATTTTTATACATTAATTTTTTTTTTCCGCTTATAGATATTCGCCGTTATTCGATCATAATGTTTCCAAAAATTACATAAGTATAATCTTCATATCATGTCCGATCTATCAATACTACAAACGGCGACCAATCTGCCAATTGATTTATTTACAGCAGCTTAAATTATAAATTCTCAACTGAGTGATGAATGTATTGATTTTACAATGATGTGTGATTTTTTTATTTTTATTTTTGTGTCTTTCATTACGTTTTGGAGCAGTAAAAATGCTTCGATTTTTTTACACAGTACTTTTTCTGAAAGGAAAGTGAATGTAGATGGTACTTGGGCTTGTCAAAAACTTTTTCAATAATTTTCAAACACATCGGGGAAAACTATAAAAAAATTACGGAAATGGGATCTTTACGTAAAACCACGTTTTAACGAAATACATTTTTTTTAAATGCTTTAACTCAAAAACATAAAGCCACAAATACTAAAATTTTTCACCAAATGTTTATATAACCGTTTTCTATACATGATAAAGTTGTCGAAGTATTTTGACTTATTTATAAATGATTTAATTTTTATCAGTATTTTTTTTCTTAAATATCGATAAAACAAATTTGACTATCCAAAAATTCTTGAAATTTTAATACAAGGTTTATCGTAAAATATAATAATTGCAATTAAAAAAATTGAAAATCGTTTCACACAAATTTTTTTCATAAAACCCTTAAAGTTCAAAATTATATAAAATATCAAAATCGCAATAATTTGCTAGTTATTTTGTAGTTGAAAATTTATAAAACTGTTTGTATTTATACTTAAGGTTCAAAATTTAAACACAAGATTATCCATAAGTTACTCTTCAAATAACTATAAAAATATTTCTACCGGACTTTCAGAAAAAATGTTTATGACTGTCTGAAATTTAAATTTTTACGTAATTGCATAAAATAACGATTTATCCTCAAACGATTTTAAATATTTGTCATTATTCAAAAAGTATAAGTCGTAGAACTTAGTCACTTCTGCTTCGAGTCACTACTACTGTGGCGCTGCATGATATACTTACTGGACATGCCATGGCGTTCATTATTTGTAACATATCAAAATAAACACCGCAACTCTATAATATATGTATGCACCTGGTACTCGGATACCGTTTGGAAAACGGATCATCTTTTCGAAACGATTATAATTTTTCAATATACATAAAATATGGCGGATGATAAATGTAAATAATAATAATTGTTGTCAAAAATTCGTATAATTTACTTTTTGGTCGTATTACCACGTTGTAAACGTTAACCATTGTTTATATTTTCAACGAATGCGGACATTTAAATTAATATGAATCGTTTCGGTTATGAAAACGAGCGGTGAAAGCAAGCTTCTGTAACGGATATGTGGTGACTATGAGATGTAAATGATATACATATTATATTACCAGCAGCTATACCTACGCAATTTTTTTTATTGCTTTTTTTTTTTCTACGTATTAACAGGTATGTCCATGAGGGTTTTTGTGTTTATGCGTTTGTCTACGTGTTTTACGCCGATAAATTATGTTAAGAAAATATACGTTTCCCGTACGGGCATAAATAAATGTTGTGCACAGCTCGTGTTGGACAGCGTTTTCGACTTACAGTGAGAATTGAAATTGTTCTTGAGGATCGTCGCCGTTTGTTCTGATCGTTATTAACGGCAAATCGGACGAATACGTATTGAACGCCGTCGTCGTCTTCGTCGAAGACATTCAACTGCACCGGTGGTTTTTTATCGTTAATTTTTCAAAGTTATTAAAAAATTCAAATGTATCACATATCATGGCTACCAGATCAGATCGAACAGCAACGTAGCCGCCACCGCCGTGTCGATGTAGCGAATGCCTACACAATCGCATCGTTTGATAATAACTATTATACTATAATAATGCAAGTATCATTCGCGCTTTATTTATATGAATTTACAATCGTACGCACTTTGACCTAGCGCGCCGCTGCCGCCGGTAAGTCGATACGTTTCAACGGTTCATTTATTGCAAATATTATTATTGCTCACACATAAACACAATTCACACAATTTATTAATAGCATAATTAATATAAACGCGCTTCTTTTTCAGCGATTTAATATTGCAATATTAATCACGGTAATAGGCGTACACAGCGACACCGATTGTTTTTGGATTTACCCATATGTAAAACATATTCTCAATACGCAGTTGGTTACCTATATTGTTGGGTTTAAACCATTTTTTTTTGTACCCCCCCCCCCCCGAGTATTTATTTTTGACTTTAAACATATAATCACGCCCTCCCGCCTCAGAACTGTAGATGATTTTTAAAATAAAGCAAGCAGTTTTATACAAATATGATGATCCTGAAAAAATATTTCGGGTTAACAGTAAGGTTACAATAAGGTATAGGGTTATATTTATACAGATGTTTGTTTTGAAGTATTTGAATAAAAACAAGTCGTGTTATGTATTTTTTTCTTTTTTTTTTTTTTGTTATTTTATTTAAATGTTTACTGTTTACCGTTTCTTTTTGAAAAACGCATAGCTTATGAATAAGAAAAAACTGCAGTACTTACTTATTATGTATTGTAATATTATATTTATTATTATTATTATTATTATTATTATTATTATTATTCAGTATTCTCTTGCATTTTATAAAACGTTCAAAAAGTAATTCTATTATTTTTTTTTTTTAGTTTAATCAATAATATTGTCTTCTTATAATCCCTTTTATGTTGACTTAGTACCATGTGAAGAGTATACACAATGAATAATGATGTTAACAACCTCTGTATATAATTGTGTCATTGATCGAGTAACTGGTTATTAAAAATTGCTTTATTGCTTCCTTAATATTGTATAATATACTACATACTTCTTTAAAAATATAATATAAAATAATTACACGTACTTTGTATTGGCATTTTAGACTTCAGTTTCAAATATTTAACGTGAAAGTGCATGGAGAACATAAAAATATAAAATATCAAACTCATTGTTGTGATTTAATAGCCAATACAAATAATGAGAATGTTATAAACTAGTTTGCGATTAATGCAATTTTTTCAAATCTGATTGACACAATGTGAAAGAAATATTGAAAATTCTCATGAACGACTTCAAGTCTTTTTGTGATGCATCTAAGATAACTTTTTTATTTTCGTTGGCAGTGTTTCTCACTTATCAAAGAAGATCTATTGCGTTCACTATAAGATGTTTCAATTTAGACTATGTAGACTATTTTCATTTCATATTATACTAAATTTCGTAAGTATAAAAATTACGTAATTAATTATATTACTTCCTATATCTTCGGAAAGATTAAAATTTAAAACTTAAAAGTATAATTAAATTGTGATTTTTAATTTTCAAACTCAGTCATAACATTTTTTGTGAGATACAGTTATAATAAGCTCAATTTTTAATTTATCGCAGAATTAAACTACAGAGTAAGTACTTTAAGGTTATCAAGACTATAAATTGTCTATTATCTCATGAGCAAATCCTCAAAAACTTTACGTAACAAATAATAACGTGCAACATAACGGTAAAAATAATTATGAATATTTTAATTTCCGTTATTTTACTGCATTTAAACAGTAGATAATTAACATTTATAAAATTACTAAAATATATACTAGTCATTAAGAATATATATGTATATTCATATAATCATATGTATGATAAATGATAATATATAAGAGTATTATTGTTTTGCGAATAACATTGGTACCTACCTACTACCTTGTACCTACATATTTTTCAACTTTATCAAACCTTCGATGAATTGAAATATATTCCTATGGTTTTAACAATTTTTATTTTTTTATTTTGATTATTACCATTGTTCATTTTCACAATGATTAAACTTTTGAAATTAAAAGCCAAAGTTACTGTAATTAATGTGTTGATCAAGTCAAATTATAAATCGCTTTGAATAAAAATACGTAGGAACTTGGAATGTCAAACATTTTGTTCGTTTATTTTCAAATGTTTCTAAGAAGAATTGTTTAAAGGAAAGAACATGCACTATTATGTATTCAGTAAACTCAATGCATTGTTGTTTAAAACTAATATGAAAAGTTGTATAGGATCGAAGTTATATATTTTTGACAGTTTTTGTTACATTTTTGAATCCATTATATTGCTTTCAATATATTATTACACTGTGAAACGAACATAACTGAAAAAAAGCTGTTGGCAGTATTGGTGTATTTCATTCGAAACGCGTATGACTGCGTCAGAATAATAGAAAATTATAGGATTTACTATGTAAATAAGCCACTGCAGGATGCAGAAAAAGTGAAACCATACATTTTTAGTTTTGACTTATATAGTTTCGAACCAATAACCTCTTTCGATTTGAAATTTGATGTAAATCTAATTTATGGAATACTACTGTTAAATGCTTCTACAGTCGGAAAAAAGTTATATAATACTTCTAAATAAAATTACGTTACCACTATAAATTAATTTTAAACTAATTCGATTTTTTTTACATTCATACATTATTGTAATTTAAAAGTAAATTTTACTTTGAAAAATTGTTTGTGTAACTTGTATATATATACAATAAGAAACAAATGTTTATTTTTCAATATTTTTACATTAAGTTTCTATATGATATCCATATTTTATAGAAATATTTATATAACATTTAATTCAAGATTAATCATATTTTTTTCCAACTGTATTAAAAAAAAATTGAAAAATGTTATGGAAAAATATTTTTTCTTTACAAATGTTTAAATTGTCTACCAAAGGGTAAAAAGGATTTGGTCAAGGATTATTATTTCGATGTCATGAGTATTGATTGTATATTATACTTGAAACTAGTTTCTTTTCTACCAAGGTGAGAAGATGAGCTAAGCTGAGAATACTGAATACTTATGATTCATTAGCTGGGTCTTCTTCGTAGTGGTATTTCATGGTTTTAATCAGATTTGTTTAAATACGGAATGGAAGGTCTTGAATATATTTGAAAATTGTTAATATTTTGTGAAATTTTGGACCAAAATTCATAAAATCTAACATTAACCGTGTTAGAACCGTTTTCAGTAAATTGATTTTATAATATAATTATTGAAGTAGTAGTATAAGTATTATAGTTACAGAAACATGCAATTATTTAACTGTCTATTCATGATTTTACTTTATACTAATGCGATATCATTATGTAATTTCTAAATTAAGTACATTAAAACTGTTTTTAGAGTGAATTATAGACGTTTTATATTTAACACTGTGATAACAATGAATAATGATTTAAAAAGTTACACTCTTCTAAACATTTTTCATAAATATTTCGTATAAGAATTACTTGTGCTTTGTCCAGCACATAAATAAGTATGTAATATGTAGTCGTATGTAACATTAATTTATTTATTAATTATTTATTCACTCAAAGATTAAAATTGGCTTAAAAATGGTTTATGATGTGAAGGGATATTAACTCACGTTTCAATCATATAATCGTGATCTATATATACAATGAAATATAGATGTAAGTGTATTTGTATATTCACGCGAAAAAAAAAACTAAAGTCATGTATCGATTATTGTTTTTTGATCAAATTGACATTCACTTCCTTGAATATATGAACAATATTGTTCAATATGAAAACCTTCAGAACCGAAGCATAAATAAAGGAAAGCAATAAACTTTCTCATAACCTTCAATCGAATATAATTTGGAAAATCGAATTGAAATAATTTTATTATTTGAGAATTTTATTTTGTTTTATGTATACAATATTGAAAGTTTGATTTCTTAATGACATAGGTACGTTATCCTATTTCAGACAAACAATATGCATACTTTTCTAGACTCCAGACGTCTAGAACATAACCCAAACTTTGCTATTTAAAATAAAATTAGCCGATTACCCAAAAGAAGAGTTTATTTAGCAAGTCGTGTCAAATATTTATTATATGCAACAAATCACTCAATTTTCTTAAACACTTCTAATATAAAAATATAATGTTATTTTTATTGGTAAATAACAATTTGAAAGAATTTTTTATGGATCGATAATAATCTAATTATTTTGAAGCCTATTGATTTTTAAACTATAAAATATATAATATACTATTTCAAATATTGCAATGCATATTATGTACTATACCTAGTTAATATATATATATTTAGATATACATTTAAATCAAGATATTACCTATTTATAATTTTTTTTTCAAAAAAGTCAAATGGCAATCAAAGAAACAAACATTTTTTTTTCGTCGTAATTCTGGGATTCAGAATTGACTAAGGGATTGAAAACGTGTCCAACTAAAGACCAATTATAGCATAATAAATTACAATAGTTTATAATTTTAAATTATATTTAGAAATATAAATAAGTACAACTTATTATTTTAAATTAATAAAAATTAAATGAGAAGTGAAAGATTAACTATTCATATCCAGGCATCCAGTGTAATACTGCTTATATATTTCTATGGTGAGTTGAACCTTAAAACGTCTTGTGCTTTTCTAATTTTATTTTTTATATTATATATGATGGATATCATCAATGGAAACTGTATATCCTTGGCTTTCTACCAAATGGTTTTTTGTTTTTAAATTTCGTAAAAGTGAAAATATTTTTATTATTACGTTTTTAACGTTATTATTATTATTATTATTTTATCAGTAGAATATGGAAATCTCCTTAAAATTTACATAGAAGGATATTATCTCAAACAATTGTACTTATAATTAGTTACAAACGTGTATTTAATTGAGGTAAATCGGAATGAAACGCCTAATTTTCAGTTACAGTTATAAATGTATAATTATATAGTCGAAACGAATATTTATATATAATAAATTACCTATCTAATTATATGCTAATAACTGAAACACTTACATTAATTTATTCAACGGCATTATATGCCTGTCAAATAATAAGGCTTACTTTTATACTTACTACTATACCCTGAAATTGTCTACTCTTATCATTATTAGGTGTGAACTATAACAGAAGGAACTTTTTTTTTCTTGCTATAACTTACTCATGCGCTGGAATATTATCGAAATTATTTTGTTTACGCACGCGCGTTCACGTATTGTTTTGACTAATCACTAAGAAAAAAAAAAGGTTCTAAAAATATCAGAAAATTAACATTAACTGATGTTCGTTGTAGGGAAATAAATAATTATTTTAGCTCTTTTCGATAACGACGACCGAAAACTACGTCAGGTAACAATATAATTAAATCAAAAACTTACGATATCGGTTTTTAACAACATCAATTTTGACGTTCAAGAATTACTTATAGGCCGGATTGTATAGGCCATTACAAAAAGTAAAACGCACGGTATTTTTTCCAAGTGCGATTTTAATACTGCCGAGTCTAGTCTTTATTTTTATATTTTAATTTGTCATGAATTGCTTCGCGAGTATCGAAAACCAATAATAGCTCCGAGCTCGTAACTCTTTTGTACTATACGCAACATTTGACACTGTGTCGATAAAAGATTCAAACGGTTTTAATGCAATGCGATCATCAATATAAAGCGTTTTTGTGTTTCCAATGAGTCATATGTTAAAAATTCTTGTTATTCCATCGGAGAAAATTGAAACAACTGGAAATGACTCATTCAACACGTAACGGTAGATTTGAGTTTATTTATCTTAAAACAAAATATTATTACCTCGTGTTGGTCAATTTATTAGATTTTATCCAAATTTAATACATGCCAAAATAGAATGGTGTACAAGTAACTCGGTCTTATATAACATCATATTATCTCACACATTACTGCGGTTGAACTACTGTGGATAGTCGGACGTTAGGTGATGATGCCAAAACATCAACCCAAAAGCACAAACGCAATGAGAACACACGTTGTAACGAAGGCTTATATTTCGATTTGAATTCATTTAATTGCACACGGGGCAGAACTGCGCCCATCCAAACAAACATAATTTTATTTATTCCTATTGAAACTTTGTATTACAAATATACAACAAACAATATTAAAACAATATTTTACGTCATATTTACAAACAATCACGTACAAACATTACACTCGTTTTTTCGAATGTAGTCGTGTTTATTTATAGTTTACGTATTAGTAGATACGTTATGAGTTTATGACATAATATACTATGTTTGAATGTACATTATACAGTATAATGTTACCTAAAATGGAAGGGATGAGGGAAGGCTTAGGACGTTGAGCTTATAAAGAAAAGTCAGTTATTTGGATCAGTAAACAATTATTGAAAAAAAAAAAAAAATCTGTAATAAAATCTGTCTTTTCGGCAATTCTGTTATTGGAAATAATTAAAAAATGTAAAATGCATATATTATGCATATATTATTTACATACTCTACAAAAAAAAAAAACCAGTTTTGAATTATTAAAGCTTTATTTTCAGATAGATACGTACCCATGGGTACTTACATAATGTTGTCACTCCTTTTTCCGTTATTATTAACACCACATATTATTATGTCTGTGCTTTTGGTTATTTAACAAATAGTTAGTAGTTAGTACATTGATGACGTATAAAAATAATAATCATACAATTATTTATATTCGTAGCAATGCGTTTATTTTTAAATATTCTAAATCTGCGTATTCTAAATTTTAACTATTCATTATCTTCATCGACGACGCCTATAGGTTGTAACATGTCGGAGTACCAAATTAAACATTTTACGATGTACAGAAAAGATGTAAGAGGCCAAATAATTCCAATTAAAAATGAAAAAATATTTTGGCTACGTGCCTTATATACATTAGTGTATATTTCCGATACTGGGAACAGTAAGAGAGTTATTGATTTTTTTCAGCCAACGTGTTTTGACGTTCTCTTTCGGTCAAAACTTTTCGGTGGGATACAAAATAGTTCTGTCTGACTGCGATAGTCAAACTGAGTTAAATTTCCAATTTAACAAAGTTTGTACACGTATATAAAATAAGTCGTTTCAGAGTATTATACTTAGTATTTTTTTGGGAAAATTGAGAAAATCTTCCGTAAATGTAAAAAGCGAAGGAGAGTTAGGAAAATTCAATTAAATTATGTCTTATGGGTGGTTTTTTACTTTTCGGATAAATCGAGCTCTACGCTCGGAATAGGGATTCTTCGAATGCAATAATAGCTGTCACGTTTAAATTTAAATAAAATGCATCACTACACGATTCATAATTCGACACACGCCAGCTGGTTCAACAACCTCTCACTATTTCTAGGTCTCATATTGTTCATTACAATGTTGACTCAAATTTGGATACGATAGGTATATGTTATATCAAATAAGTTCACGGTATGTCATTAGCGTATTAAACAAAAATGAAATTTTGGCCTCCTCGCGAGAACTTTTTTTCGACAATAACATTCAGTAATGTATAAAAATGAATACTGTATTTTGGTTTATCATACCACAACTGAAGTGTATACTTTATTCGTGTATCTTCAACAACGTTAACTTCTTTATTGTCTTCATTTTCCTTGAGTAACTTAAATAATATTATTTCTGTCCCCGAACAACGCATGTGTACATGATAAGTGTTTGAAAAATAAAATGTTACATTAATTAATTATCAACTGTAGTTAAAACCACGTATAATAGATGTTATGGATTTCTGATTTTCCACGCACTAGTCATTAACAAATTACACTTTGATCGTCTCCCGAAAATGGTTACTCCAGTGCACTTCTATAGATTGTCTTGCTCACGTGTACCATTTTTGTTCTCAGCCCATATTTTGTGCTCGTCTCTGTAACGATAATGAATAATAATGATGACGTAAAATGTGACTTCATCCATATTAAATTATGACGTATTATTATATTATGATTATCATCGTATGCTTTTCCTACTTTCCGTTCTATTTGATAGGTAGGTATATAATATAACGTTATTCAACTCTAATTCAATTCCTCGATCCTTCGTTTCACCTGCGGCGGCGCGGTTGTAAATTATACGTTTTATTCTTTCGGTTGATATATTGATCAGAGTTGTGCACAATCATCGAGCTACAACGCCTGCAACAGTATAACAGAAAAATATACCAACTGGTTCAGGTGGGCACTGCAATCGATGTGAAAAAAATTGGTAATCATCGAAAACGATTTCCTGCGCCAAGGTAAACTGAGCGAGACGAGTTGGCGATATATATGTATAATTTATACGGCGTCCACGAAGCAGATATTATTCGTCATGTCTCGGCATTATTATTATTATAGTTTTTTTTTTTTTCACGTAACTTACACTTTCGTTTAGGTACCCGAAATGATGTGGGTTGTTCCCGAGTTCCACAGGACGGTCGCGTTTACGGTATTAACACAACCTTCGATTTTAAACAACTTTATGTCTTTATCGCATATTGATTTACCTATATGTACACGCGTTGACTAAATTCAATCTACAGTGGTAGCCAAACGAATTACCGGCACTATATATACCTATAAATGAGAAGATATTTTTTTTCAAAATTAAAAATCATAAACCACAAGTTACTTTTCTACACTTTCTTTTAACTGTTATATATATTTTACTATTGGTTTTCTTGCCAGCATTCTAAAATCGTGTATACCAATGTTATTATTATATTGTTATCGATATATTTAATTTTATACACGTTTTATTTACATATTGTTTTGCCCTGTTAATTGCCGTGCGACGTAAATACATGTATTAAATAAATAAAAGTTAAAACTTTTATCTAAAATAATAATAATAATAACATTTTAGGGCCTTATTCAAAGCATATTACGTCAGTTGTTGGTGCGTTATTAAGTTAATATGTCACGCATAATGCATATTTTATAGTTTTTAGGGCATTAAGTTTACCACCCTGCCTTAAAAAATGGTTGACCAGCGCTGTTCGAGAACTGCAATGTCAGCTAAGGCATCCTAACTTACCGTCGTCGATCGTCATACACACGCTTACGCGCAGGTCTATGGACACACCGAGACAAAAACAATTCAAAACTAACAAAATATAAAACCCATAAATAATTTATGTTTTCGTGAATAACGTTCAATTTTTGTGCACATGTGTATTCAGGACAATACCAAATATTACATACAAATATATTACATATAATATACAATATAATATTTGTAACAATGCAACAATATGAAATAACAATAATAAAAAATATAATAAGTTACACTAAATACTATGTAGGTATAGTATATAGTTAGAACTTCGAATCATCTACGAAATATTCGAGTTAAACACGATTAAAATACGGAATAATAAATTACAAATAGTTGAATAATGAATAAATGGATCTAGAATATAACAAATAACTAATGATCTTAAAAAAATATCGATGGATACAAAATATAATCGAGTGAAAAATATGGATACAATTTTTATTCAAATTACCAATTGAACAATTATTTTTATTCGACCAATGCCCAAATTCTATAACAGGTACGGTACACATCAATGTCGAATGTCGATTCTCGACAATTAATCAGGTTGTGATGGTTGTGTGATCTATGTAGAATCATGGGACATCATGGGGCATCGTGGGGCATGCAGCCCTATAACAAATTTTGTGCGGCCCTCACTGAAACTGAAATTGCATTGATATGAAACATTTTCGAAATGCATTTCGATTTATTGAAAATCAATGGGCAGTAACTACAAAAGATATACTTGAAATTAATATTTTTAATTGCCATGTCAGCTTAACAGTTGAAAAGCGAATTAATAGACTTACATCAGGAAATAACATTAAAAGATAGGTATGTTTAATAGTAAAAACAATGCAATAGAATTTTGGAATACACTTGAAGAACTTCTGTATACTTTTACCAAATATAAGAGCAATTTTAACATTGTTTGGGACAACTTATTTGTGTGAAGCTACTTTTAGTAAACCAACATTTAATAAAAACAATTATAAAAATTGCTTAATTCATGCACACTTGGACGATTTATTGCGGTTGCCAACATCAACATCACCCGTGGACATTAATGAAATAATAAAAGAAACAGAAAGATACCGTCCATCAACATCAAAATTTTAAACAAAAAAACCAACCTATAATTTTAATATTATTTTATGTATA
The DNA here is from genome assembly GCA_025469195.1 of Chaitophorus viminalis. Classification (NCBI taxonomy): domain Eukaryota; kingdom Metazoa; phylum Arthropoda; class Insecta; order Hemiptera; family Aphididae; genus Chaitophorus; species Chaitophorus viminalis. The sequence goes on along the minus strand of JAIPRK010000149.1, from coordinate 187,112 downwards.
CTGTTCTAATGTATTTTATGAACTATGCATTATTTGTAACATTGAAAGTTATAACTATAAATTATTAATTTATAATTAATTAATATATAATTCATACATTTTTATATTTTTTAATCATTAGCATTTGAAATATATGCGGCCCGCAAGTAATTTTCTAAGTTATTATTTGGCCCTTTCTAAAATCCTAGTGGGGAACGCCGATATAGATGGATGATGGCATAGGCGGACATTTGATTGAATTTTTAAAGGGACCATAACAATCCAATGCAAAATAAAACGAACAGATAATTATAAAAACAACGAATAACATTTCAAATAACGAGTGGATTTTGAGGGACTTTTTAAATATTCAGGGGGGCTAAGCCCCCCCCCCCCCCCGATGACCGCCTATGGATGGTGCGATTTACGGGATCGACTGGGAGAGCCCGGCGTGGTCGAACAATTAATAATTTCACTATCGCGCGCGGTTCACGTTGACGATTCGGCTGCACTGCGCCGCGCGACTGTTTTGGCAACAATGACCTACTGACTGGTATTTGGTAACGGGTGAGCTCGGAGCTCGTCCGACCGGAACGAAACGTTTTGCACGACCAACGACCTACGCGGCTGGCACGGCGGTTGCCCAACACCGTCGTGCACCGGTCGTGCGCTGTCTGCTATCGTTTCGTCACGTCGAATATTTTTCCCGTCTCGTCGTCGATGCGAAACATTCCACAGCAGCTGTGTGATAACGTGCATCGGCGCACTTTCTTTATTGTGCCTCGGTGTTGTTGTTGTTGTTGTTGTGGTCGAAGTACCCTTAGTAGTTGTTCTGTCCGTCGACGGCGCAACGTTGTCGTGATTGACTGCCGTTTATCATTCGGATTGATTACGGAAGAGGAATTAATGAAAAAGAAAAAGAAAAATTACAATCACTGAGCGCATATTTGTTTTGGTAAAACGCGAAAAAAAAAAAAAATAAAAAATTCAATTCCCTCGTCCGTACGAGTGTTCCAATCCGGCTTCCATGCGAACGTCTCGGCTGGTGTTGTGTGTCATCCGTCGCGGTCGTTGTTGACTTTTTTACAAACGAGGTACGTATCAGCATCGGTGCGTTGTGTGTAATTTGCATTTATTGACTTGCGGTATTCGTAACGTCACGTAGATACGACGAACAAGTGCGCAAAACGGACGTCTGTGACGTGTTCAACATGACCAATCTGAACGAGAGTGACAACGAAGACTGGAGAGACAAGTATAGAGCGCTGGAAAAAGAATATGATGATTTTCGAGAGCAGTCTCAGTCTTTGGAACGCGAATTGGAAATGGACGTCGAACTGTTGGAGAAAAACAATAAGGAGCTTAAATCGAAAAATAATCAATTACAGTTTGATCTGGATACGCTGAGGGTATGTTTACTCGGATACATTTTGTCCGGTATGGATACAAACATTATGTTTATAGTTCTAAACAATTTAATTCTTGGTTTAGAAACCATACAGAAGTAAGCCTTGATGTTTTCCCTTATTAGCAAAAACGGCCATTTGATATAATACATTGAATTTTTTGTTTTTTTTTTTTTTATAACAATAAATAGCAATTATAACAAATGCCTGTTGTTTGTAGACGAAAAATCGTGAAGAACAGCAAAATTTAATGAATCAAATACATAGTTTACAAGAGGAGGCTATCCATTTTCATGAAAGGGAAACCAATTATGTGAAATATATCAGGGAGTTAGAACAGAAAACTGAAGACTTAGAAAAATTACAAAGGTTTGTTGGTAATCCCTATTGCATAATTAAGTAACTGCCTACCTAATATGGTTTGATCTTTTCAAAACTAGAATGATAAAAATAAACTTTTTGACCAATTTGTATTTATTTAACTATTTATATTTACTATTTACTACTTTACTCTCAACAATTTCCCCAAGAAATAATTATCAAATTTCCATCCGTAGAGTAACTAGAAATATTTTTTTCAAACGCAAATTAAAGAATAATTTATCTTTCTTTTATCTTGTAATATCTACAACTTATGATTCTACGTACTGTTTAAACTGATTGGTTTTTTTTTTATTTCTAATTCAGTGATTTATGCTTTTTTGTATGTATGTTATTACTCATTACATTTTATAAAAAGAATTACTAGCTCGATAATTACCTACTTAAAATATTATTTGAAGTACAAAGGTTATGTTAAATGTGTCCAAATTGTTATTTATTTACATTTAATAAATTGATGTACTATAAACAATAATGTAACAAAATTTTAAAATTAAGTTGTAAATATTTTTAAAAAAAAATTATTGGTAGCCTGTAATTATAAGTATTTAATATATGTATTCATCAAATATTATTTAATACACGCTTATCTCTTTGTGCTTTGAAAGTATTTTATATATTATAGCTTAACATTTGTCTTTTAAAATTAAGGTATTTGCTAGAAAAATATCTTAGGTTTCATTCATTGTTTTATAGAATTCTTAAAGTGAAATTTAAATTAATTATAATAATATAACTTTATTTTTGATACCACTTAAATGTAACAGTATATTTTTCATATTATGTTATATAATATTTATAATTTCTTTAAACAAAATTATAAACATACGTATTTTAATTTAAAATTTGTTGCTTAAATTAGATATGCTTGAATCATATTTTTAGTTCTTATGTAATATGTAAAATGTTATATAAAATATACAATCAAAATCCTCACTTGCCATCTCATTTATTTTTATTTTATATTCTGATTGTTTTAACTTTTTTTTTAATATTTTCTTTAATGTTTATTTTTGTTGAATAAAAACTTTTTAATATTTAAATATTTTATAATAATTTGCTATTTTATATTTACAGAGAAACGTGTGCATCATTAGGAGATTTTGAATTTAAAATGAATGATGCAATTGAGCGTAATGCTCTGCTTGAAGTAGAACTTGATGAAAAAGAAAGTTTGCAAGCAATGGTTCAAAGATTAAAAGATGAAATCAGTGGTAAGTAATATATTTGATTTCTGTTCCTAAATATTGATGTGAAAATAGTTTTATAGTCAATTCATATAAATGGTATAATGTATCCTGAATGAGGTTTCATCTCTTGCTTGCATACTCATAAGTCACATTATTCTAAAAGCTTACACTAAAATCCTGAAATTTATTAATTAATTAATTTTATTATTTACTATATATTATTTAATTTGATTGCTGTAGCAAATTATATTTGTTTAAATACAATTTAAATAAAAAAGCATTTTCTATAAAATATAAATGTCAGTATTTATAGCTACTATTTTATATTATTAGCTTAATGTCATATTATTATTATCTAATACGTTATAACCCATACAGTAGTTAGATAATATTTAAAACTTTTATAGCTATACATTTTATTTTAATTTTAGTTTAAGTTAGATAATCTATTCATGAGATTAAACAATTATTTTAAATGTTTATTAATCATTATATTTTTTATGATCGCGATTTATCTATGAATAATTGATTGATTGCTTTAGTTATATACAATAGTAGTAGCTGAAAATGTTTTTTATTTGGACTAAAAAAGCTTAATGTAAATTTATTTATAATTAATTAGTTAATATGAATTTAAACTCATTTAGTAAATAAAAATAATAGTTTCAATCTATGAGGCAATAACAATACACAAATAAATTATGGATATAACAAAGATTATAAAATAAATGCTAGAAATGCTACTAATATTTATGTCTTAAATAATTTATTAATGTACTAGGATATTTATTATAGAATAACTAATACTTATTAAAATATTTGAATATTCAAAGAAAATAGAAAAATTGAATAAAAATGTACTCGAAAGTGTACTTTCTCATTTTTATAGATATATTTTATATTAGGAATGCTAATATCATTTAGGTATTACATTTAGGGGTTTCAATTATGTATAGACTGATTTTTCAATTTTAAAAATTATTTTAAGCATTTACCTTTGAATAATTGTTATTGTAAAGTCATGTTTAATGTGATATGCATTGTTAATTTTGGTTTATACTTTATGTAATTCACTGCTATGATTATAATTATTAAATTAACTTTTAGAAACCACAAATGGCATCTTTTTTGTATCCAATCAATATGCATTTGCAATTTTATTAAAAATAAATTTTTGTTTCAGCATCTCTAACGTATATTATTAAACTTAAAATCTATTTAATAAACAATTTTTTTTTAATTATAGCACAATATTAATATTTTCAGAATTAAAACAAGAAATTCAGAGTAAAGAGCGGAAATTAAATCCTGAGATGAATGAATCACAAGCTGCTGCTGCGGTCAGGCGGTGTAGTAGTTTCAGAGCTGCTGTAGACAATAGATTGTCATCTTCAACAGGAAACACCCCAAAAAGTCATACAAAAAGTATGGTGACTAAGACTTATTTGTTAAGTATTAGTTTTATTAATTTTTTTTTTTTTTAGGTTTAAGTGGATCTGTTGTATTTCATTCACCACCTACCAAATTAGCCAGAGTTGGCGATATTGTTGGAGATCTGATGAGAAAAGTAAATGTAAGTCTTACTAACAAATTTTTCAGTCATCAGTTCATCGCTCATCAATATTGATTGATATGTTTACAGGTTCTCGAACTCAAATTAGTGGAAGCCAAACAAATGAATGTATCCAAAACACAAAATTGTCCTTTCTAACAAAACGTTTCATGGCAGACCACACAAATGGTTGGCCTTTTGTAGCTGAACTCTGTATAATTTTCTAGCTACTGCTGGGAATCCTAAAGTCTTGTATGTGTATCGCTCTCTGAAATGTATTATCCTATTAATTTAGGACGAATATTTCATTGGTTCATGTCGCTAAATATAAAAAGAAATATTATTTCCTCGCTGCCCGCTGACACATTTAAAATGTTTATTTTTCATAACACGAAAACTATTTAAATCTGGTTTTTATTAATGGTTTTTTATTTAATTATAAATTATTTATATACATGATATAAGTACATAATTACATTACAAGGAGACTTATGTCAGACAAGTTTTTAATTTTATGTATATTTTATTTACTTATAGATTAGTATAAAATAATGCCTTAACAACGAGACATGGACCCTTTTTTGTAGAAAGACAGACAATAATATGTTTGTACAAATCCTTACAATATAATGCACATATATAAATTATTTTTAAATCACATATGTTTATGTATAAAACAATTGTATTATCAAAATATATTTACTCAATAAAAAATGTATATATTAAAGAAAACAGACTGTGTAACTCAAAATTGAACTGTACATTTTTTTTTTTTTTTTTCATCTATATTTTTACAATTTATGAAAATGTTGACTAGACTAAATTGCTTAAAAATTAAAACAAATACAAAATTTAAACTCTCTTGATAACAAAACACACCTGCATGGGAATCGTAATTGCCTCTTATAGCGATGGTTATGTATCGAATGTGCGCGTCAATTGTCCAGGAGTCCAGGACACGTAAGAAATTTGACTTGAACACGCTACAACACACAGTTGCAGGTGCGTTGGGTATACAAGATACAAGTCGGTTGGAACAATAATTAGTGTCTATGTGGACGTATGAAAACGCTAACACTTAGAACATATTATTCAAAAACAAACAGTCGATTTTAATGTTCGAAACCTTAACTACATAACGATAATCATAATGATAAAATTAATATTAATATTGTTCGATGAGATATTATACTTAACGCGATTTAATTTACAGTAAAATGATTATATAATGTTAGTGTCCTCGTTAAAATACGATATGTTATATAGGCTTGTCGTACAAACTATATTATTTTAAAAACGTCACTTTTTGTGGTGCAGTATACAATATTATATTATTCTCTTTGCCCCCTGGCCAAGACCTTAGGAAGTCCGGCCGCGCGAACCATCTCATATTATTACAAATAATAATAAAATAATATAATATTACGCGCAACACGGGGGGAGGGAACGTGACGCATAATCGCACCGTATATTGTTAATTTAATATTTTTTTTTTTTTTTCACGCGAAAAATTATTATCACAGACAAACACACTGAACATAATCAATTTATGGCACCCCCCGTCGTCGGATAACGACGAATAATAATAATAATAATAAAAAAAAATAATAATAATAATAATAATCAATAATATTATGGAACGCGCGTTGCTCTCGGAGGAACAAAATGTGCTCATCACAGGATCCATTCGAAGAACGAGTTGCCGAACCACACGGCGACCACGGGCAACAGGTACGCGACCAGCGCCTTCTGCAGCGTCGGCTTCGTCTTGTTGTTGGACGCGCCGCCGCTGGTGTCCGTGCCGGTGGTGGTTTTGCCTGACGTGTCCACGCGGTTGTCGTCCACCGTGTTGACGGTGCTGGGCGGCGGCGTGGTGGCCAACGACACGGTGGTCGCGGTGGACGTCTGCACCGCGTGCGTGGGCCCGTCCACGGCCGCGGACGGCGACGCGGGCTCCGAGTCCTCGTCCCCGGACCCGTCCCCGGAGGACGCTATCGGCCCGATGCCGCTGGACTCGCCGCCGTGGAACACCTCCTCCATGTCCCACTCCACGTCCAGCCCCTGGTACGCGTTCTTCAGCAGGTTCGTCAGCGCCTTCAGAGCGAACACCTGTTCGTTGAGCAGGCTGCTCGGCCGCAACAGGTCCACGGGCACCTCGGGATTGCGTTTCTGGTTCTTGATGCCGTCCCTCATCACCTCTTTCGTGTAGCTGCGCGTGTACAGAAAAAAGAAAAAATAATATGAAAATCGATAGGGAGAAAAAAAAAAAAAACATTATATTATCTTAATAGTAAATTGTTAAGCACTCGGGTTAAAGTATGGCGTGCGGGTTTTAAATACTTTAAACTTGTATACGTATTCTCATAGGCGAAACTACGGGTCAGGCATATTGTGTATGTTTTAATAATTATTTAGGCATTATGATTAATAATATATTTATACATGTAAACGTATACATTTGTACGTTTTATATAATACTCAGACCCGTATTTAAAAATTTGGCGCCCCCAGGCATATAATTTATGCCCCCTCCCCCAACTATAAAAAAAAAAAAAAAATAATAATAATAATAATATAACATTTATTATTTTGTCTATAATCGAAAATCGACTTTCCCACGTTTTTTTTTTTTAATTTTTGTACTTCACATCCCCAAAAATTAACTTTTGTTGATTTTGATGTTTCCAATATTCGTTTAATTCTATTTTGTGTAATTTGGGGGACAAAATCAAAAAAATTATGTCACGTTATGTTGGTGGCCCATTATAAGTTCACAACTAGCCTGAGACCAGGTCGGCTGCCGATAGGGGGACAAATGCTCACCTCCTCTCAAATTACGCCGCTACATAGCTTTGTATATTATTATTAGGACCCGGATATCTACACAAAATTCCAGTGCAATTTCTTTCGGTTGATCTGAGACAATGCTTCCAAGTAGGTATATGATTCGATTCGTGTAACATAAACTTCAAAAGTGAAACTTTTATTTAGAATTTTTTTTTTTTTTTGCATATTTCGCTGTTTTTCCATTTTTAGAGCATTTTTTATCATTTTTTTTCTTTTGATACATATTTAAACTTTAACAACTTAATCATTTAAATTGAGCCGAATACTCGCTCATTTATGTAACGTAAAAAATTTTTTTGATTATGAAAAAAAAAAAAAAAAAAAAAAGCAAAAACCATTGAAAAATAAACGTATACGTAAATGATATTACCTACGCGTAAATTTTCGTATTTATTTATTTTCATGTAATAATTGTTAATAAAATAAAATTTTTTAAATATAGTATTAAAAAAAAAAAAAAAAATGTTTGATCATCGTAAGGGCATTGTTGCCGTATAAAAGTAATTTTTTGACGGTTTTTAGAGCGCTTATAATTAATCCGAGCCCTATAATAAATTATTGCCATTACTATATGTACAGAGGCGAATAATACACGTACCTGGCCAGGGCGGATCCGTTCCAGCAAGTGGTGTTCTGTCCGGTCTCGATCACGGCCACGTCGTTGTTGCACACCTCGTACGGCAGCCTTTTCCAAAAGTTTTTCGACGACGCCACGTGCGTGCCGATGTCCTTGAGCAGCCGGTGAAACGCGTACGCAGGACCGCCTTGATCTTCCTCCTCGTCCTCGAGACCATCGCCGCCATTCTTGTTGTTCTTCTTCCTGTGCTTGCCGTTGTTGTTACCGCCTCCCGCAGCGGCTCCTCCTCCGCTCTTCGGTCCGTTGTTGTTCTTGTTCTTCCGCGGCTGCTGTTTCCTGCCGCCGCCGCCGCCCTGCTCATCCGGCACGTTATCTTTTTTCTCGTTCCTCACCACCGCCGGTCTCGCGTCGTCGTAATCCTCGTCATCGTCGTCGCCGTCACCGCCGTCACCTTCTTCCGCGTCCTTGTTCTTGCCGTCGTTCATCAGCCGCTCCTGCTGGTAGTCGTAGTAATCGTCGTTGGGGTACGCGTCCCGGCGGCGGCGGCGACGACGGCGCGCCGATCCCAGTGTCGGCTTACCGCAATTGGAGAATACCTGCACACACAACACACACGGTTACACATCCAATGGCGTATTTTCGAGGGGAGGTGTCTCTGTTTCGGCCTGCCCCCCCCTGCCTCCCTCCCAGGAGAAAAAAAGGTTCAACAGTCATAAAAATGAGTTGCTCTGTATACCTAGGTACAGACAACGTTAATTTATATTTTGCGTGTTTTAATGTTAGTATATATATATAAATACCTAACTTGGGTTTGATTTGTGGTTATTTTGAAAAGACTACGTTTTTCATTATAAAAAATCTTAATTTATATTTATAATAATAATAGAATAATATACCTAATTATTAATTCATTTCATATTATGTAGTTTTCATAATATTATAAGCTTAACTACTTTTTAGTTAAGTACGCCGAGCTATACAGGCCTACGGGCTTACGGTTTGAAGTTTATAATCTATGCGCCAGTTTATTGTTTAACGGTTTTTTTTGTTCTAGAAAATATATTCCGACATAGGTACATATTGATCATATATATCATCGATAAAATAGAAGTCGATATATCGTGGTATCGATATTGGGTACGCGATTTATTGAAATTTCGATACATCGATGGTCAACGTTTTTTATGTATATAGGAGAGTACGTCATATCTACGCGTTACTGCGACCTCAGAAAATTGTATTTCAAACGAGCGTGGGTAGAGCAGAAATTTCGAAAATCGTGTGTCAATAATAATAGGCAAGAATAGAGCGAGTTGTATTGTAATACGTAATTACAAGGCTTGGATGAGCTACGGGAACAGGGCATGTATAGATTGTAGTAATGATCAGTACTGCAAGGGTATATAGTTTAAATTGGGTTTATTTGTGTAGATATATATATATATAAATATATTTAAACTCGATCTTCAAAGCATATGTGTTTCCGCGTACATTTGAGACGAAAAAATTACTAAATTCGCACCTTGAGGAGAGGGGTTGAACTGTTATACTATACAAAGGGGTAGTATCTCTTTGGTGGGTGATGGGTACCGGTTGAAGCTCGGTATATGCGGGACACTGCTGGCTTCGGATGAAAAACTCGAATGGTGTTACCGAGTTGTAAACTTGTATGAGAGAACGATAAAGGTATATATATATATATATATATATATCTACTATATATACAACATAAAAATATGTGTTGTCGTATATTACCTTTTGCGACACTCTCTGAGCGTTCTCCTGGAAGTTCATTATGCCTTCGGATATCTTCACATTAATTGGTATTACGACCAGTTCGATGTTGAACGGACCCAGCAAACGTTTTTTCACTTTTTCCATGATATCTGCGCAAACCGAAATCAGTGGATTATTATAATGATATATCATCATCATCTACAGCTTAACGGTCCATTAAAGACCTGCGCTGCCACTAGTAAGCCTCTCCATTTTTCTCTGTTCGAAGTCCAGTCTAACGTTGCATTCTCATCTATTAGTCTCATATATACACGTTTCAAATAATATTCAATATGGATATATGCAGCAGACAATAGATGCGTCAATATATAGGGTGTAAACTCACCCAAAAACGCATTCCAGTCCTGATCGAGTTGCGAGTGGTACGCCAGACATCCTTTCATCACGTTCAGACAGTACCCGTTGCACGCTTTGCTGTCTTGCAGTCCTCGGCAAGCCGGGCACTGGGTCATCCGGGTGAAGCCGACCAAACACTCTTGAGTGGGCATCATCTACAGCAGTTCGGTAAACGCGCACAATATTATTATACACTCTCTATGTCTATGTACCGTTTTAGCGCACATACATATGCACTACATTATAATATATTATGTACAGATTATATTTATACACGTCACATGTTATTGTACGTCATGTACACACGACCACCGCCATTGTGGTGCACATTACAATATTATTGTATTATAATTATAAACGCATCATGCGGTACATATACAATAATATTGTTTGCACATCAATCACGTTACAAAGGCGGACGTAGTTTAACCAACGTGCGTGTATATTAATATATTTACATTCGCGGTGATGTGATACACGATTTATGCACGTGTAATACGAACCTTGTTGATGTTGGCCAAAATATCGCCGGCTATTTTCAGTGCCTGGACGTACGTTCTGGAAGCGACAAACGATCTTTTCAGCGGCGCCGACAGTTTGTCGGGCACGTCGCCAAAAGGCGCCACCTCGGACATGCTCTCGCTGACACACACCATGTACCTGCGGACGATGTACACAGCACGATTGGTATTGATAATATTGCAGGCGGCTGTGGCGTTGCGAATTAATTATTTCGACGACTACATAATATAATTCGATGGCGCATGTATAGCGCACAAACGTTGTATAGCCGTATAAGTAGGAAAGTGATAAAAGTGCATTTTTACATACAGTCCCAATATATAGTAATATAATATAACGTTATCGCAATAATATTATATAGTAACATTTTATTGATTTGTTGTAACAATAAAAGTCGTCATCCAATAAAACTACAAAAACATCACTATATATATAAATTACATACAACATTTGTGCGCTGTATATATGGAACGTATATTTTACAAAGACGCGCACCGCTGGTTCCGGCAAAACAACCATGTCGCGTTACGTCTATATGAATGTACATATGTTATATTTCACTCTCTAATGTTTACGTTTTTTAACGTTGCGTGATTATCGTTTGTCAATATTCGTAGAAAAAATAAATAAAAAATACTCGTTCGCGGAAAAACGCTTTACATGTATAACAAATACGCGCCAGAGCAGTATATATGGATGAAAATAAAAATAAACATATTTACGAGTATATATACATATAGTTGATAACGATTTCGTGATCGAAACGGTGTGCAACCGGACGAATTTGATCGGAACGCACGAACCCTGGGAATCTATATAAATCGCGAAAACATTTGATGAAAAAAACAGGTTATATATACGAGATAAGTGAGCCGCAAAAAAGGATTCGTGTTAGAGAGGGAGAGGAAAATTTATTGGACGTGACGTCAAAGTGCGGTGTATACATCTCAAAGTGTAGAAATAAAATATGATAAAATTGGAAATATCGTGCAAGCGGGGATTAAATATATAGCTGCGGAAAAGACACGGTAGGAAGGAAAAGCGGATATGATTTGATAATCGAATTTCATCACTATATATATATAGATTATAAGTGATATGATATACGTGTGTAAAAAGGATGCCCTGAGTGGGTTAGAAAATATAACGTATTCGCGATATTATGCAGCCGTACATATCGTTTCATATTATATAGGGTAATCGCATATATCACTCACTTGGTGTCGAACGTGAATTGACTGTTCATGACGGTGAACATTTTCTGGCACAGGACGGAGAAAAAGTTTTCCAAAACTTCGATGATGTTCGTATTGCCCGCATCGTAATACTTCTCCAGGTCACGAAACAGATCCTGGAACAGGTACGAGTTCTGTTCGTACATCATTCCGTACGTCTTCTTGAACATGTCGTGGAAGCCCATTCTCGCCTTGTTCAACATGTCTCTGAAGTACTCTGTATATGTATATACAAACAAAGAAAAAAGGTAAATTATTATTATTATTATTATTTTAATTTCAAACGGGACCAGAGCTCACGTTACAATATTATGAAGTGTATACGCGTATAATAAATGCAAAATACGTATTAAGTTAGTAATAACACGACGAAGTGATGATATATCATATATGACAATATTATTACAATAATAATAATGATAAATTAGTTACGATGTATATTTAAGGTGACAGCAACCTAATGTAACAAAGGGAAAAATACAGGGTCGTATATTGTTTGCAATTCGCATTAATTAAACGGATTATATAAGGGCATTTTCGAGATGGTTCGAGGATGCGGTCGAGGTATAAAGAAGGGGTTAGATGAACAGTCGTGGGGGATTTTGAAGTTGATAAGGGAGAGAAGTTGAAGAGAGTCAATTTCACCAGATTGAAAATAAAAGTTTAAATTGGGGGCATGGTGCAAGGAGAACCGGAAAGTAGTCATGTTGTTGGAGTATAATGTGAACGAATAAATTATAACGGACAGCAGATGCGTAATACATCGTGTCGTACGCGTGTTCAATACAGTAAAATATTCCGATTGACTTAAACATATCATCGTAATTATGATTCTTGTACTTAGAAAAAAATAAATGGAACATTACCATCGAATTTTGCAGCTTTCTCCTTGTACATGACGCTCAGCGTTTTCAACGAGGTCTGCAACTTATCGTCGTACATATTTCTGCCCACAGTCACCAGTTGCGGTTCAGAGTTCTCACCGCAACACGTTTCTTGCGATTTTCCGCATACTTGCAGCAGTACGCCTAAAAAATAAAATAAAAAAGTTCGTTAGCGAAAAATCACGAAATCACAACAATAATCATAATTATACACGTCGTACCGCGGTCGAATTTACAACCAACAATAAGTTCACCTATGTTTGGAAGGACGCAATTGGGTACGCATGCAGCCGTCAAATTAGCGTCGACGGCGTGCATTATATGTCATTTCGATTATTTACACGACTATATACGATACACTTACATGAATTACATGCAATATATAAAATGACATATGGTGAATATAATATATATTTAGATATGTATACAATTGATGCTCACGCACGTGTATAAAATATTATATTGACCTATCAAAATTCATTAAAGGGCGTCAACGGCGACGGCGCGTCCAAGTCATCCATATACAAACTCGAGAATTATTATATGAAAGAAAAAAAAAAAAAGAGTATATAATACCTACTCTTCACTACGGATTCCCTTAAACGCGTCCGAGGTCGCTTACTGTGTATTAAATCGTATATATTAGCTCGAGTACGTTATATTATTATATATAAGGTTAATCGTTTTGGAGGAAAAAACAAGTCAATTAGGTATACATGTTGGAAATTAGTCCGGCGTGTTCAAGATTCTCCTTTGTCACGGTCAATTTAAAGAAAATAAAAAACCAATTCGTCAACAACAAACATATATTGTATATATATATATGTGACGCACAGAACACGGAACGTGTTGATTTGGAGGAAAAAAAGATTCGTTCATTCATAATAATCGTAATGGGTTTTTAAATGTTTCCTTTTTAAAACACAATAATAATAATAATAATAATAATAAATATAATATAATATTTAGGTAACAACATAATAATATAATGTTATAGGCGTATAAATAATTCTGGTTTTTTTTTCACCCATTATTCGTAACACGCTATTCATAAACTATTTCGACTATCCCGTTACGATACAATATTTGCTTTTGTCTATTATAATACTATCTAGACCACATTTCGTCCGACAGCGTGCAATCATAATAATATCTTAGACATCTCGCAGAAGCGGATTATTATTATTATTATTATTATTATTATTATTATTATTATTATTATATTATATTCAAATATAGAATACCGCAGCGCAGTGAAGTTTCGGTAGAGATGATGTCTTTTAATAACACACGTGCGCCCGCGATGTACCTACCCACGACGACAAAATGATGAAATATACGAGTAACCGTCCGGGGGTATACCTATAATCGTTGTTTTTGTTTTTTTATTTGCCATGTACAAAGCCCATTTCTTCAGACATTTATGCGTTTTTAATAATAATAATAAAAAAAGGCACCCGGAGAATAGAAAGCCTCTCCTTCCCCTGGGAAAGCAGCCACTGCGGGCGGCCTCTGTGCAATAATACGTGGCTATTATTATTTTTTTACCGAATAGAATAGAATGTACTGCAGTCGGCAGTTTTAGTTAACCGTCGTGCGCGCATTTTTAAATGGCGGTTCAATCCGTTCGGGTTTTTTCACTCGCTCAAAACACCGTTGCGTTTTGTAATACAACAACAATGCGATGTTATTGCGAAAAAAATATTCCTTCGAAACTCATCTCTGCAATCCCATTTACGTATACGACTCAAAGGTTAATGCACTTTTGTATAGTCGCGGTATTTACCATTCATTTTTTCCCCCCGCGATTAAAAGTTGATTAATCATCGTGGAGAGAACGTTTTCAAAAATATTTAGTAATACTGTATACACCGCGCGGTTCATTCAGCACAATACGTCCATGACGTCAAAACGAATGTAGTTTTTATTTTATATTTATAGTTATATACCCACGTACATACACTTGGGCAGCGCCAGATACTGTTCGTTACGACCGTATACCACGAACGTAACTATAAAAACACGCGTTGTCATTAGTATTTTACCCACGAGAGGAGAGCATCTTAAAATGATGATTAATTGTTTTACGAAGTTGATTTTAGACTTCTTCAGCAGTTCATCCTCTATGTAGTATGTGAAAAACATAAAGTACACGCATATATAAAAGCGCACTCGTCACAAGTTCGCTGACGTAGTATGCGGAGGAACCTGCACGAGTCCTTCTTACGAACGGTCCTGCTGCTGCACGTCCTTATGTTTAAGTAGAACATGGGGAGGTATCGAGAGTATCACTATCTGTATAATATAGGTCGACGGAAAACCTCGAAAGAAAGGGAAACAGAACAACGAACGAAGATCGATACGGGCAGACTATTATAACATGATGTAGAACCGGCGTCATTTTTCTCACCGTCTGGTCGCGGCGCAGGAGACATATTATATTATAATAATATTATAATGTTATTACACAACAGTATATTATATAGTAGTAGCTGCGACGAAACAGGAGACCCGAAAAAAAGGAGAATTTATTATCTCCTGGCCCGCATATCACGCTGTGTTTACGACCCATACGGACGGTCGTGTGTATGAGAACCGAGCTAATGGGTTTCAATTGCACACACACACACTTTCACACGCACACACACACACACACACACACGTCGCATTCGATAAAAACACATCAACACCGTCAACGCCGCCAAACAGGAAGCTGGTCAATTTGTTTACACGTTTATACATACGCACGTTCAAGATGCGTTTTTCGTCGGAATCCATTTTATTATAATATTATTATCCTTTTTTCCCCCTTCCATCGTCGTGGTCAATGATCCCGTTTCTCACTCCGACTGCACTATCTCTTTCTTTCGTTCCCGTCTCTTTTTTTCCACGTCTCTCTGGACCTGTGCCGCGCGCGTTCATATTTATTTTCCTCTCGACAATAACATTACACGCGCACTCGCACTCGCACACACGCACTAATGACCCACCCGCCGCCGTCAGCGAATCATATTTATAATATATATACGTATATTATAAAATACAGGTATATATACCGTTGATTCGTGACAATGTATTTCGACCACACAGGTCGCACAACTTAGGCGGCGTAGCGTTCTAGCTTACGCACGGGTACAACACAGGTATATAATATATACACATTATATTATATATAGCGTGTGCGATGAAAATATCTGTATAATATACGCGTATATACAGCGCGTTATTAGGAGGTGTATTTATAATAAACACGGGCGCACGCATTGTCGGTCGGGTAATGAAATAATAATTATACCGTATACCGGGTCTCCGGTGTGCGTAATACCTAGATGGATCGCGACCGGAGACGACGAATGTGTGTATGTGTATATACTTTTTATTATAACCTACGAGGTTGTGTTGTATTATATCGCGAACACGGCGTGTGTGCCGTGGGTGGCCGAACGAGATGTAGAAAAAAAAAAAAAAAAAAAAAGTAAAAATAAATTATAACTATTGGCCGCGCGCGTGATTGCCACCTTTAAATTTTTTTTAACGTTACCATTTTCCGTTGCTCCTTCATTGTTTTTTTGGCTAATATCAGCCGGCCGACCGGAGAAGGAAAATATCCGCTGCCTCCGGGTGAGTCATGATGCGTAATATCACTACATACCATTACTGTATAATATATTTCCCAATCCTCGTCCGCCTGTAACGTTTCTTTCCCTCCTGCGGAGGCACGAGTCCTTCCATTCTCTCTCTCTCTCTCTCTCTCTCTCTCTTAAACTTATTTATTATACACACACAGTTGTATCCCTCGGGACGTGTAGTAGAAGCGGTAATACCGGGTCACTTACCGGCGTGCAGGGGTTTGTTATTTTTTTTTGCCCTTCTGTTCGTTTTTGACGATAAATAGGACTTGACGATGACGTCGCGGTGCGCCAGAACCCAGAAGTATACAAGAGATTTAGTGAGCGTTTGAAAGTGTACACTTTAACTTTATATACGGATCTTGCTGACGCCATCTCATTATATAAGAGCACTACGCGGACTTTTTCCGGAAGTCACTCGACGGGATTATAATATTTTAGTCTAGTACAGAAAAAAAAATAGCATTCACCACCGTCTGCCGTAAAGTTCCGTTTCTTTTATTTGGCCGGTTTCCTCCCCCCTGCCGCGTCAAAAACTCCCGCCGTTTCGCGCGCAGTGATAATAATAATATCATCACTTCGTTTTGTATATGTACACCAGCGGTTTCCGCGTAACGGCTTAATATAAATGATCAAGTCTCAAAACATCGTCAGTTCGTTGGTTTATACGTCGTCGGGTATAACATAACATATAACGAATGAAATCAACTCGGACATTTTGACGGAAAAGCCGCACAAACAACTATATACTCTTGCTCGTTCTTGCAGCTCGCGGTGTAAACGACTGGAACATTCTTCACGGGCGTAATGTAATTATTTACGCCACCGAATATAAACAATAATGCAGTGTTTATCACTACATATAGTATATACGCGCGTATATACAGACTCCAGCCACATTTGAGTGGATTACGCGCTGCGGACGTTTGAGATGTTAAGTTGTGTACACATTGTACGCGAACATAATGTACGCGAACATAATGTACGTACGCATACAAAACACTATAATAGAATATAGGTTTCTGCGCATGACGAGACATTTTTCCAAAGTGTACTACACTTCTTGTCGAACAATAAATGCATGTATGATAAAAATGGATAATATTATATATTTACCAAAAGCTCTTAAAATTTTAGTTCTATAGCTTTCGATGTTTATGTCCGCGGTTTCCGATACACCTGAATATTACTATTACTATTATACAGACATTGCACAACGTATCTAATATATATAATGTAATATAATGTATATATACGTATTTCATTGGTGAAAAAATTTACAACGCAGTAAGTTATACACTCTATCCGAGCAGATGCCATTCGAAAATAATTGTTCCAGCATACCTACGGATATGTTTTTCGTCACGAAGAAACTGTTATAAAGATAAATTCGTAGGTACTTAATTATATTATGCACTGTGCATATCATAATATATGTAATTTAATTTTAGCCACATATTAAACATGTAAGTATATATACTCGTATATATATATTTGGTGCCGATGTTTTCAATTTGATGTTTGGTTTCGGTAAAATCGGTAATTTATTATCATTAGTTAAAATTATAATACACGGGGGTATTAACAATAATAACAATAATTGAACTTTAAATTGCATTATTTAGCATTATGTTGCGCGTTCGTCGAGTCAATTAATCATCGTAGGAATGATTAACACAACTGAAATATTAAACGAATATATACATAATCACCAAACATGACCGAGCCATTAGCTGCAGAGTGCTGCAGGTCTACAATATATTAGTATTATCATTATTAATATTATTATGGTTCGAATCAAGTAACATATTATAACACACTCCGACACTATAGTGTATAGTACCTTAATAATCGCGTTTCATCCGAATGATCTCTGACGGTCAAATTACTTGTGCGTTCGTATGTATCTAATTTTATTCACTTAATCTCGCACCGACGTGTGTGTATGTGTGTGTGTGTGTGTGTGTGTGTGTGTGTGTGTGTGTGTGTGTGTATAAGAAAGAGAGATAGAGTTTTAAAGTAATTGTTAAAAAATAGTATTCGCTTCTATTTATATACATAGATGCGTGTGTTAATCTGCAGCAACTGTTAAGTCGGTTTCGATTATTATTAATGATCTACGAGTAATGTTGAATAATATGTTTATAAAAACGGTAAATGTATTATAGGTAGGTACTAGTGGTTTTTCTTTCCATTAATCTCCGCGTTAAATCTGTCCGAGTGAGCTTGGAGGGATTCGTAACAAATATAGCTTAGGATAGATTGTTTAATAATAGTAAACGACGTTTATATATCTGCAGTACATATGATAGGTAAAGGTATCTAAGTATATAGGTATATTTGGGACGAACGATCTCGCGATACGATATGCGACCATATGTGAGCGGCAGTATATAATATAATACACTGCCGCAGGATGGCGCTATCAATGAAAACGTTATGTTTTGTACATCGCGGTATATAATATAACCGATGGGCAAATTGCGAAAAACGTAGGTGGATGCGGATGAATAATATACTATATATATCTACCGCGCGTATAATAATGTACAGACTCTGTGTACAACAGTTGGGAACGAATAGTTTTATAGTTATTGTTGTCCATTTATTATATTTATCATATTATATACCTACTCAAAACTCATATATAACGTACGTACTGTGTATACGCGCGTACGAATATCATTATAATATATTATGCCATTCACCCGCGCCAATCTAATTCATAAATAATCGTTATTATTTCAAGAACCAATCGGCTCTATATATTGCATCGTTGCGGCGGGTCGTATTTATTTATCTTATATTTTAAAAGAAATAAATCGGAGCCGCCCCGAAAGACCTCTTTTCCGTTTTTTTTTATAAACAATATAATCTACTTTAGCAGGATTTCTTTAAATAACTGTACCGGGATCATGTGGCTTTGACGTGCGATAACGTAATAATATATTATGACGACGATCGTGGGCTTCAAACATCACTGATGCAATGTGCACAATAATAAACGTATGGTAATAGATTCCATCTTTCATTGATTCGACGGAAATAGTAGTATGCGGTTGCCATTATAATATATTGCAGTATCGTATCGATTGCAGTAACCGCGGAGATAATACATAATAAAGTATCTATATGTATATAATATAGAAACACGGGTTAAACTCTAACTGCCGTTTACACGTATTACAATATTTAAGTACTTTTTTTTTTATCAAAAACCACAAGTCTCAAACTAGTCAGTTTATTTCGAAACAACCAATAATCATATACCTACAACAGTATTACACATGAATCTGACGTGGTATAATCGTGCATGAATTCTATACATTATACACGACTACATGTATGTATATCTACCTATGTTGGTTTATGTAAATATCCTAATGAAACCGAAATACTGAAATCGAGTTGACATCAGTTATATAGAGAGAATAATTCCCATATAGATCTTATACGTACATATAGCCTATATATATATAATATATCACGTATATATATCACCTATGTACTCGTATGACATCGCGGTACGTTCTGAAGTGGTTTTTTTTTTTTTTTTTAAATAAATATTAATCATAAATGTTAATGAATAATTATATATTATTATAATTATATAGGATGTGCCTGTACACATCTGTATGAAATATTATTTTTTCAACTCGTAATTATTATTTCTTATGAGGCAAAAATGTAATTTATTAAAGCGTTTGTTAAATATTTTCACTCGCACACCATATAGTACACTTATTATAATATATTAATAATAAGTCGTGCCCGTTGTTCAATGTTTACGTATAATAATTAATAATATAATATATTATTAGAGTTTAAAACAACTACTGACGGTTCGCGAAAAACCCAATGGTAATCTGCTGGTCACGGGCGCGCGTATATTGTAATAGTTCACTTTGGTCTCCGATTGAGATCAGCGGATACATATTTAATTAAACCAAAGTTGGTAATAACAATAAAATAACGTGGCCAAAAGTTGTAGATCGTCAAACCGTCCGTGGCTCCTATAAGTAGGTACGCGTTGAACACTATATTCAATAATAACAAAGTAAACTACTGCAGCGCGTTTATGTAAAATACGTATAATAATATAAATATATATTAAAATAAAATAAATCATATTATACACGACAATATTGAATACAACGACTGTATGTCTGTATATCAGAAAACGGAACTGATATTTCGATCCACGTCTGGTGGACTGCTGTTATGGAGTGCGACGCATTTTGTTCACATGATGTCCGATACGTATATGTAAATTGTAAATTATTATTAGAAAGCACTGGAATTCCATACGGAATGGACTGTACACACAGACACGCACACACAAACACACACACACACACACACACACTACACTCGCTGAGAATATTCCACTTGAGGACGACAAGTCTCGTGAGCGGCACAATCGTCGTGCTCGTATATTGTACATATTATATATGTTCACTGTAAGTACTCCCATACGTGTGCATATATACGCAAGTAAAGATACGCATCGAGACTTATAATATATCTTCGATTATTATTAGCCGAGCACACGAGAGGCCGTACGCTGCTGTATGATATACATAATATAATCACATTTTGTTTTATAACGCTTTTTTAATTTATTTTCTTTCCTTTCTTTGCTTCTTTTTATACATTTTTTTTTTTTTTTTTTGGTAGCATTCCAACGTTAAAAAAAAATAACGGCAAACGAGGGGTACTGAACTTGAACCAATCTCTGTTATCTCCCTTCTTCGCATC
The DNA here is from genome assembly GCA_025469195.1 of Chaitophorus viminalis. NCBI lineage: Eukaryota > Metazoa > Arthropoda > Insecta > Hemiptera > Aphididae > Chaitophorus > Chaitophorus viminalis. The sequence continues at coordinate 166,019 of JAIPRK010000149.1, read as the reverse complement.
ACCGCGGCCTAAAACGAATCCGATACACGAATAAATACATATTATATACAGCATTATATATATTATATACTATACAGTCAGTTGATGTATTTCTTCGGCGACTGCAAAAATACGACGACGACGATGATGCATTATGATGTTGATGCTGGTGTGCATTCATCCTGCGAAATGCCAAATAAGTTCGAAAAACGTTTTTCGATAGCAAACCGTGCGTGAACACTATAATATAATTTAACCTTGCGAGTAACTATGTATAGTATAATGTACATTATTAATATACGTGCACGAAAAAAAAATTTAATAAAACCCGTTGTTGTGAATGAAGTCGCGAGTGAAGTATATAACATATAAAATATATATATATATATATATATATATATATATATATATATAATACGAATATTTTTTACTTTTATTGTTATTGCGCACGAATCGCGTCGACGCGCGTACAGCACGGTCTTCTTCGCAGCCCGGTCGTTCAGGCGATTTCGAATCGGCTAATCAACCCGACACAAACATTATAATGGTCCGAAACACAATATTATACATATAAAACATATATTTTTCCCATCATCGCGTGAAACACGAGCTAGTCGTTCACATATAGTAAGCGTCTTTTATACGCAGGTAATAATAATATTATAATATACGTATATATAGGTACATTGGGGTAAGGGTTAAAAAAACCTATATCACTTCACTGAAATGAATCCTTTGGGAAAATAAGTGATTTTTTTTAGTGCACACACATACAAACTAGCGTACGACGCGTGCAGCTTGATATGTATCCATCTACTGAGGATTACCTCTATCTCATAAAAGTTTTTTTCAGAAAAAAATTTAAGAAAATATTCGAAACTACATATATGTTTATTTAAAACCGACTCGATCAGTATTACATAATATAATATATACGATATATCTGAAAAGAGACTCTCTCTCTATACTGTACCATCGTTTTTGGTGGAAGATTATAATATATGCGTATATAACTTTTCCGAGTGATAAAATTACAAAAAAAAAAAAACACGATTAATAGATTTTTTTTTCGTGCACCACTCGTGAATGTTATTTCAATGTTGAATAATTATAACACCACATTAATTATCATGGTACGTTGAAATAATGATTAAAATCAAATATAAATCACAAAGACATACGAGTATAAGATAATCCGATTAATTAATGTTTTTAATTTATATATACACTGATTTTCCATAATATTTCAACCGTGCTGTAGATCCGTTAAGTTTAAGTATAATATATAAGTAACTTAAATATTATCATTGATTATAAACACTTTTTATTTATAATCAATGGTATTATTTAGGTTGGGTTTATTTAATTGCATATATGGGTATCTACATAGATTAATTTAAAATATAAGTATGCATTAACATATAGTTGTATAAATTCAGAATATATTACTATTAATATATTATACTAATATACAAGAAAATATAATTAACGAACATCAAATTATAAAAATAAGAAAAAATAATTTTCATCTTATCTTACCATATAGGATTTTAACAAAGTAGTATATAATATGATGATTGAGTTGAAATGGACATTTTTTAATTAGCAAATAATAAATATTGCGCATTCCACAGCTACGTGAAAAGCGTTCCATTTGATTAAAAAAAATAAAATTATTATGTGGGTATATACTTGAGATTGTATAACGGAACGGCTCTAATATAATAATACTATTAAAATGCATTTATATATAATATATTATATGGGGTGTTTGTGTTTTTAACTGCAGAATTCTCCCGCGGAGGGGTAGAATTTATATTATGTATACCGAAAAATAATAGATTTAAAAAAAAAAATCCAACGTTCCATTGTGCTGCATTGTTTATGGCAAGCTACTATATTATATTGAAATATTATTTATTTTATTAGGTATTATATATATATATATATATATATATACATATATTTGTAGCATATCAGATCATGAATGAATTCATAGAGCGTATAGGCTATACAGTATATATTATTGTGAATTATAATTATTTTTCATTAAATTTAATATATATATATATATTTTTTAATATATATATATATATATTTTTTAATATATATACTACGGAGCAGTCACATATTATTGAACGTGACAAACGTGCAGTATTGTTGAAAATAATGAAAAATAATAATTATAATTTTGTCCACAACATAAATTCGTTGGCTTATAACATGAACTCGGACGTACAATATATACGTGCTTAGGCGGCAGCGGTGTATGTTATAAAAAAGAAATAACGTATATATTATGTACTGGCAGTTACGCACAGCAGAGAGCACCTCTCCGAGATCGATATAATCAGTTGAAAACAAACGAAATTACAACGTTATTGTTCGAGTTAATTACCGACGATACTCCGACGCGCCGAGGTGCGCATAACAAATAATATTCACCTGTACGCGCGCGCGCGGGCTTACATTCGTATACGCACAATACACGTCCAAAGATCAGTGGTGTATACAATGTCACCGAGTCGATTTTGTTTAAATTTTTATTATTTTCTATATTATTTTTATTATTTTTTCAATGCATTTTAATTAAACCCATAATTTTACTCGTAAATAATGTCAAGAATTTGTTGGTGGGGGGGGGATAAGAAGAAGAAAACGTCACTGCGCTTAAATAACGCTGCTGCCGCGTGTACATAATGCGTACGATTATATATAATACACGTAGAAGTTGTATTTATATTTTTCTTTCGCATGTATACACATACCATTTTCGCTCCGCCGCTACAGTTTATATTCGCGTCTTTACATATTATATTATGCAAACGCAAACGCGTAATTATTCGCGACATCGGAATCCCGCACAGATGCAAATCGCGATTATTCGCAACACACATATTTTATTTCGTGCCGACGACAACGACGACGTTCGTTCGCTTATAATAAATTGTATATACACATTATTTTATGCGCGTAGGTATAGGTGAGTATACCCAGTGTGCGCGCGGTGTATACAATATATACATAAATAAACGCACGAATACATATCGACGTATATTATATACATTATTCATTCATCGGAGCATTTTTTTTATTATTATTATCGTTATTATATTATTTACTATTTCTTTTTTCGTTGTACATGTGCCCTACTTCTCCTGCAGCCCGTTTCAGCCATTTGGCGTCTCCTCTCCTCTCTCGCTCACTCCGTCTCCTGCATCAGTATTTCCATATATATATATAATACGTATGTATAATATATCGACGCCGAACTGCGCTGTCCACCAGCCGCGAAATGGCAAACTTGTTGATTTATAGCTCAGGATCCTTTTGTTTCACGTGCGCGAATAATGCAGCCACCAGTTTCACGTTTATACACACGCACACACATATATGTACAACGTAGCGGAGGAGCATGTGTATACACGTATATAAGTAAAATAATAATAATAATAATAATAATAATCCTCAGAAGACTGCAACAAAAAAAAAAAAAAATGGAAAAAATACCGACGACCCCTTCGAACTACATTCCTTTGCCGAGTACTCATTGTTTTCTTTTCGGGGTTAATGGATTTCGGGTCCGGCGCGCACATAACACAACAATATATATTATATATATATGTACGCGTATATCTATGTATATATGTGTGCATGTGCTGCGTGTGTGTGTGTGTGCTCTCTGGTGCACCGGTCGTCGTCAACAGCAAGACGAGAGAGAGAGAGAGAGAAAGAGAAAGACGGACAGACAGACAGACAGACTGAGAGCTCAGCAGCCGCGATTGCATTCCGAACAATAAACGTATATGCATGTATGTATCGTATTATACATATGTACATAAACATATATATTATATTATACACACTCGCCGTGTTGTGCTCGAGACGCGATACAGGGGTGACGTTAATGTGTAACGAGTTTGTAGCAGCATATTACGCGATTGCACTTCTATAATAGGTTTATCGAATAATAATAAAAATAATATATATATATATATATATATATAATATTATAATATTGTATGTACATAGCCGCGGTATAGGAGGTCTCTTATTCACATATACATATATATATATATATATATATATACGTTGTGTATGCATTATATTATATAGAAACACCAGAGCGCCAGAGCGGTAGGAGCATGTTTTTTAACTGTTCGACGCAGTATAGGTAATATTATTACATATATATTTATACAACGAGTTTGGATTTTTTTTCATCCCCGATTATTAAAACCTATATTGGTTTTTTTAAATCATCAAAGCACTCGTGTTTCGTCGTCTAGACGTTTTTCCTCCCTGGTAATATTACATAACGCATTTATACGGTATATACGCACGACGTCGCAGGTTACATGTAAAACCTATTGCGCTTGTTCTTGGCTATATAACATATAATAGGACACGTATGTATAGTCGTATTGAATTCCCAGTTGGGATTCCAATTTTTTTGACTTCTCTGAATTGGTTCTGAAACGCGACTGTATAAACTTTGCCAGCCGGACAAAGCTTGCAGCAATATACAACTACAATACATAATACACACTCGTAAAATGGCTTGTAATAGTTGTAAATAAATGCGGGAAACCGCAACGTCAAAAGAACATATTTATATTAAAGCGGTATAATACAATAGTTATTATTACAACGGCCGTCTGAGTTTTAATATTGTAAAGAAATTAAACATTTCATTGTTCGAGTAGTTTTCAATTGTACGCAATACTAAACTAAATAAATACATTTTCAAACGTCTGGAAAATAAAAGTTTTAATTGACGCCGCTCGGATCGTCGCTGATTTGTTATTATTTATTATTTGTTACTTTTCCACACGACGAAAGGATAAACATTATATACCAACAGGTATATAGGAATTAATTTGGTCGACTGAAAAATATGTTCGTAGCAGAATTGTCGAGGCACAATACACGCATGCATATAAATATATAATATAGCTATATTATATATTAGTTCTAGTACATCGCCGCCGACGACGACGTATAGATTATTCGGGCTGCGATGCAGTATTTATTATTATATAATGTAGCAAGTGCCGGTGAACGAAGTCCGGAGCCGGTATAATTCATTAACTGTGGTATAGATAATATACAATATCTTATCTGCAGCAGTTTTGAAATATGTATATTTGGAGGACTATATTTATTATATATTACACGAGTGTATACGTTCCAAGAATTTATGGGTTTTCGAACTTTGTCGGGTACCCGCGATGATAACATTCTTGAAACGCGCGTTGTTTTACGTCGTTAAAAAAAAACAAGGTGGAGCCCATCATCTGAACGCCTATTGTAAAAAAAGATAATTCCAAGATCCGTAGTCGGTCTTGTGCACATATATACGAACGAATTGCTGCGGCGCATCATGCATACTAAATAGGGTCCGCTGCTGCAGCATATTACACACATATACGGTTATGCATGGAGCATGTTGCCAGAATTTTTTTTTTAACCCAAAATTAGAACTATTTACAATATTAATAAAAAAAATCATTAGTTCGATAAACAATTTACAATTATTATTGTTCATTTTTAATTGTCTTTCAAATTAAGAGTACTTCCATTTATATTTCAATTATATAAAGAATAAATAAATCAATAAGAATAACATACATAAAATACAGAAGTAGGTAATGAAAAATGTCAAGGGGCGAGTATAACCACCATGATCTTCCCTTGGAAACGTGCCTCATGGCCTATTAATTATATTATAGCCACGAGGCCACAACACTTTATATTGTGTCCAAACGATTTAAAGTTTTTGCAGAATTGCTCATGGCTGTATACAATAGCCGCCATAGGCCTCGGAGTATATATTCGAATCGATCATCTCGGGAATTATAAGCGAGTACCTATCATATCCACGTACATTATGATTCGTATACGCTTATAAGGACGTACATATTATATACGTGTTATGGACTCCATAAATATTATAATATATTATGTATATAATATAAATTATCATAACGCGAGACGAATTTTTTTTTTTTTTTTAAAATTTCACCGAAATTTGACGTTTCTCCAAGTCAACGTACTCGCTTTTGTCACGCACCTATAATAATAAACAGCACATAATAAAGACGGCGAAAACCGTTTCGCAATGTTCCGTGAATAAATTCTACGAAATCATTCATTTTCCGTTCATAAATTGAATTGGTATTTTTTTCCATCTTAATTCGTTTGAATATATATAGTATATATTATACTATTATAGATGTACACCGTACGTACACGTATATACCTTACATACTCGGATTCGCTTCGACGATCTTCGGCTACGCTCTGCTATACAGAAACACCACCTCGTCGAGCCGGTCCTCCGTTTCATATAGTGTGTGTGTGTGTGTGTGTGTGTGTGTGTTTTATTTGTATATTGTACTTGAAAACACACACACATACGCACGCGCGCGGTAATGCCACTTGGTCACAGACGTTTGGTCGGCCATTTTCCGGCATAGTATTCGCTTCGTATTTTGTTATTGTCGCTTGACCGGTGCGCGTGATGCGTTTTGTCCGGCGACGACGACGACGACGGTTTCGGAAAGAGAGAGAAAAAAAAAGAGATGAACAACTATTTTGGAAAATAAACAATTACGTGTTCGTTAATGCGTGTATATTCATTTCGGCGGCCTTGGTCACCGCTTTCGATGTATCGGAATTCTCCGGGTGCAGCGGCGGCTGTGGCGGCGATGAGATTTTCGTTGAAATCTCCCGAGAGCCGATTTGGCAGAAACCCGTTCTCCGCGCCGCTGCCGCGCGAGCGTGGTGTCCCGTCGCACACGTCAACATAATAACGTGTCGAACGGTTATATATTATTTCATATAAGATCCGGTACTCGAGCCCTTACAAGAATAATAATAATAATAATAATAATGATAATATAGACACGTATATAAAACTCGCGCGACCGGAGTATTGGAGTAACGTATGGTATATAATATAGTCGAATGGATAACGGGTGGGTCTTAACGCGGCAAGGAGACTTACGCCATGATATCGGATGTCAAACGATCAACCGCGGTAACCGCATTTAATTAATTTAATGTCGCATGGTCCATTGCCCACCGGTAAATCTACGTCATTACCGCGGACCGCCGTTTAACGTAGATACACTAGATAGATATTATAATACATAATATATATTATTGTTGTAAACGTGTGCGCATTGTCAAATCGGAGGCGGATGGATGAGAATTGTATACATGCTAAGTACATATTGTTAGGTAAATTATATTTTACAATATTTTATTAAACCAACACTACGGTGAAACGCGTGCCATTGCAGTGACTGTTTCGTTCACTGAAAGAGGACAAAATATGTTCTATATAAAAGTCCGTTTATTATACGAACATAATATTATGTGCAATCGGGTGCCGTGACGAAATTAATTTTGCCCCTCACGAAGAAAGGGTTATGCGAGCCACGGAACACGCGCACACACACACGAGTTTCGTTCGAACCGCGAACATACATCGCCACAGTCTATATACACGCGGGAAAAAGCGTATACACCTGACATATAATATAATATAATAGTGGTGTAACATATATTTATATATCATCGACATTTGATCGGCGAAAAGGCCCGAAAGCTGCAGCGAATTGGACGTAAATATAACTTGAAACGGATTGAAAACAATAACCTATCTTACGGCACGCAGTAAGGGAAATAAGACGGGATGAGCGATTTCTGCCGTCCAAGCGCTATGGGTTATGTCTGTAAAGCTGGATTTAAACTAATGTCGAAAAGTGGCCCTCGATTTTAGGAGCTAATATTTAAGCGCATCATTCCCATCATACTTGCTGCACGCACCTACCCCGCAGATAACGAACGATCATACCGGCGTCTATTACAGCTGTAGAATACCATCATCAATAATAATTGTTCGTGCAGAACTGCAGAGATATGAAACGTCATTGCAAACGATATACGATAATAAACGGATCAGTGTTTTTCATTATTTTCTTCTAAATATATACCGCACACGCACGTGTGTGTTCTTTTCTTTTGAAACAAGTTTCCAGAATACACTACATTCGTTTATGGAGCTCAATCAAGTCGCATTTTATGGGTTTACTTTTTTTTTTCATCGCGAAATCACAGTGTTTTATTATATTTTTATAATAATAATTAGATGTATATATAACGATATTCCTACCGATGTTTTATTAGAACGCCGCCGCGTCAAAGATCTATGATATATATCATATAAAATACTCTTCTCTTGTTTTTCGATATACGGTTCGTAATATAGTAAAAAAAAATATTCTTCTCTCGCGGATTATGATACCCGTCGGAGAAAACGACGTGGACGAGCGTATATACGCAAAATATTACGAGTATATTACATGTAGATATAGTAATATAACAAGCACCTTCCTATATACTAATGTTAAATGAAAAAAAATCGTACTCCTAGAGGAGATTATGGGTACCTAGGTACAGAATGATTTTTCGCAAAAACTATATTTAAATATTCGGACACACGCTTGCACGACTTGTATTACAAATGTTTTCCATATATACATAATACAAGTGAAGTGTACGTATACAATGTAATATAATATACGGACGCGAGAGTAAAATGTAACGAAAAACGTGTATATAACGTAAATATATTGAATTATCGGTTAACATACGGTGCACATACACAAACAAACACACACATTGAGGACGGCCAGTGGGCTAACACGGGTTTACGGAATTATAATAATACCTATAATAACATGATATTATTATAATATTATACTACATTTCGCTAGCTGGAGAGTACGTATTTGGGGCGGCGGCGGCGTGCGCGTCAGTGGCGGCGGCTGCGCGTCCTAGGTTCGCGGTATAAAATAATAATAATAAAAATAATATGATAAAAAAAAAGACCGGCGCTTCGACACCACACACGCGCACGTAACATAATTATAAACGCCGCTAGTCGGTATTTATTTCATTATTATTATTATTATTTTTTTTTTTTTATTATTCCTTGTCTCAATACCTCTCCGTCGTCGGGTCAACGAAAGGCTTCAAACTCCGCCGCAACCGTTATTTCTTCTTCTTCGTCGTCATCGTCAACTCGCGGCGGCGGCGGCGGCGGCACGATCACCACACAGCCACCGCCGCCGTTGTATATATAGCGTGGTGTCGATGGTATATAGCGTAATGAAGCCGTTTACGTTGGTTCCGACATGGTGGGGGCGGTGGTGATGATGATGGTGGTGGTGGTGGTGGTGGTGGTGGTGGTACACAGTCATCGCTTGGGACCCGTGCACCGGCGGCGGCGGCGGCGGTGGCGGTAGAGAACGCGCACGGTCCTATTATTATTATTATTATTATTATTATTATTATTATTATTATTATTATCATTATTCTTATAGCGCCGCCGCTGTGTGTCGGTGGTTCCTATGCGCGGCATATATAATATCGTATCGTGCACTGTATACCGGCGGTATTGGAAACGTGTCTCTCTGCACCGCTCCCGCTCTACCATCATGCTGTCTCTCATTCTCTCACTCCGGCTGTCTCTCACTGTCGCCGTCTCTCTTCCGCACTCTCACACACGCTTGTTTTCGGACGGTATTCTGCGGCGGCGGCAACAGCAGGTAATTTCCTGTCCGCGCGCGCGCGCGCGCGCGCACACACTTGCACACAAACGGCCGCCGCCACCCCTCGCCGGTCCACCGCCGCCGTTGCAGAGCCGCATTCCAACGCAGTCCAACTCGCCTCAGACGGGGCACACACACCCGAGCACACACACGCTCACACACGCTCACAGACACATTACGCGCACCGCAGCAGCGATGGAAAACGTCTATTATGTATAATAATGCGTACACCCGGCATGCCGCCGTATGGTATATATTATGCCGACGCGGAGGCGGCGGCGTCTGGAAACGAGCACGAGAGGAGCCGGGGGGATGTACATTTCTTCCCATCGTCGTCGTCGTCGCCGTCGTCCCAATAAAATAATAATACGTTTTAATTGCCCCCTATATTCCCCCCCCCCCACACACACACACACCCTGTCGCTTCTCCCACTACCGCGATCGCCTAATACTTATGTTATACTATATAATATATACATTTATATACACGATGCGTGTTTAATAATATTAAAACGAGCTCCTCCTTCACCTGGTCCTGGCTAAAAATATTTTTATGAAACTAAATATATAATAATATAAACGCCGAATTGTGTTTGTTCCGCACTTATCGTCGCCTTTTCTTTTATTATATATACCTACTTGCACGCAACACGTTGTAAGAATATACGTTATAATATATCATAACCACGTGTCTACGTGACCGGTAGTTTAACATCATTAATATATGTTATAGGTACTATCATCGTAATAAATAGATATACCCATTTTGCGTTTTATGTTTGTAAACACTAACGCCAAACACGACGACCACCAGGCGGCGATGATGATGTTTGCGAAAGCAATATTATATTTTTGTGTTATTTCGTTTTTACGACCGCCCAACACAATACAAAACTATCGTCGTGTGCATGCCGTCCGAGTGTGAAATAAAAAATTATTATTATTATTAATATTTTGCTCGACGATTCGTTGGGAATTTTATGTGCCTCTCGCTCTTTCGACAAAGCGTTTTGTGCCGATCACGTCTTCGCCCGCCGCAACCGAACGCACTCGCGTCACCAGAGACATAATAATCAACGCGATACATAAAAATATTCATGCGAACACACTACAAGCACGTACACGTTATTAATATATAACATAATAACAATACTATAATGTTACAGATGAAATTCGCACGAGAGTCAATGATTTATTTGTATAGGTTATTTGCGCTTTTGGAACTATGTATGCCCCCCACACTTGCACAGAATAAAACAAACGATTTCAAAGTCCGATTCTATACATGTCGTAGTGTACCTTTATGACCCAGTTGGTTTTGATCAAAGTAGCGCCCGAGGATTCGCGGCTTGCTTTGTCAGAGAAATGCTGCAAGGACTAGTTCGATATGGTATACAGAGCGTTTATATAAAATGTGTCTTATTAATCATGTAAATTAACTTTTTGTATTTGTAGTGTATGTAATTTATGATGGTTTGAATAAAAAAAAAAAAAAAAATAGGCACCTATACATATATAACGGTACCATGTACTACCGTTGTAACTTATTGTCATCCTAGGTGGTACGAGTAAAGGGTTCGACAAATTCATAGAAAATTTATTTTATTTATATAAACTGATTGTATAGGTACATATATTATTGTGTACCTATATGCATATTAATATATTATACGAATTGAATTGGATGTACGTAAAGGAACAATACACCAATAATATACCTACCTATAAAATATACCAATAGGTATATTATTTATCTATACTGAAATATTTTATTTTACAAATAAAATAATTATTAATTGAATTAGTTTAGATTATTATGCTCCGGATGAAACTACTAGGTAAATATAATGTGTTTTTATTGGTTTTTTAAAAAAATAATAAAACATCAAGTATATTTTCAATACATCTCGTCAGAAAAATATTCCGTTCAAATCGTTCAATCATAATCAGATTATACATGAACGAAATTATAATAATTTATTTATATGTATTTGTATACACATAGCCGGTTGTGATTGATTTGTCAGCCGACAATAAGTGTCGCGCATTAACGAGACTTCGTCGTATTATTATACGGGTATTGACAGCACTTCAAAGAAGTATAAAAATGGAAGAAACGATCGTTAAAAATGAACAGAGATCTATAATAAGTAATATTTATAAAAAAATAAAGCTTGGTGTTTTGAGGTTGGCGACGACTAATAAGTAATAACGATCGTCTAAGCTGTATATATATTACATAATCGTAAAATACATCGGACTTTAACATGTCATAGCTAATCATACTGCCTATATCTATATTATAAAGGATTAACAAATTTTACATTTCCTAAAAGAACCTAAATACTTTTATAAATATCTTACGACTATATTGTTAATATTATGCTAAATTGAAAAATCTTACCCAATACCCAACTAATGGCAAAAAGTGAAACATTGGGAATCTTTGGTGTAAAGTATAATTGACATTTTACTTTCAAGATTTTTAGCAATATTCAAATATAATAATATGTTATACTCATCGGTCAAATATGACCAAACATTATAGACATTTTTTTGTACAACACTATTGTAATTATATATTCACGGCTATTGCTAAACATTATAAGAAAAACGTTTATTGGTGAAAACCAACAACGATGATCGTTACTAAAAAACGATTTTAAACTAGACTCGGACGACAATATGTTTGCGAGTATAATAGTATGATTCTTGACAATCAGTGGTCTCCTCCATTCATACATAAGAGGAAAACTATGTCTCGTTCATATATAATACATCCTATACTCCAACGTGGTGATGGTGTTCAAATGATTCGAAGGCATAATATACAAACCGCGTAGGGGCCTTATATACATATTTATTGCAATAACGCGTATTGTTGTCATTTCGAACGATATTGCCTTTGCGGGCTTTGCGATGGTATATATCTATATTCCATTTTCGCGAGCAATATACGCGCACTCGCGGCAATTCGTCACATGCACTCCACAATAATAATTATTATACACCTTATATAGATACCTAGTGAGCTATATAGTTCTGCGGGAGTGTGCACACAAGTGTCACGAGGGGACAATAGTATACATAACACTCAAAACGGAATATCGAAAACGATCCATCATCGAAATGATTTCTTTTACCAGCACCGATGCACGCCGCCGAAGCGCGACGACATTCATTATTATTATTGATATCCGTATACTCGCCGTTATATCAGTTTCAACAGATATTTATATATAAATCAACAGAATCGATTTCTCCTCACACGCGCTGGGTGGTGGTGCAGTGACATTTTATTATTACTGTAACAGTGTAAACGCATTGCATATATGCCGCCTTCAAAATCAATACAATCGCAATCGCGAAGAAGTTGTTATTGTCATGAACATATCCAGAAGGTGGGGAGATCAAAAGGGTATAGACTACTCCTAAAAATTATCCGTATCTGCTCATGAATCGTAACCCTTCGTAATTGAAATGTAAATAAAATCTATACTCTCTTAATTTGAAAGATAAAAGGTTTTTCCAATCGAACTATTTTAACTATTAATTAATTTATTAACTATTTATTAGAATCTGTTTCTATATGTGTATACCAAAAATCATTTATTATTATATAGGGTTCCAATTTTGGATGGGTAAAATGAAATTTTTTTAAGATCTCTCCTCCTCATCCTAGGATGTCAACGTGTCTGACTATTATGCAAAATAGTCGTTTTGTCATCGCTAACGATTATCTCGTCAGAAAATTTAATACGAGTCGACTCATCTAGATGAAAATATAGGTATACGGTGGTTCCCATTATTACAAACAGAAACTCGGGCGAGGATAAACAACACATCATAACATATAAGAATATAAAATTATTTCTTCAATTATTTAAATCTTTCATACTATGCATGATTTTTTGACAAATTGTATACATAGTCTCAAAGTGATATTAGAAAAGTCGCAAAAGGTTTTCGTCCAAATTCGCGGATATGGAAAACAGTGCAAATTTAACAAAATAAATGCATATTTTTAATGACGTATCGTATATATGCGAAATTTTGGATCAACACGTAAACGAACATTGCAGTAAGCTATAATAATAAAACAGACGTTTATAAATGATAAATGATTAACGTCGGGAAGGCTCTCTAGGGAGCGAGATGATGCCGCGGGGACCGTAAGCCAAAGCCACCGTTTTGCCCCCCCGCGTATATTTCGTATGTTAGCAGAAGAATGTTGATTAATATTCGCGCAGGAGAACGCGTGTGCACGTAATAAATATAATATATGTGTATAATCTACATAAAGGCACGACGACGTTTAGATAATCTCATTATCGTACCGCCGAAACACCGTCTTGTGTGTATATAGCTGTACACACAAGGGTATAATGGAACAATAATAGTTGCCAGCCGTACAGATATTAGCGAGATAATACTTAAATATAACACACACACACGTGGATGCGGAATATGATTATAAGTTGCGACGCTAATATTGTTGTAGAGCACTATATTATTACATAGGTATTATAATAAAATATCGTTGTGTACCCCAGCATCAGCAGCTAAAGTTATAATATTATAATATTAGTTAGGCGCAATGCGTAAAACGTAATACAACCAGGATTTATTCGTGAGGCTTATGTATGCGTGAAACATATTTTTAATAATGTTACACGTCTTTATTTACAACTGAATAGCTTTAAAATTGGAAAAATATTAATAAATTACATCAACTGTATGATTTTCAAGTTTTGTCACTATAATTCTTCGTCATTTCGGGGGAAAAACCTGTTCAAAAATCCTATTGGCGATTTTCGCGTCTCGCAAGTACAATAACAAAACAACATACCACTATGTCCACAAAAAATAAACGCTCCAAATGTGGGGAAGAGCGTCTTTCTACACCACTGGTTAGGTGCGCGCTTCACGTAGCGTACAATAGTGTATATACCGCGGTATATACATAGCACGTATAGGTAATAGGTATGGTATATATATATATATATATTCATCACACATGCGTTTGTTAATCTTATTGTAACATCAATCGGATTGGGTTTCGGAAGCGAGCGAGTAAACGTTAAATAATGTACCGAATACGACGGTAATCGGAGCCGATATTACGGAAAACGTTGATTTACATATTATTATAGACGTGCACTCGCGCGCGCGAGGACGAGTTAAAACAAGTTCGGTAATGTCCGACAGTAGAGAATAACGCCGCGCACTCCATTCGAGGAATCTTCTTTAACAGTACCTATACGGTTTCTTTCTTTTCTTTTCTCTCCTTTTTTCATTTATTTATTTATTTTATTTTTTTTTTATTGTTGTTGTATTCTTTTGTTGGCGTGCGTACTCAAAACAAGTTACAATACTATACACATGTTGAATAATATATGTATACACGCACGTATATACGCATGTTGGTTGTCTGCGGGTTCCGAGAACACGTGTGAAACATGAATGAAAACTACCACGGTCGGTGTGTTATACACCACTGATGTCATCGATGTCCGAATCCATTTCACGTCGTGATAATTATTATTATGGTTGAAAATACATTTGTCAATATCTGACCGTAATCGGTGTACAGTACACACACAGGCATTTACCGACGGCCAAACTCTTATTTGTTATATTTATTACTTAAGTTCGTATCAGATTTCTATGTCTATAGAAGTATAGAATGTTGTCTATACCTTACGCTTGTGTGTCACCACCGTATTCGTTTAATGTTATAGGTATGCATTTATAATTAATATACATGTACTTGAAAAGCTTTATGAATCGAAAAATAAAACGTTTTTGAATAATTGAAAACAAAACGTACAAGCTATGTGTACACTTTTAGACAAAGAATAAACATTTTTCCATGCTCTATACGTATATTATGTACTATTGAAGTTTATACCAGATTCACATTTTTTTTCAACTTGACGTTCGTTATAAATACAAACGTACGGATAAAAAATCATATTCGAGATATCGAGTATATATTACACATATACTACCAATATACAATATATTTTATTATATTAGAGTCAACACAGAAACGTTTTGTTTTATACTGCGAGATTTCCACCAGTCGACATTTCAGTGGTTAGTTTAACCATACCCGTTGATCGACAACCGTCGTGTAAAATGTACACAGCAGCACCACGGCGTATATAATATAATACATGTTATACGTACGCATAAAAACATTGTACCGCGTATAATAACTAGGTTTTATGAAATTACACATTCATTTACCTGTATTAAATACATTGTTCAACCGTTCGAGCCGTAATGGTTTCAAATTATTGTTCTGCGTCCCATTATTCAAAGCGGTGTCTACTCGCGAGTAAATAAATAATCGTATATACGCGCACGCGGTTATAATAACACTTCATTTCCAGCTACATAAGTCAATATATACATTATAATTCCGTCGCGTTGTAATATTATAATGCTATATGAATATTACGTATACAAGTGTATCTTTAAACCCTATGTATATAGATATGATAATATAATCGTGTACGTAAAACCACATAAACGTCGGTCGCGCACGATGTCGATTCCTGACAACATAACGATTATATATATTATTATGCATACATTAAAAATCGTTCACCAATCATGCAGCTGTATATTATGCTATTTTTGTAATACGTACATAAACAATAATATACATTTATGTGTATAAACATGTACACTCCATCATCGGGGCACTTGAACGGACCCAAATAAAGTTATGATAATATTATGCGTTTTATGGAACCGTATAGGTACGTATGCAACGCGTATTAGTTATATAGGCCTAGGGCGCGAAATCTATGGCCAGCGCAACATGACGTTTTTAAAACAAAAAATAACCATTTGTACGTATTTTTTTCCATAAATTATCCATAAAAAAAAAAAAAAAAAACGAGAAAATCTACATGATTACGTTTATTGTTGTCGAGGAATGTAACAAATAACAATTATTATTAATTCTTAGCAAATTATATAAGACACACCGAAGAGATACATGCAGGTTCTAGAAGGAGATGGGAAACCGAGACGCCATTTGCTGCAGGATAAAGGGCGATTCGTTAGAGATTCAGCTCTTCTCAAGGGTTCATTACGAAATTGAAATAAACAAATCAAGAATGACATCTGATATGAATTAGTGTATAAAATATTAAAATAAAATTGAAATACTATTGAGTATTGATAAAAACGATGGGATTATATTTTACGATCTCCCGTGCCTTACTGCAAATGTCACGAACGTTAAAAACTGTCGTCCGGAATCCGGAACCGAAGTTGAATCGAAATCACGAGGAGCGTAAAATTTCACTAATGAGTTATGAGCTAATAGACTAGCGGGCGGGAAAAGTCGTCGGGACGCGAATGATTTGCCCACCGCGAGCGTCAAACACCAGCGGCGGCTGAGCAGGGAATGAAAAAACGAATAAAGCAGCAGATGCGACCTGATTCGCGCGATTGCTGTTCTGAATTCGCCGATTTTTATGCGGATTTACACGGACGGCGTATGTACCGCGCATAGCGAAACACGTGCCTGCGGAGCTCGTAGGGGAATTTAAGAGCGTGGGTGGGTGCGTATAAATACATAGAGGGTGGAAAACGCGTCGGCTCGAGATGCGTATATACATAGGTGAAACAGATTTTATAAACGAAAAAAAAAACCAATACTACAAAACATCACGAGTACGACGTTTTGTAGTACTGGCCGTTTGAGTCGCGTCGGATCGTCGGGAAATTATGAAATTCACACGCAGAACCGCGACCGCCTCCGTGGTCGAATATTATATATATATATATAACTGCGGGTCGGTCATGCTGAAGACGGGTGGGCACACGCATTGCCGCCAAATATATATTACACCGCCGTTGCACTCGTCGTAGTTTTGGCGTCAGCGGTTTTTTTCGCACATCTGCACCGGGGCAAAGGGGGCGACGGCGGCGGCAAGACGTATTATATCGTTCGTGTCGGCGGCGGCAGCGGTCCTTCAAAAAGGCCGCTGAAGCGGTGGCGCTGCGCGAGCGTGCATGTATAAATGGTGTATACCCTAAATTCGAGGCGAGATCGTTTTCGTTATTGTTGTACACACCGATTTGTGTGTTTTTGCGGAGGCGGAGTAGTTCAACCGATCACAGCGTGAGGTACGCGATCGGATTTTCAATTTACGAAAATAATAATAATAATAATGATAATAAAAAACACCGACACTCGTACACGCACAGCACGCACGCACACACTCTTATACAATAATGTATACATTGCGGTATAAACGAGTATAAGGTGACCCTGCAGGCTTAGGACGAGAAGATTTTTCGACGGAATTCCAAAGCCCTGAGATGTGCAGCAGCATCGATCACCGCACGCACGTGCATCGCGGCTATATGTTGTATTGTCCTAGCGATCGAATTTCCTCGCTGGGTCGAATTAGCCGTTGTCGGCGGGGGAAGAAAAGAAGGAAAAAAAGAATTCCTACGTAAGATACATTATAGGTAGACGTAATGCACGGGCAACGGCGGTATTGGCCGTATACATGCACATCTCTTTGAAGGCTCATTGTGGTCGTTTATATTGTATACCTTTATGCACCCTATACCGCGCATAGATGTTATGTACACAGACAAAGTGAGAAGATCGCGGTTTGTATTGTAAACTATACTCGTCGTATAGATAATCAGAATCGTGTGCGTCCACAGACGCATAGCCAACGCTTAACAGAGGACACGGGAAGTAAAAATACCATGCATTTATTTCTAGATCAAATAGAAGTACTTACTTGAGTATTTAAATAATATAATATGTTTATAGATGCAAATATTATAATTGTATAGTATATTATGCGTATAGTAATCTGAAATATCTTATTTTATTTTATTTCTTCGTGGGAGGCCCTATATAAATTTTAATTTTATTGGGGGATTTGAATGAAAAAACTTTGAGACCCTCTGCCCTTAATATACCTCAATAATAATATACGTGCCGTTCTCGTAGTATATAATAGATAATATTATATGTAGCGGCGGTGTCGGCTGCAAGAGTATACCTGTTATTATTATCGTTATTACCGAAGTACACACATTATATACACTGCAGGGCGTATATGAGAAGTGCAGTGTATATAGGTGCACTGTGTTGCACGCGTGTACAAAAATTTATACATACAGAGACGCATTACATGATACGTGCACAGTGTGTATTACAATATCCTTACGTATATTATATTTATATATGTATGTGGATTTAATTCACGGTTGAGTGATACGTGTGGCGGCGGCTTTGGGCGGCGATTATATGAATGAAAACGTAGTAAAGGAGATCCGACGAACCCGTGTCAAAACACTCGCACACATATTATATTATAGGCAGTGTGTATATATATATATATATATATATATATATATATATATACACAGACACACACACACACACACACACGACGTGGGCGCACACATCACACACGCAAACCGATACCCTTTGATCCGCCGATGACGTGACGCCAACAAATGAATATTGTTATATACCAGCCGCCGCGGCCCTATATATATATGTGTATATACGATAATATATACTATGTTACGGACACTCATAATATTATGCAGTCGTAGTAGTCCGTCTATGTGCAATAAGTGCGTCCCTTGGGTCCCTCTGATCGTAAATTTAAGCATGGACCCGCTATTTCGATAAATTATAGACTTCGACTGACGCACTCTTGCGCTCTTTTCATGTATAACATGCGGTTCTTCGGTAGGTACTATAGTCCCGCTATCCTCTTTTGGGCACACAACGGTTGTAGTACATATATATACATAATAAATACTCGCAAATATAAAATACGAGATATTATAATGAATATAATATGCTGTATATAAACGAAGACGAACGGATCTTGATTTTTCACCATACGTTAAATGCTACCTCGAACGTTTTTCACGACACGTCATGTTTATAAACGTGCAGCGTTCAATAATACTATACCTAGTCTACAATAGGTACTTAAGAGGACGCCACAACCGCGTGTGTTGTCTCTATCTTACAAACGTAGACCATAGCAAATCTGCGTTCACTAGAACTTATTTTGGGTAAATGTTATAAACCGACCGCAAACAGGGGGCTTGACAAAAAAAAAAAAAAATCCATTCAAGCCGCGGTCCGTTGGTCAGTATTCGCCTGATGTAGGTTGTTTGTGTTTATATATATACACGGATTTATATAAAGCGTAATAATATATGGTCGTGCTCGGACAAACACTAGAAGCCGGTGTATGTATATATAAGGCTGTTCACGAAATAATAATTAGTCGTACGAACCCGTTCTTTTTGTGTGCGCCGAGCAGCAGCGACCGTTATTGTTTTGGTAGGAAAATAAATCGTCAACCACACACGCGCGTATGTATAAAATAATACTAATACGTGCAAACAGACGGCTGGCAGCAGCGCGCGTTAGACATTTTATCGAAGCTACTGCACAAAAGCTCCAGCACTCGTATGCCTGAATATATTTTTCGCGTTTACATATTTATTAGTTATTACTTAGTTATTACGATTGAAAGGGTTTTATTGAATATTAAATTAAAGCGTTTTTCTCGCCGCCGCGTCGCCGTCCATCCGCAGACGTATATAACACATATGTAGAATACATCGCGCACCGCAGCACGCGATAGGGAAAAAGTACCTATCGTTTTTTACACGTGCATTCGATTGCTAAACGTTCACTAAACATCATCATTATAATATACATACGTCGCTGTCACCTTTGTGCGAATGACTGATGGGCGCGCGACCGAGGAGACGGTACAATAAACGTGTTCGCGAGTCATACACGCACGCACACACACACACACACACACACACACACACACACACACACGCACGTATGTACGTACGTCATGCGGACAAATATCCGTCAGCGGAGCGGTACAAATCGACGGCGCGCGAGGTGATGCGTTTGTCAACGACGACGGACACAAATATATCCGATTGTGTCGTATTAAGTATATATATAGTGTATACAGGCGCCCGCGCACACAGTGCGCGCCGCGACGAGCGGTCTTCGTCGGCAAACCTCATTTTGCGGCCTACACACAGTATATAATATATACCTACACGTATACGTATATTTCTCTCTTTATACGTGTGTGTGTGTGTGTGTGTGTGTGTATGTGTGGTTGTGATGTGCACCGGGAGGACAAGACCGATGACGACTGCAACAATAGCCCCCCTCCCTCCAGTCCGTCCACAACTCGCGATACAACCCGTCGATGGAGAACAGGAGAGGAACGGTTGACACAATAGGACTTATCCGGACCACCGGTACTGCAGATTCTATACATACAGCCGCCGCCACTATGCTTCGATCTTCCGTCGGCTAATACAAGACTCACGCACATAATATAGGACATAATGTATAATATGTGCCGTCTATCTTTCTCTTTCTCTCTCTCTCTCTCTCTCTCTCTCTCTCTCTCCATACGAATATATATATATATATCGTCCGCCGCCGGTGTAGCAGTACAACACTATAACATAGAAGACCGTCTTTCACACGCTTCATGAGCACAACCTTATCGGATGTTTTGTGTATATATTATATTATTATGTTTTATTGAAATTGCGTTTTATTACATATGTTTTACTGAAACTTCCTCGTGCAGTGTGTACTCTACGCGCTGCCATCTCGTCGGCGATCGATACGCAACCGAAAACGGCTTGTCAATCGCCTGGCCACCTCCCTCGTACACTATTGTTTAAAAGTGTAATACGGTACGACACGACGTACGCGGTGTACATATAACATACGTACAACGTGCGCACGACGCATGTACATACGCACATGGCGAATATGAGATTTTATTTCGAGCACGTGCGGTTATATTACACACCATAGTAGGTATATATAGTATATATATGTGTGTGTGTGTGTGTGTGTGTGTGTGTGTGTGTGTGTGTGTGTGTGTGTGTGTGTGTGTATGTGTGTGTGTGTGCGTCCTGCATGTGTGTGCCTGCAGTATACAGTAATATATACCGCGACCAGCCGTCGTCTTTGCGAGAACACGTCGTCGACACGGCGATACGCCCAATTGCTGAAGTCCCATACGCACCACATACCGGTGACCATATATATATATATTTAATATACGCATTTCGCAATATATAATAATACTTCGCTCCGAGTATCGAACGATCGTATACACAATATATTATATTGCACATCTACTCCTCCCCTATATGTTCCGCTGGCAGAACGGTTTGTTTCCTGTGCTGCACGCGTTTAAATATTATTATTATATACGCATATAATATATAGCGTGCAGCTGTCGTCGCGCATGTATAGTGATTCTGCGGAGTGTCTCGTCGGCACAAAAGTAGCAGGGTCGAGGGGTCCGGATCGTTTCCGATCGTCCTTTTATACGTACCGCGATGCTCCGATGGAACGACAACGATGCTGCGACATCACATCGAGACGAAGAGATAGGCGTAACCTTGCAGGTACCTACTACTACATATTAATTACGTATATAGTAAACGTGGGTGACGGGTTATCCGTCGCTGTCATCGCTCATGCGACTAAGATCCGATAAGTTTTTTGCGATTTTTCTTTTTGTACTTCACGATACGGGTCCAACGATATTATTATAATTATTATCGTATATAGTTGTTGTAATATTATACGATACTGCATGCAATAAAGCAATTACATACGCGTTCTTACGTTGGTATATACGAGTATATTATGTACCTATATAGCATATATTATATACATTAATATTATGTATTATTGTTGTGGAGTAATCGAATTAATGAAAGCGCATAAAAGAATTAGGTGTAAAGAATTTAAAACATAATGACGATTGGCTGCCAACGGACAATAGCCGCGCGGTAATAGCAAGGTTAGTGTAATTGAACACGAAATAGTGCATATACATCTGTATCTGTATATACATTACATTTATATATATATTCATTACATGTACAATATAATATTGTATTAAACGTATACAAAAATACATAGAATAATATTGTTTTAGAGTCGTTTTTTTAAAGAACGAATGTAGGTATGTATACAATATAGTAGACCTGGTGCAGCCGGAACATTTTGTAAAGCGTTGAGATCAATGTGATGGCCGATACGAATTATTACGGAATTTTCGAGTCTTTTTGTGCGTGAATCCGAACGAATAATAACAGGGTTACCCGTCCGTGGGATACCTGCCTAGTATATTAAATATATAATACGAAACCAGATCACAACAATAGGATCGGTTTGAGATATTTTTTTTACTAATACCTAAATTTGTTCACTCGTACCATCAAGATGTTTTTATTTATGTTCAACAATAACAATGTATTCTTTAAAGGGTGTTATTATTCTCATAAAACTATTATCCGAAAAAACATCCCTCCGCTGCAGCTTATAAACCACGCGCGTATTATACGATCATTTACTAAGATATCACTATATACGGCCGTATATTAATATTAAATGGTTCACATTTTTCGGTTAAACAACCGTAGGTGTATAATGTATATATATATACAATATATCTATAAAGTATAAGCCTACGCGAGACTACAGTACCTAGTAAGCGTATATATAGCCAACACACAAAACGACGATTTATTTGCAGAACGGTACAGGTATATTATGTATTTTATTCGCGCACGAATAATATCCACTCGGAAACATATACCTATATATATTTAAGGCGTACAGAATTAGATTAACTTTTTTTTAGTTAAAATATAGTACAAATGGATACGCGCATACAGTATAACTATATATGTTCGGTATTAATGCGTATCGTCGCCCAACAGATCATATTAACTTTTGTTTCAGCCCACAAATTCCAGTGATTACGTATCATTTTATACACACGGCAAAAAAATAAAAATAAAAACATTAAAATAAAAATAAAAATAAAATCCAAACGTCAACGCATTTATACGTGCCTATATGGCCGAGATGAGAAATTATTAAATTACGTTGGTACGATGTTTTATATTTAATTATAAATACTGAAATTGTGGTTTTCTATGCGCGTGTGCCGCGGATGAACTATATAAGGATTAAATTGCATCGAAAGTTTGGGAAACGTGTACGTGAGTGGAAATTCGAAACCCCAAGTATTGTGATCTAATAAAGCAGTACGCCTGCAAAGCAATTGAGATGATTTAACGGGTAGGTAGGTGGGTAAATAGAATACGAGTCAAGTAAAGTCATTGAATAGAATACGTGAAGAAGAAGATTTACATTGAAGACGGTTAGGAAGAATTATGGTAGAGGACGTGTGTGTTATTGTATGACGCGTGTGTGTGTGTATGAAACAACGGCGGCAAACGGGACCAATATATTATTATGGAGAGGTAAAAGGGACGGAACAACCCAAACATACATAATGTACACGAGTATAATAATAATAATACATACCTAGGTACACACATACAGGTGTATACGTATATATAATGTATAAGGGTATAGAACCTTTCATCAACAATGTTAAATATATTGGATAACCTTGTAATGTTTTCAGGCATGATATATAATGTCTCGATGGTGACGATAGGACATCTGTACCTACCGAGTTTTTCGGAGTAAACAGAATACTTCAAAAGTCCTATTTACGGTGACGTGCCGCTCTCTGTGTTTGTTGTGGCAATAAAAAAAAACATATATTTCACTGTAAACAAATATAACATAGGTACCGAGTACTTTATTGTGACTTGATTCGTGGTTGCTTCTTATATTTTATATATATATTACACATAGAAGTGGGTACGACTACTTCACAGTTTTATCATAGAGTCGTGGAAAAGAGAAGTATGTTTACTAGCAACTATAACTATATACTTAAGCATATCAACGTCACATTGCTCGAAAATACAAACAACGAAAGCTTTGTCCGATCTCAAAACAGATCTTCACACGCTAAGTAATTTACGACCTATATATGTGTAACCGATTTTATGAAACCTCCTGTACGGTAAACCTTTGATTGCCGCCATTGTCGGTAATATTTCCTTTGACGTAGATTGTAGATATCAGATATGTGCGTGACTTGGGACTAAGAATTTTTTGGTCGAAATGAACGTGTAAATGACAAGAGAAAAACTATACGAAGAAAACAATGAAATACAATGAAATCCTACCACTGCAGAATGGCACAGACTATTCGGATAAAGTGATGATAATATAATCCATGATTTTACCGAGGGCCACTGATTATTCTTATCTAAATCATTTGATGTTGAACAGTCTCCACAAGGGTCTTTTCAAACACGTATCTATCTCATGGCGGCGAAGAAACTGTATTCAACATCATATACCCATGTTTATATTATCTACGGACCAATTCAATAGTAGTTCGTAAACTAGAAATCTATTCATTAACATTCTTATGTACATAATATCTACAAAGCGGCAACGGCAGTGACGTATATGACGTTAACGTAATAGTATTTAAAAAACATGAATAGTGTAGGAGAAAAATGCAACAATTTCGGGCGAGAGAAACTCGGGCACGCGAGTTTATATTTTCGTCGAATCGCGTGAATTCGGAAAAAACTTGCCGTCGCGTTTTACCACATGAGAAATGATTTTGATGCGCAAAAACGAACTGGCGCGCGACAATATAACAACGAACCCGTGTTGTTCGTTATAATAATATAAATATTATCTTATATATACGTAAATCGATACGTCGCGGCGGGTTTGCTATTTTGCTTTATTTTTTTTCACATTCACGCGCGATGTAATAATTATGTATACACGCTGTAGTACATATAAAATACACTCGTATGATGTAAAATAATACCCGTAGGTAGCTGTAATGGATATCGATATCACGAATGTACACACGCGGACGAGATGCGTTGAGAAACACGTCTTTGCAATCTATATATACGAGATTAATCGTTGACACGTATATATACAGTATGTATTGTCATTGTTTTACAATCTAAACGACAGACTTAGATTTTTTTCCCATTTTTATTGAGTGTTATCTGTCACACGAAGAACGCGTCATTGTCCGCAAGCAATTTTATTACCTACCAATGATGTTAGAACGTTTACGCATATACACATATAACGGAGTGTATAAGTGGTTGTATGAAATATGAATATACATATTATTATAATACGCTAACGGACTGTACGTGCCAAACGACTTTGCGCGTCTTTGTGACAACGACGTCCAACTGGCAACGGCCACACTAATCGCTTGAATATAATAACGATAAATTACCAATATACACACGCCGAGCGTCTGGTGTATAAATGCGTGGGGTTTTAGCGCGGCACTGCGGTTTTTTCCTTCCTTCGTCCTCCCACCACCGCCACCGAATACTCTTGATATTATTCTCGTATATTAATACACACACACACACACACACACACACACACACACACACACACACACACACACACACACACACACACACACACACACACACACGCATACACGCACAGAGCCTAATATTGTATATTTTACGATACACTTTGTGTAATATACAAAAGGTAAAGTGTACAGTGTTCTATTTTTTAAAACGTTATTGAAAAATACAACACCCCGGAAGTCACTATATAAGCGTTTCATGGGTTAGAATATTTATTATACATATTTAATGAATAGATATAAAATGTAATTTTTATGTATACTTAGTTAAAAGAAGTAAGTACATGTTTATAATGCATTATTTATTAGAATAAAAAAAAAAAAAAACGGTCATAATAATAATGAATAATTAAAATCACTTTATAAAAGGGTAGTCATCTATACGTCACTGCAGACTGCAAGTCTATACAAACATTTATTTAAAATATAGTGCGTTATCGTATATAAAATGAAAATTTTAGACACACATACCACATATCTCGAGTTTAAGAGATTCAAAAACGAAATAAGTATGTATATATATATATATATGTTACGGTCCAGGTGGACAAATCAGTCATTGTTATACAATGCCCGGACATTGTATACAATGTCTAAGATATTTGGGCAAAGTAAATAATGCATATTCAATTTCCATATAGACAATGTCCAGTCATTGTATACAATGCTGAAACTGGTGTGGGCAATGTAATTATTTTAAAGTATTATATTTTATAATTTCTCTTAGGCACTGTGTCCTACGGGTTACGATAACTTTTATCATGAGTAATGTCATTAGTAGATAATCGGGAATTTTTGGATAATCGAAATTATTATTATCTTGGGACAATATGAAGTCATATTTGTCATAGCCGACAGTAGGAGGTACACATACTGTCGTTTACGTGTGCAGTTTAGTGCTGTGTTATAACTGTGAAGTATATTTTATACGTGTTGTTTTTAAAATGGAAAATACATTTATTAACTGTTTAAATAATATTTTAGAGTTTAAAAAACCTAACAGTACGTATTTAAGTAAACTTGAATATGATGAACTTATATTACATTTAAAAGAATTAAAATCGAAAAAAACAAAAATTGCAAATGATTATAAATTGATTAAGAAGTATGATAGAATGAAAGTCTGTAATGTGGAAAAACTTGTTGTCCCAATAAATGAAGGTAACTAAATTAAATATTACGTGCATAACGAAGAATTTTTTAATACTCTCCACGAAACTCATTTAATAATCGGGCACGGAGGTCGGAAGCAATTATGTTATACCTGAACTTGTGCGAGTCATACCAAAAAAAGGGAAGTACAATTAAAAAAGGGTTAGTAGTCAAACCTATAATATCAAAAGAAATGAATTCACGATGTCAAATAGACTTAATTGACATGCAGGCACAGCCTAATGGTAATTATAAGTTTATTTTAGTCTACCAAGACCATTTAACTAAATTTGTAAACTTACGTCCTTTAACTCATAAACACGGAGAGGAAGTTGCGTATGTTTTACTGGATTTATTTACAACTTTTGGTGCTCCAGCTATATTACAAAGTGATAACGGTAGGGAATTTGCAAACAAGGTAGTAGAAGAATTATGTAGCATGTGGAAAGATTTTAAAATAATACATGGTAAGCCCCGCCATTCACAAAGCCAAGGTTTTGTAGAACGTGCCAACTAAGATATCGAAAATATGTGAGGAACGTGGTTACAAGACAATAAGACTAAAAAATGGAGCGAAGACATAAAATTTATACAATTTATAAAAAATCGAGCTTATCATCACGGCATTAAATCTACACCACACGAAGCTATGTTTGGCTCTAGGGCTAAAATTGGATTAAATAATTGTATACTCCCAATGCATGTAGTAGCAAAATTAAAAACGGAAGGAGATTTAGAAAAAGCCTTAAACATTATTGAAGAGGAAGAAAATAAAGAAAAAACAAGGACAATGAAGTGATTAGGTATAGTAGAAAATGAAGAAGATGTAAAAAATTACGATTCTGAGGATCCTTTAAATTCTAGAAAACTTTCTATTCTCACAAAAAGAAACGAATGTGTACATAATTTAGAAATTCAAGCAAATAAAATGAAATCTACCTCTGAAAGAAGGTTTTGTGAAGGAAACATTGGAGAATCGGTCAAAATAAAAATACCAGACGTAGATAGAGCTCGAAGCGACTTACGATCAATTTTGGCAGTAATTATGTCAGGTATTGTAATCAATAAAATTTTCATTATAATTAATTATTACTTAATATTTTTATTTTTAAATTACATTTTTTTATAGCGGAAGACGGAAATTATAGATTAGGCACAACCAAAGGTAAACTGCAACATTATTACAATCAATTTACTATTTGCAAGGAGAAGTTTGTAAGTGTCGATGAAGTACCCGATATTCAGTTGTCACTGAGAGAAGTAGCTAGGTTGTTTTCAAATCTAGGAGGCCAAGGCTATGACCGTTGCAATTGTGGTCAAAAATGTGAGACAAGGAGATGAAAATGCAAAGCTGCTGGAATTTTATGTAATACCAAATGCCATAATGGTAATACTTGTAAAAATAAATAGTTTATTTAATAAAACTGAATATAATTAATAAAATATTCTCAATTTTGTTTACAAATCAAATCTCTTAAATATTAAATAAAATTTATAATTAATTATATAATATTCATTATAATATAATATATTCAACATAATAATTGTTCACCTGGCACCTGTAGTACTGGCCGTTGTATACAATGTCTGGTCTATGTGAATAATTATCTACTTGGCTTGAATAACTCGGACATTATAAACTTTGTCCGGCCAGTGTTTACAATGACCATTTATCCACCTGGACCGTAACATATACATATATAATGTATAAACACATGTATCATTCGTATACGATTTTTTCGACAGTCATTAACAACGTTGTTTACTGCGGTATAAACCGTACATCATATCGTGTATATCGGACGTGTACGCGGCTGGCGCTTGTCCAGGGCTTCTTGTCTCCATTTCTCGCGAACACATCTCACTCTCGCACCACACGCGTCTTCTTATAATAATAATATACTGCACCAGATGCTCTTAAGCAGTGTTTATCGACTGTATTTATTATACTCGGCCCGCGTTAAAAACCGCACGAAAACGAGCTGAATAAAACACGTAGATATATTATATACTCGCTGTTTATGCATTAATTAAATTATCGTGAACGAAAGATACTTGAATAATAATAATAGTTCGTCTACCTAATCGCATATTATTTATTTCTGAATTACGCAGTTTATTCTCGTTATATTATTATTATATCACTGCAAGACGCAAGAGTGACACATAATATGTTGTAGTTGGTCATTTGGACTGCAGAAGTGCAGAATGCGTGTACTCGTGGTCCGTGGAAATAAAACCATATACAACCGACAGTAAACAGAATATAAACAGTCGGAACACTCGAGACGTTTTTTTAAGGACCAGCTCGCGGGAACAGCGTCTATACGCCCGTATTACTTAAAGCGTGCGTATGTAATGTAAGGACGGTATAATACGATTTTTTCCCCTTCTTTACGACTAATAGATCGTTCATTAAATATGTACGAATCATTGTAATAACTATTAAATAATAATAAATGTAGGTATTTGTATAGTTGTATACGCACGTATTGTGATAATAATAATTATGATGAGCTTTTAAATGTATTTTTTTCTCTCACTATTATACATATTGGATTTAAACACAGATGTTACTATATATATATACCACTAATGCGTGTAGATAGTTCATTTTAATTTCATTATTTATGTTTCTGTTAACGGGTGTACATTCTTATATACATTATTCTTAGTCAGTGTTAATATATTTATAAAATATACATAATACACGCACTACCTACATGTTTTTCAGCACTCTCGTTACGTCACACAACCACGAACAGACAAAATTATTGCCAGCGGAGGATTTTTGCGAAAAAAAAATATGTAATGTACCTACATACATAATTGTATAATTATTACATCTGGATACACGTGTGAATTGAATAAAAGACGTATATACAACCCACGCGAAACAATAAGCAAGCAAAATCAATTAAATAACGATTTATTACGATGTACGCCTAATCGCAAAACTAAGTTTAACTCGTCATGATATTATATTAACATTATCATTATATTATATTCCTGTAGCGCATTATATATATATATATATATACATACATACAACAGAAATAATAAGTATTATTATTCAAATATTTTTATGTTCCCATTAAAACAATGCAATTATATTACAGCCATTGACTAATCTGACGAATTATTCAAATATTATTGTATTATTAAAGCAATAATGTTTAAGCTAATTAATTTCGATTCTTATCGAACCGACAAAAGAAAGAAAAAATTATGAAAGACCGACGTTCGGTAATACCTACCTATATTAATATTTTATTATAATAATATACTTTTTCGATAAACGCATTTATAATTGTATTAGACTGCAGCGTTAATATTTAAGTATAGAATTAAAGAAACACATTATAAATTATAATTTATACATATAATAGTCTTTGTGAGAACTATTATACAAAACTCAGCGATTCGTAAGATTCGTGGTATCACCGCATTCTTTGTTACGAAAAAACTCTCCGACGCCTACGTCCGTCGATGGTAGCCGACAGATCGTATCGGTGGGAGAGAATCGGAGAAACGATATTATAATATTATTATTAACCTGGAGCGTAGGCGAATGTGTCTAATCAATAACATATACGTGCGGACGGACACGGGTTTAATGTGGGCAATTAGTAAGTGGAAAAAAGGTATGTATTATGTATACGAAGAAACGAAAGAAATAAAAAAAAATTTTATTACCACCAGACCTCTGGTTTTTTTTTTTTTTATTATTATTGCTTCGGACCGAATGATAATACTTATTACAACTACTACTACTATTACTACTACTATATACCCACCACAAACCTAACATTTAGATTTGGTCTCCGGTGTCGTGATAAACGTCCCGCCGAACACATTCACCGCATTCAAATAAACGAAACTGGAAATTCGTACCCGAGAAAATAATGGAATATTTTTTTTTTCTTACTCCATACAAGTATTTATTTTTATGATAATAAATCCGAAATACTCGAAACCCGTTTTATGAACGAAATCGTCGTTGTGAGGTCATAATACATACCTATGTAACGTTCTAACGCGATGATGTATAGCGGAGGTACCTTTAATAATCATATGTATAATATGTATAATCGGTAGTAAATAAGTATATCGGGTGTATATAATTAAAACTGGAAAAAAGTGTTGCACACTCAATAATTAAATGGGGAAAAATTCAAATTTAATATTTTTAATTAATACGTGTATACGTTTATTTATGATTAATAATACAATGATGAATTTTGAAATGATTTGATAATTTCAATTTTAGAAACAGGTTTACAGATTTCATTAATCAATAAATATATTGTAAATGCGCTTCTTTCTAATAACTAATAATGATAAATTTTGCACGTGTTGGTCGAGAACACCAGTTTCGCACTAGCTTATAAACAGTTGTGCTCGCGGTTGAATCGAATGATGTGCCTGTGTGTAGTATATAATAATAAAGTTGTAGGCGAAGTTCAACAGCGTTTATATATATTTCAAGCAAAACCTTTGTTACCCGCGGATGGCGCTTCTCGCATGTGCGTATTTAGTCGTGCGAACACGTTAGAGACCGAATTGACTGTTCTCGACGACGACGTCAAATTCACGTAAAACTATGCCAATAATAATTAACACATACATAGGACCCCTGTCGTTGAAGCATTTGAAAGTTTATCGAGCATGACGTACTAGAGAACAAAATTGTTTTGAAATATTCAGTTGCTGCTACAACGGCGGCGTGTTATTTTGCAGAACAACGTGTCGCGTCAGTGTTCACTTTTCATTAATTACGACGTGTCAACCCCCTGGAGTAATTTGTCGCGACTGACGAAAATTATTCTAATAACACGACCGACCAGTCCTCCGGGACAGTGTTAAATGCATGTTGTTTTTTTTTTTTTTACAACGAAATCCGGTTTTTACCACACATGATGATTTTTATACCGGGTGTACTCGTTTGTCGACAACGTATAGTGATGTTTCAATTGCGATACACCCCGGAGGACCGGTGCAATTAGCCACGGAATCGCGGTACGCACGTGACCAATCGGTTTAGACTCGGCAGCTGACGAATAGGGAAATTCTTTATAAGAGACCACCCTCTCTCTCCCGTATGTCCAGGTGGCCTCCGAGGAATGCTGCAGGATAATAAAGGTGTTTTCGGCAATCGCTATATACATGCCCCGCGCTAAGATTTTTACAGATAATAACATTTTAAACACGCTGTTTATTTTCTTTCATACTTTTTTCCTTTTTTACAGGAATCTGCAACGTATCACTAATATGCGCCCCGATTATATTTCAGTGAGTCCATTGAAAAGCAAATGTCCTTAAATCATGTCAACCGTGAAAATTTTGACTAGAATCCACTTGAATGGAAGTGCATGTATATAGTTAACAAATACTGAAATATTGTACGCGTGTATTTAATACAATAAGCTGTATATAATATCATACATAGGATACATCCTTCTATTCATAATACGATATTTTCGTCGATATTCCAGATGAGAAAACTGTTTTTTAAACACTCGCAAAGTAAATAATAATAATCGATACTTATGTAATATATATTGGTAATACATATATTATATATAATATGTTCCTTATTTCAATGATGTAAACCACCGGACCGAAACTATGAACACTGTTAAAAACCACGCAAGAGGATTACATTTGGATGGACTGTTCACACGTTACTCGGTAAGTCCGGAACACAAAAACGAAACAGAAAAAAAAGAGTGGGGGGAGGGAGAGAGAAAAGGTGACTCATCGAGTATTGCAATTTAAAAGCATCACCAGCGGGCACGACGATTGGGTACGTATAGAATTAATACTATACTGATTTATTATAACCACCTGTACACCTATATTATGTATAATGGAGGGAGGACCTTGTCGCGATGAGTCCGTTATATACACGAAATACCTGCAGCCACATGCGCGTCAGAAAATTATTCCACTTAGAACCGGATGGTGCAATAAAGAACATAAATCGACTGGAAATAATACGCAGGCGGGTCGCCGCCAAGCCGATGCGATAATAAAAACGAAATAAAACTCAATTTTGCGCAAATTACCGGTGGTCGCGCGCCGTGCACATACATATAATATAATCGCGCGAGACTATACGAGGAGACTGTAATTACCTGTACACATCGTATATTCGTTAAACGTGTAATGGAGACGCGTGTCGGGACCACCCTACGTAGGTATAAGAGAGACTACACGGGTCTACAGCATAGAAAAGAAAGAAAGAGTATTTACAGGTATACATATAATACATAATAACAATAATAAACGAATTAAAATAAATAACATTAGAAAGAAAATGTTCCGATGACTTTCCCACCATTTTCTCGGTCAAATTCCATCGGATCTCTGCCGCACCGCCTCTATTGTCATTTGTTACGGTTAATGTTTTCAGATATGTAATGATGGTGTAATGATTTAATCTCCGGGCTTCAAGCCCGGGGGGAAGTATATATACACATACGCACACAAGCTGCGTATAAACCTTCTACTACTATATGCGTACATGTGTATACAGGTACTGTATTATATGTATATACTACTAGTGCTACGACGATAGAACCGGAGCGGCGGCGCTGTCCGCGCACACGGAGTGAGAAAGACGAGCCGCCGCCGCCGAGCATTGTGTTTAAATGCAGTTATGGGAACAAAAGATTATGTGTATGTATACACGTGAGGCGTATAGTAGTGGTCGACTCGGGATGACTAGACAATATGTGTGTGGTAAATGATGCCCGAGGGGGGGAGGGGCCCCACGTGGGACTGCGGCACGCGGGAGGATAAAAATCACATACATAATATATACATATATATACATTGTACGTATAAAGCGATCAATGAACATGCAGTAATTGAGGTTTACGAGCTAATTTTTTTTTTTACAATCGGAGTAACGTCCCAAGGAATTTATTTTTCCTATAAGACAATCGCGCGAGCGCGCCGACACCGACCACCCCTAGAGAGAGCATCATCGACGTATGCCGGCGTATAGATCACTGGCATAATAATCTTTATTGCACAAATATATATATATGCATATAGAAATCTTCTTATAGAAAACGTGATGTTTATTATGAATATATCATAGGTATATAAAAACATTTAACAATAAATGTATCCCTTTCCCGAGTGGACGGTAATTAAATATGCTTATATCTCTCACTCTTTCTGCATGATGCGTGAAGTACTCTCGTGTTTTTTCTTATGAAAAATCTCACAGATTACCGACTGTTTATTATACGTATGTATATTGTGAAAAAACGCACTTTTCGATACGTTAACCATCCCCTTACACTCTGCGGTAGCAGCCGATTCACCATTATTCCGCACTTGTCAGTTTAAAGGGTTATACCATCTTATGGGGAAAGTATATTAGTCCGCGCGCGTTCATATACAGTATATAAGTATATCTCTCTCCCTATCTATGTATACAAACTTGCTCTCGTTCAATATGCTCGAAAACTGTTCACAGCAAGTACACGCGAATATAATACCGTATATGTATTTATTAGAATGAATACACTGCATGTAGCGGAATGCATATTCATGTTCGAAAATCATTACATAAAGCAGTCTCGATATTTGCAAATCGAAGCCCTTATTGAACATGTACACTAATGGTAGCTCAGTGAATTATAAGTATGAATACCTTATATGTATAGTGTATACATACGCTATAGTATAGTATTCTGGCAATTGATTTATTTATTCATTTATGTAACTAACATATTGATTTATGGTCGAAATCGTCGATTACCTTATTGAAAACGATACATAAAGGTTTTAATTTATACACAATATAGAAGTAGTAATGCGTAGGTACGTATATACAATTTAAATGTGCAGCGCTGCTTAAAAGGAAACCGCAGGAAACGAACGAGATCACCACCTTTTGCATACAGATACACGAAAAAGTGATACTCTTGGTCGTCCTGTACATATTTATACATATATATGTATATATATATATATATATATATATATATACATATGTGTGTGTGAGTATATGTACAACATAATAACGACGGCTAATGAATAACACTAAAAATCTCATTCAATGTCAGCCCGTAATTCACCATTACCGTCAATGCGTATCCGCGGGGAGAGAGGAAGAGATTTGGTATTCAGAACGGACTCCCATGGTCTGCCGTGTACACTACCAATATATATATATATATATATATATATATATACCTGTCCAGTATCCACGGTTCTATGTGTTCAAACAGAAGAAGAAGAGGGAAAAAATAACGTGTATTTATTATACGTGTGTATATCCATTACGGCGATGTCCGTCTTTTCAACTCGCACTCGTGATGAGTATATTATATTACCGGGCCTTCAATAACCTCCGCCATTAATGATATTTATTATTAATATGCTGATTGTATATTGTGGCACGCCCAAAAACAGTGAGAACGGGGAGGAGTCGAAATTCCTATTGTAGATTCAGGAAACGAACATTGGACCACCAGACAAACACGAAATACTACGTCGAATAGGAGTGTAACCGGAAGAATGTGTTTCCGGTGATGGAAATTTGCATTTGGTCGTGAATCGATATTTTCCTGAGGGGGTCTAGGGACCCCTCGAGCACACAGTACGATGGAATATATAGGATCCGATATCGCGATCACTTCGGCTGGGCGATGGCGTGATAGCAACGGGAAAAGAAAGGTAAAATATGCAACGTAAATTATAATAATGTATAGATACACGAATATTGATAACGATTAGCGATAAAAACGAGATAAAAGAAAAATAAACGTTATGTACAATTATTATATATAATTTTTAGATACGAGTAGATGACCGACATAATTCGTACAGACAAAACCATAACTCACATTTTATCTCGAACAAAACGGTTCTTAAAAGAAACCACTCTCATTCAACTATGGAAGTTATATAGGGGACGTGTGTATGATATATATTACATATGCATCACAGAAGACGAATCATTCGGTAATCTAACATTATTATTCAACGCCATGCGCACTGTTTACAAAAAAATATGATATCTAAAATTCTTTTGTTGTAACACAGTTTCATTTTTACGGTCACTTAAAGGAATATTTATATATAAATACAATGTTTTAAGACAAAGCTCCAAGCCGAAAGGCGATATAATTTATTGCGGACATAGCCCGGTCAGTAGCGAGCAGTTTGGATCACTTATCGTTGGAATATACCTACAGTGTGATAGTTGATAAAGACAAATAATATCCTATAAGTCCGCACTGCAGTAGACGATAAACACATCAAAACCCACAGGTTTTAATGATGGGGAAGGAAGAAAAAAACAGAAACGTATATGAGCCGATGAGATCTCGAGATTTGCACACAACACATCAAGGATCTGCAAAATGCTTGAGATGTTTTGTGAGAAACAGACCAAAAAGACAAACGATCGTTTTCAAACCACACACAAGTTTTACGACGGACGGTCCGGTCATATTTTTTTTGACATTTACACATATATACATTATACACGCACTAGACTATTCTGAATGGCGGCAGTG
This sequence comes from Chaitophorus viminalis, assembly GCA_025469195.1. NCBI lineage: Eukaryota > Metazoa > Arthropoda > Insecta > Hemiptera > Aphididae > Chaitophorus > Chaitophorus viminalis. The sequence continues at coordinate 129,326 of JAIPRK010000149.1, read as the reverse complement.
GCGATGATGACCGTTGGTCTGCTGGCTTCATATACACATAGCTCTATACAGTTCACTCGCGCTATACAATAATATGTTTACATATTATATAATTGTAATGATATATAAAGTACGTGTCAGATCCGATGTGACTGCCGTACGATCTTTGCGTGCGATAACGACACACGACGGACCAAAAGATGAGAAAAATATTTGTAGCTTGTGAGAACTCTATATAGACCGTAAGAAGTCGAAAGGAAACACAGGGAGACAATTTTTTTTTCTTCAACACCGAGAAACTTCTGCTCACGCGTCAGAAATATACTAATGAAAGGAAAAGATTTATAATATACTATATATGTACACACACATACACAACACTGTTTTTTTATAGAAGTTTATACTACAAAGAACGTGACTGGACGACCATACGCGTCCGTTCCATTAAACAGCTCTTATAGTTGCAGTTTAATGTAGCCCTTCAGCGCTTATATATATATATATATACTATATATTATATTATTACACGTGTATATATGAGAACACATTCCGTCATTACGGTTATTATTGCGCGCACTATCCATGTGTAATTTCACGATGACGTGTCAAAATGACCAATGAACTAAAATGAAAGAAAAAAAAAACATTTAAAAAATATCGTGTACACGGCTTTTAGTGATAATTGCGACGATTTTCACTTTGCCCTAAAGTGAGTCTGTAGTGTGAAAAAATGTGTTTCGAGTTTCCAGCTAGACCCAACGAAGGTTACTTATGTCGGCGTTGTGTTATATAAGAATAATAACTTTTAATATTTTACAATTTTAATTGTGTTCACAGCACTCACATCTTCAAGTAATACCTATTACTGATGAAGTGATGACATTCTGAAGTGGAATAATCAAACAATAATTAATTGTACCACTAATACATGCGAGTATGCTATACGTACGTATTATTACACTACTACAGTAATATTAATAACATAATAATTATTGTAATATACCAGTATATAATATTATACATTATGATTTATGACAAAAACCATAAACAACGCTAATTTTTCATTATTATACCCATGCATTGAAAATGAGTTAGGTATTTAAAATTTGTGATATAGGTTCGTTTATCTTTGGAGTATATAATTCAGTATTATACGAATAAAAATGTATTTTATTTTTTATTTTACAAAGAAAAAAAACAATTGGGTATTAAATTAATTTTGGTTCTTCGGATTTTAATAAAATTATACAAGGTAATTATGATCTAAATAGATTGCGCATTAACATCCCATTTAACCTACGCGTGTGTTAATATATCTATTACTCACATAAGTTGCTATAAAAACTAGTTTTTGCATTAGATAGTATTTGAATAATATAAAATACTATTGATTTTTTAAAATAAATGAATAGTTAAAATGAATAAAAGGAAACTACGTTAGATTTAAAATAATTATGTGATACTGTGATAGGCGATGGTACCACTTAATTATAGAATATTTAGTATTTTTACACATAAAAATGTAAAATTTAAATGATATATAATTTACCATACAACTATAGGATAAAACCGTATGATTACAATTTTACTCTAATTGATTTCGACCAATTCGAAGTATTTTTAAATTAAAATGATACATTTAAAGCATTATTACATAATTAAAATAACTGTGGCATCCAAAATATTTTATCTTTTTTTAAACTGTATAAATGAGTCATTTGAATATGTTTTTATATAAAATAAATAAGTTATACAAATTACCCACAAATTAAAAAGGGAGAACAAAAGAGTTCTTCTTTTGTTCATGCTGTCACTTTTATGAAGTGGATAAGAATTGCTTTTATTCAGAAGCGTTAATTTGTGTTTTCATTGAAAAGTCAAATGCATTTTTATTATTCAGTCACCTGTTGCTCACAGACCTTAAAAATAAAACACTTGCCCTTACACTGACTTTAAGAGAAAATTTGTAGATGAATAATTGAATGAAAACATTCAAATTATTTTGCTTAAAATTGGGTCTAGTATTATTCTCAATAATTTAGATCAGTAATAACACATTTAATGGCTTATAAAATAATCTTGATTTATTATCATTATAATTTATAATTTTTTTTTGATTTATAATTATTTAAATTGTATTTTTTTCCAAATAATAAATTTATATTTTTTTGTTCTTCCCATTAACTATGGTATAAATAGTTATAACACTTTATACTTTCATTACAATATAATATATTTAGTGCTTTAAATATTGATAAGTACCTATAACTTATTTACAATAATGATAAATTAAAAATTATATCGTCTCAGCATGGACGAAAAACATTAATTTAATTTAAAAAGTGTCAAATTTTTGGAGTAGAATATTTGATGATGAAGTAGTAGCTTAAGGATTGAATACAAAAAATTATGTAAATTTTTCATACAATAAAGCAACTATCATAATTCATATTGTGTTTTTCTATTTACAATATAATATAATAGTTAACAAGTTAACAGAATAAATAAATGTTATCTTAATATTGTATACAGTTGCTGGAGTGGCAGTTGTATTACAATTGTATTAGGTACGTTTTAAAAATATAAGTACTTATAATAAATTAATAGTAAGGCCAAGTTTTTGAAATTATTTGCACCGATATTTTATTTTATAAAATGTTGTCAATACCAATATAGATAATTAAACGTTGGTTAAATAGTCATATCTTTGTGCATTTTACTGAAAACTAATTTCCACTGTATAAAATATTTTACAAACTATGAAACTGCGTGTAAAGATATATAAACTATAATATAGTATGGTTATCTCTAATCCACAGATAGGTTATACCGGTGTATGAGTTGTCATTCCTAAGTCAACGTTTTCTCATCTTTTAGTTCATATAATGCGTGTTTTTCAGACCAATATATATTCAGAGTCGGTACATTCCACACGAATAACTTTGTTTCTAAAATTCCTTAGTAAGCACGCATTGTTAATACTAATCGGTGAACGTCGGAAGAGAAGATAAAAACGGAGTAGGAAAAAGGGTTAATAATATAAAAAAAACTAATAATACCTCAGCCAATTGTACGTTATCGTCTATAAAACTATAACTATAGACGATAAGTGTTTGTACAAATTTAGTTCATTGTAAACTTTTTTAATATAGTCACGATGTATACAGAGAGCACGCACATCTTGGTTACCGGCTTACCGCAGTATCAATTTCTCATCCAAATAAATTAGATAAATCGTGTCGAACCCATACAAATAAATAAATAAACTGTACAGTATAATCTAATTTTTGGTCGTTTACCGCAAACGTAATCGCAACCAACGTTGGTTATCTAAAAACATTAACGGTGAACCCATGTAGTTTGGATATATATATATATTATATAAGTAGGTTATGTAAACAAGCATGAGTACCAGATGTCCAGATGAATTATTTAAAAGAGTACATCTGTAGTAATTAATATATAATTAGTAAATTCAGTATATTTCAAGCATAATCTATTATGACTGTGTCTTACATAGGTAGTTTATAACGTTATTGATATTTAATTGCAATTATTCTGAAATAAAGGATAGATTTCCATTCAATACTTCAATAGATTATCTATAATACAAGTAATATATGATATTACTTATTTACTATTAAAGGGATTGTAAGCCATGATTTTTTGTATTTGTCTATCACCCATGAAACATAAGAAATTAAGACATATTCTATTTCTAACGTACCGATCGATCAATTTATATTATAAGAATTTTGAAAACTGATTTATATTCTTCGTTAAGTCTACTTTGGATCGACTTTACCAGTTTTTTGATTTTCCCCCCCATCATTTCACAAAATAGAATCAAACAAATTGATATAAATCAACAAAATGTAATTTTTGAGTGTGTTAAATACAAAATTTCAAAATTTGAGAAAGTCGATTTAAAGAAGACTTCACAAATTATCACACATCTTCACTTTTTAAAATTCTTATCGCATTAATTGTTCAAATCGTTGGGATAGAAAACGTCTAAATTCCTTATGTTTCATGTGTGAGAGACAAAAATAGAAGATCATGGGTTTAAAATTCCCTTAATTATTAAGGTATTTGTTTCAAATAAAGAAAATTTTTTATGATTTGGGTATTTAGAATAAAAAAAATAAGCGAAATGTATCGTCGTTATCGATAAATTTGCTGATTCACAGAACATATAAAATATTTATTTTAAAGCTATCCATTATAATAATAAAAAACTTTAAGTTTATTAATTATTACACATTGATTTTTTAACTATAAAATTAATACTTATCGATTTATCGAATAATTTATTGTTATTTTAGTTGTGTTTGCAATAGATAAATAACTATTCTTAGAATAGTATGCATACTTATACATGTAATTAGGCTAGTTTATGTATAAAATATACTAGGAAATATTATATTAATTATCATGCACGTGTATACAGTATTTTGTTTAAATGTTACATATTATTATGTAACCAAAAGAACTTAAGGTTCTTTTTGGCTATAAGCGAACTCCGGATGATAATTTTAGCCAATATATTATCATTATTATTAATTTATCTATCAGGCATTATTATTTAGGTGAGCAACTCGAATTTCCATCAATTCCCTACGATAAGCATTACGAAAACTAATTAACAACGCAGAGCAAAGTCAATGACCAGCAAACTATTAAATATGAACGAAATTGTCAATAAACCCCATTACCGAATCTAATCAAGTACTTCAACCGTAGTGATGAACTACTGCAGATAGAATATGTGCATATAAAATATATATTAGTATAATATTATCACGTACCTATATTATATTATATGCTTTGATGTCATAATATTATTATATCCGGAGAAGGCGACAATGACGTTCATCGTCGAATCAGCCTTATGGTTTATCGCGCGGTTAATATGTAACAACAAGGAGATGGATTCGAATACATGTGTGTAGGTGAGTGTGTATACTGTGTACGTATTACCGTAAATTAGGTACCGTATTAGATTGTGTACAAATACTCCATGGAGATCTCAAGTAGACTGTCGAAAAGACAATTGATTATAAACTTTTTGAATGGTACAATAGCAATGCAAACGGCAAATACGCGTGAAAACAGACGACTACGGGGAGATGGAAAGAACGCGTACGCGTCAAATATACGCAGAGAGGGCAGGAAACGCGCAATAAAGTGTCACCCTTTGAAAATATTGTCCACCACCACGATACGACCCTTCTCTTTCTGACGTGCGCGCGGCAGCAGATTTGGCAGCATCAAAGGAGTTAATTGCAATATATTCCGCGGAGAAACGCGGATAAATCGATAAACGGACACGTGCCAGTCCCGCGGGTGCATACAGGCTACGCTGCTGCAGGAGGACGGCCTATTTAAGCGATGTAAAACATGTACATTACTAGAATAATATGCGCGTAAAACGAGAAAACTCGGAAAGGACTTACTGGATGCGGGTTGTTCCAAAACGTTGCTGGTGTCGTTGAAATGCGTCCGGAAGTAGTTGGACGTGCGGTAACACGAAGACGTCGAACCGGAAGCGGCCTGTAGCAGAATCGGCATCAGCAGCAGCGCAAACCAACTTGACGTGAAGCTCGGCATTTTGTCGACGCGCGCGTCGGAAACGTCGGGGAAGGGGAGGGACGGAAAAACGAATAAACCGTATAGTACAAACGATCGCGATTGTCAATACGAACGAGTGCGTAACTTCATTCGCGCAACGGCAACGATGATAATAAAAACAATTGCATAGCCGCTATTTTTTTCAAACCGGAAACAGTTATCGATCGGATTCCCTGAGCCGGCCGGCTCTCTCCCTTCGGCGGCGGCGTTTATTGTTGTGTACACGGGCGGGTGTACGAGACGTATTTCGGTGCGACGACTATTACAACGGCAAACAACCTTACACCACGACCGCACAGTCACCACTACTGCCGGCGCTCGGTCGTTGGTGGTGCGTGCAGCTGCGGCGGCACCGACCGGGCAGCAGATGATTTCGGTTCGGCGACGGGACCCGACCTCGTCCGACCACCGCCGCCGCCGTGTGCGCTCCTTCACCTGACCAGGTAACACGGACGGTCTGTGCGTCGTCGTCGTGTGTGTGCAGCAGCCAGCAGGTAGACACACAGGTTTATATTGTATAGGTAGGTATTAGGTATTATAGTGGAGTCGTGTAGAGTATTTTTTTATTCTAATAACACTTTAATATACACAGATGCTAATCAAATAAATTATACCACCGAACCAACACACCTCAATCGGTGTCTTATAAGACTCGTGTGTACAGGGTGCGTTTTTTCCCAAAAAAAAAAAAAAAAAAACAATTCAGTTATATCAGTCTGTCATCATTTTGCATTTTTGAGCACAAACTATTAAAATAATATAACTAATATGTTATGTATCCAATCCGAAAAGCCGTTAACGCGACTTATAAGCAATAAAATCATAATTTTCTCATCGCAAAATCGTCTACATTTTAGTGATATACTTAAACGGCAATACGTTATAACTTAAAGTATAACCTAAACTCTAAAGGCAAGGCACCTGGTTTTCGTAAGCTTGTGTACTTTGAAGGCAAATATTTTCTTAAACGTTTCTATACATAAAAATACACGTTTGAAGCAGTGGTTACATATACGTAATTATTTATACGTTTAAAGTATCTAGACGCGAATGAAAAGGATAGATGGCGGGTATACCAATCGTGTAAATCGACGGTACGTACTATTCTCCTCACTCTAAACTTTAAGTGCTTGTAAATAATGAACTACGAGTTCCGTTTTTCCCCGTCGACATTTTCTGGAAAATATTCTGCTTTAGATTATAAAATTAAAAACATGTCTCCCTTTAAAAATTAAAACGTTTTAAATATAAATAGGAACGATAAAAAGTAGTAGGTACCTAAATATTTAATTTAATTTTGTTAACATTTTTCTTGGTATCTTGATGTATTTTAAATCGTACGAACATATATTTTGCGGAATCATAAGAATTTTAACGAAAAAATAATAATGCTTATAACTTTTAAAAAATACTACCCTGTATACATATATGTGAGTGTGTGTACAATAATGTACCAAATTACCATCAGGATCAGATTATACCATATTAATGAAGAATATATTTTATTTTTACCTCGATGTTACGTAATTCTCTATTCGAATCATCAACGTAAAGTTTTTTGTCTTAAATTTAATATATTTAGTTCAATATCTGTTTTTCTGCACTACAACGTACAACAACGCATTTATACGTATTATATGCATTCAAATATCTCAAATAAACATTTCTATACATGACATTTAAAAGCGTATTAATAGGGTTAATTAAAAGGTATTAATATTAATTAGGTGTGATATTTATGTTGATCCTAGCTATATATATGGCTTATATTTATAGATTTTGTGGATTCTACACAAAAGAAGAACAATTATTTCAAAATTATTATTTATCTTTTTGATTGGAAAAATTGTTTACGGTTATAGAAATAAGAAATAATGACTCCTATATTATGGTATATATTAGTTAAGATTATTCACAAACGTCAATTGCTGGAAATTTTGAAATTTAGGTCGGATATATTATATAGGTACTATGCTGATTAGAGATGAACTGATAACTATTGTAATGATTACTTATCACTTATCGGTGATAAGTAATGATCACGATGCACAAAACTGACGGTAATAACTAGCAATTAATTAAGAATGTATATTACTTCACTCACTAAAAGTGACTCCATACGTCATATATTTATACAATATTGTATGATATGCACAACATATAACAACGTATCATGAACAAGTGGTACTCTTATATGTCTGCTCTTTAAAAAATTGAAAAGTGTAAAGTACGAGAAGTCAGCTGAAAAAGTACGGCCCCCTGAAAATAATTTTTACTTGTCGTCTACACTTTATATACATTAGGTATCCGTGGTTTGGTAAACGAAACTGACTAACATATACACTTTCGTTCAAAACGATTCTGGTACCTACATGTCCTGTATAAATGAAGACTTTTCGACGTAAAAAACGAGTACGCGCGGCTAATGGAACGCTTAATTGATCGTCATTAATTTTCTTCTATAAGCCCCGTGCGAGAACTTAAAACGAAATCGTACCCCCCGCGCACCATAGCTCGGTCGATTGAAAACTCGGTTTAAAAACAAAAATCAATTATTAATGCACAAGTGCACTACTTCGTATATATTGTATATATTATTACATATAGCTTGTACGTATGCAACGGCACACAAGTCAATCGATCGAATTCGTTAAAAACTCTCATTAATAACCATAAATTATGTATTCCTCTGCTAAATCGGACGATTTTCAAATCATAATATGATATACATCAATATCGCTAATCCCAATAAAATAATGATCTTACGTTAATTGGATGATTAATGGATGCATTTAAAATATTATATTATTGTGCCTTATTGGATTAATGTTAAATAATATTAGACGATCAGAAAGCGCATTATTTTTTTCAATTTCTAGTTTCTACTTCTTAAGCCATTTTATTATATTACATGACAGTCTGCTAATTGGTTATTGTTGTGATAAATTTACGAAACGAGTAACTCGTATGTACTTCCTACTGGGTACTAAAAGACATAAATATACCTACGTCTAAATCTTACGCAATGGCTAACGTTTTATACCCACCCGACAATGGTTCATTCCACACGATGCTTAACTTCACATTGTTATAGTGTTCCGGCCATACGGCAAATATGATGGTATAAGTACTTTGTCATGCTGATTGGGTATTTTTACTGCCGACTTTGGTCATTTTCAATTACATATGAGTTTTGCATTTTTAATTTAGGTTATACTGATATTCATCCAAGTGAAACATTAAAAATTATATTTGAATTGGACGATATTCAATACATAGGTACAAGGTACAAACTCAATTAAACCTGAAATAAAATGTTATGAACTCCATAAAAATATAATTCAAATAAAAAATAATTAATTTAATCCGATTTTATATAGTATAATATAGTTACCGTTGTAAAAATAAATTTAATGCGAAATCTTTATTTCGATTTTATATCGGTTCGTATAAAAACCAGTCAGAAAGATATAAAATCACTACCAGGCTGTAATAAATTATTTACAGTGCATGACTTAATAGAAACATTAATACTTTTATTTTACGCAAATTAAGTCTAAACTGTAAACACTAAATATTTAAATTATATGAATAAAAAATCAGCTTATTACATAGTAAAACCGATTATCGATATAAATTTAATTTTTTTTTTTATCACAGTTTAAGTATTATAAAATTATTTAATTTTATGGACATACCTACTTTATAAAACATGTTATATTATTACTTCGGATATTCAGATTTAAATACGATACATATTTAATATTATTTCTTTTACTCTAATTAATTAAGATTATTATGTATAACAATCATCGTATCTAATATGTGCGATTCACAATTTATATATACAAAAATATTTGTATACGGTCCAAAAAATCACGAATAAAATTACTGCTTGATTATAAAAATATAATATAATATATAAAATAATATATATAATATATATTATATATGTATAAACTATACAAATATAAATACACAATATAAAATATTGTACGGATAAAATGTACTATAAGAAAAAAGAAAAGGTTTCAAATATAAATTGAAAATTACTCGGACTTTTCTGCCATCATCTGTACATCACAAAAACTTATTCTCTACAATATTAAATTACGGATAAGCTTCCGAGACCACCCCTCACGAAAAGAAATATATTTTATTGTTTTACAATTAAACTATTGCATTATTGAAAGATTGAAAAATGCATAACTCGGCCTATTATAAAATATAACAATATAATGAGAGTATAAACGCAATATAACGACATAAAAACTACGGTATTTTGTGGCATATTGTATATTTGATAATGTGCTTAGTACCTATTGTTTTTACAGTATAATTTGTTTCGCGCAGATTACGATCAGTACAATACATCGAGTCCACTATTATTTGCGTCCAAAAGTACTCTGAAAAACAATATCACATCTAAATTGGTTTTTTGTATACATACACGTAATATATACGTATATAATATAATATGTACACAACATCGTATGTAGACGCGATATTCAATTTACTTGGCGGTAGGTGGTACGCATGCTGCAATATATTTAATATACGGTGCAGCGCAATGATCTTCGGAGAGATATTACGATATGCTTAAAACCCAGTTGACCCCCGCCTTAATCACGGCAGTGTTATACATTTATACGTAAATACGTATGTGCAGCAGCAGATAGTAGTAATATTATACCCGTATCTGAAATATAACAATAATATTATGTGTAAAAACACGTCGGATCCAGAATATTAAATGTATAATATAAAATATGAACACGAAGCGCTGTGGAATATAATATACGATCGTATATATGTTATAAAAGAGTTCAAGTCATATTATAATGCAATGATTATAATTTATATCCGGAATCTTGACAACGTTATATTCGTTAAGCCGTACTATAATATAGTTGATGTATTATAGCTTAACGTTCAAAAGTAAATTAATCTATACGGGCTCCGTATAATCCGGAGGGACGTGTTGTACTTCCGAAATCCTAAGTCCAATATTAGGTACATACATAATATACAATTCAAAAGCGCGATTTCGATTAAAGTGTATACGGGCAAATGTAAGATTTTGCGACGAACGCAAGGTAAAAGCTTCAATAGACCCATTTCAATACGTGTTAACCAAAACATAAATTAATTGTATTAATAATGACATCACCGACGCAATAGTACACACATCACTAATTTCACATTATAGATGATAATATACAGAACTGCGTGGACCGCGTGTATATACATATATTATGTTAATCCAAACGGTGGAACTTAAGCGTTTTGTTGTAAATTATAATGAATAGTGACCGTAAACCGGCTTATAACTTATACCATCGACGTAAATGATAAGTGCATTTTCCGGTATTTGATTTGAGTTCCGGATTATTTTTCTACTTTTTTTTTACGTAAGTACTTGTTTAAAAATTAAAGTATCGTAAAACCCGACGTTCACAGAATATATATACACACATATATAAACACTGCAGATAATTGTCTTACCTTTAAGTTTAATAATATAAGTCAGTTAAATTACTTTACTACGAAAGCCAACATCACAATCTGCTGAACGCGTATATTATGGCTACGTTGTACGTTTTTAAGATGGAGACTACACTTTTTGTCCTCTTAAGTGTAATATAAGAACGTGTATTTTTTTATAGTCTTACCTCCCACGACTATTGTTTGAAACAATTTTCGATGTGTTATACGTAAGCATTTTGCATCACAAACCTCTGACTAGCAAATCCCAGATAGGTCAACACGAATTAATTATCGTTTTCTATTTAGCGTCTATAGTTTATTGTTTATTAGTGCTCTCGCGGCGACAACTTTATAATATAAATACTATATAATACTATAACGAGTAATAAGATATTTTTTATAATCACTATGGGCTTTATACTATCAAGCGATTTAGAGATAACTTTAAACGTATACGTGTTCTGATAAATTAGATGACGTAAATCATTATAAGAAGATGAAAAAAACGTTTATAACTCAACGATGCTGCACACTTTGTGTGATAAAAACTTTTTGAATTCTTTAAGTTTTTATATTTTTTTTTTTCGATATACTTTTTTATGACGGGTAAAGTTTGGCAAAAAGTGAACTGTATGTTATATTATTTACTACCGTTCATTCGGTGACAATAATACTAAAGACGCTATCTACTAATCAAATAAAACTCTGGCGTTATGATATATAACAATAAATCATTAATTTTCTGGACCATATTTTCCGTTAGGGGGCAACACACATTTCTGTCAAAGTGTCACCTGTGCAGCATAAGCCGGGTCCGGAAACTAAGCAATTAAACAATTTTAATTCTATGTAAAAAATGTACGCTTACATTTAATATGCACTAAAAAATATTTATATTTTCGCGCTGCATATTTATTTTTAATGAAATACTACCCCCCGCGTATAATTCAAGTATAAGATCAAAACAAAATATGCAATATTTCCCTTTCTCGCACGGAATTTACCAACTTTTACCTATTTTAATTTACTGTTCAATATAGTTACTTTTTTAGTTCTACTGGATATACGAATATTATACATGACGTAACACATTTGCTGTCACTAAAAATATTTATGTTTTATCCTTAGCTGTGTTAAAATAATAATATTCGTACTAAAAAAAAAAAAAAAAACACACACACATGCACAATATTTATAGTGTTATTACATAAATAAATTCTCAACATGATGACTTGATTCGAGTATTATTTTAAATTATAATTTAATGTATATATTTATCTATTATAACATTTATAACTATTTCAACGTTTATTATTATTAACCATAATATTATTTATATATACTTATGTTTGTATACCGTTTGCGGTGTATATGATCGGTCATTACTCATAGCCATAGCTGTATATTTCATTGTACACTGGGGTTATATGAGCTATTAAATTGTCAGCTACCTATGCAGTACAGTATATACCTATGAAGTTCATATAATAGTTGTCAGCCTGCAGCAATTATTGGCTATGTAGAAAAATGCAAGACCATCGCGGTTGATATTGTAGTCAAACGTGATTTAAGAATTTATATGACGCATTTACTGATACAATTAATTAATTATATATTATTGTCATATAGATATATGGTCAATATCAATCGATATAATAGATAATAACGATTTTCCTCGTTGAGTTGGCATACATTATTGTTATATAATTTTTGCAGAAAGCTCACACGAATTGAAAAATAGTGTTTACTATAATAAGAGGAAAAAAAAATTTGGCACTACAAAAAATAACATTACCGCGGTCTATAAAGATAAACGTTGGGATAAAAATTATACAGCAAAACGTCAAAATTGACACTTACGTGTGACAAAGAAAAGTGTCAGCATGTCAACACAATTTAAGCTTAGCTGCAAGACGGCGCACCGTTGTAAGTATCAACAAAGATAAATCTGATCATTTCGTAGGTATCAATATCAATTTCGTTGTACTGACGTAGTATACTTAGCAGTTCTTCTTCTTTTTTTTTTTTATCAATCTATGCTTCACCTAAGTTTTTTTCAAAATGCCAATCAATGAATCTCCAAAATAATACGTTTAGCTTTTACTTTACTCTTGGAAATAAATTAATAATTTATTACAATTTATAATATTCTCCCTCTGCGATATAGTTCTTTGTTTTATGAAAAATACGCGAACTTTGAAAATCGAAGTAATTTAGATGGATGATTAACGTTATGTCTCGTCTCTGCATTACTTTAAAAGCAAACTCTCGTAATAAGTACAATACAAACGTATTACACGTATTATACGGGGTTATTTGAAATTCGTATTTTTAATAGTCAAAACCGTTTTGGCTTGATTGTATACATTTTTTCACTTTTTAGTTACCAGCTAGAAAATATATTATTTAATTGTATTTTTGTTGATTTAAATACCTAAGTATACCCCAATCGAGGTATAATAATATATGTAAATTAATATAGTAAAAATAAATATCTATAGAATATAATATGACGATTGTGCGCGTATTTTACAATCTTTAACTTTGGCATTCATCGAAATATAGTAATAATCGCTCTAATCTAAAATAGAAAAATCTCGCGGGTGAGGCCGGGTGATTCAGCTATATAGTATAACATTCTATAACATTAAAATAAAGTTAAAAAAAATGTCCAATATGGCGCATCATATTAACTGTATACTCGTGCATATTACAAGCGATATAAGGTTTAACAACCCAATTTGTTAATACACATTTCGGTAAACCAGTTTGACATTGACACTACCGTGAAAACAAACGCATAGGCAAGTGTATACTGACAAAATTCTCGATTTAGAAAACTGATAACATTTCTGACACACGGGTATTATAGGAAACTTCGGTGTAGTCTCTTGAAACACTTGTTGGACTAGAAATTAGTTGCGTTTCGTGACTGTCAAAATTCGAGGACTGCGCGAGCCAAGGTTTTCTCTCTCGTGCGATGGCTCTTATAATTTATATAACATTATGTCTGGAGGACAAATTCCAACTCTCAACAATTTATATATATAATATATATGCTATAGTTAATATACTATAAATCCTAAGCTATTCTGTGATAAAATATTCGAGTAATAAATTTATTAAAATGTACTTCGCGTGGGATACAAACAGTCCGAACACTAAGAAGTTATTACCCCACTAAACGTGCTTAGCCACGTTGACCTAATATTCATAATTAGCTTTTTCAAAACATTGTTTTTGATGATTACGTGACTATTTTATCACGTCGTAAGTTATTATCACGATAATAATGAACGCTCCTCGCTCCACTGTTGTTTATGAATAACGGGCAGTTTAATTGATAAAGTTTTTACAATAATTAACGACTAATGTATTGATGCCTATTTGTCATAAGACGTAAAACTTCGTGAGAGCGTCATTTTTGACTAGATAAGTCATGCAAAATTTAATCTACATAGGAAAATAATTTTATAATAGGCGAAAATAGATTTATATCGTGCGTATTAATAAGAATAAAAAATAATTATTTGTCTCGTAATTTTATTTTTTACATCTAAAAACAGAAATTGCATACTTTTTAAGGCGTTAACGATATTTATGATTTCAATACATTTGACAAATATAATTATAATTAATATTTACCATCTATTATAAATATTATAAAATAAGTTGTTCTGTAATCTGTTGCCATTTTCGTTTAATACGTTTGTTTGATCGTGCAAATGATTTTAATGGAGTGTAAAATATTTATTTATATATTTTATAACCGTTCGTCTATTTGGTTTGGTTACATAATAAATTAATATAGGCCTACACATGATTCATATTTGAAACTTCGAATGAAAACACAGCAAAAACGAACATAATATAAATATTATAATGAACATTTTTTTATCTATATTCGATAGGATTCATATTTTCAAATTAAAAACTATTGTTATATCCGTAAATGAATATGTAGCTTATTAAATTTGAAAAATGTATTTGTTTGCAATATTAAATGATGATTCACATATTATAATGAAAACCAATTGAATATAAGTAAATATTTATAATATAATTTTCGCGATTCATGATTCATCGTAATTATCGTATTCATTCCAAAATTGACTGGAATTATAAACAATTGCGACCCAAACAACGACAACATAATATTAACTATTTTATTTATTATATTTATCATACTAAAGATTAAACTGAAGATATCCTATATCGACTGTGTGTCATTTTTACAAAAGGACAATATTGTAAAATTAATATACGAAGGAAAAAATCAAAAGTAATTTTATCAAATATTGAAAAATCTCACAAAAAAAGTCCAAAATCCTTCGGAAGTTGTACAACGTCTAACATTACGTTTATTCACAGTACCGTAATTAATCAAATTGTCAATATTACATACGTTTGTATGTAATAAATTATAAGTTCAACAAAACCAAAATGGATATTACTGACGTATTCGACAGTAATAAATAAAGTAATAAATAGTCGAGGATTGGGACGTATACTGCATCGAAAATCGCATTAAAATATCAAATAAAAATGTACTTGTGTTTTATTAATTTGTGCTACGATTCAATTTTTAATGTTAGCTAACAACTTGAATTATTGTTTTTGATAAAATTAAAATAAGAAAAAAAAAATAACAATTTAAAAAATAAGTTTGACTCACCCTGTCGGGGTGAGTTACAGGAATAGCTAAACGGTGTTGCTGTGTTGGTATTTTAATCATAAAACCATTGCCTTCGAAAAAATAATTCCGAATGAAGGATATTGGGTGTAGATCAGTTTATTTTCATAAAGATGAATGATGTAGTACAATCCTCAAATTTCTTAATAAATTAGGTTTATCTCATTAAAATATTTTGAAAATTATGAAATACCTACAAAATGCCAATAATCATTATTTATGATGTATAATAATATATCATGTAAGTACTCAGTAAATGTTTAGTCGCCATACGATATCTAAAACAGCAATCAAATAACTAATATCGTCGTGGTCTAATGTTTGCAATTTTTACACTGTTTTTGTCAATTATTTGGAAAACTATTGAGGAGTGTAAAAGTGACCTACTCAATGCATCATTTAGACAAATTGTCCTATTAGAATAGTTATAGGTTTGAATACCAACAGTTGGAATCTAGCTTCAATATGTATTGAAAGAGACATTATCAATATCATTGATAATGAAAAAATTCTAAATAAGTTTGCATTAACTAATAATAGAAAAATTAATTTATTATAACTTAATTTTATGAGCATTATTAATTATTGTTATAATAAATTTATATTGTAATGTGCTGAATTGATATTTTATGTCAGATTATTTAATGAGTGTATAAAAACATTAAATTCTTATATATAATAATTTTGCTTTAAACAAGGGAGGGAGGTTCTTGTGTTGTGCTTTAGATTTTAGCTAGTACTCCCTTAAAGTTTACCCTAGTTGCGCTCATAGTGTATGCAATCTTTTTAGTTTAAATCACGTACACAAAAACAAAAATTAAAAACACACATCATGATAAAACCAATACATTCCTCGTTTCAATCACTTGCAATTTATCGATTAGTATACGATTATTATGAAAAAAAGAAGTTTTGTTCGGTTAAATGTCGATATACTCAGTGCTCGACTTGTGGGGGGGGGGCGCAGGGGGACGGAGTACCCCAACTAATTATTCAGAAATTTCAACGTACCCCTACTTTTATTTTTAAGGGGAACTGATGGGATGCTGAATCATGCCATTTATGATTTATCATTTAGCAAGTTTGTTATTATATTTTATTTTATAAGTTAAAAATATAGTATACAAAATAATACTTTGAGTAATTTTTTTTAGACTCTGAACAGAGTGATGAAATCTATTGGTTTTACAATGTTGTGTGTTTTTTTTTTGTCTGTCATCACGTTTTACTGTTTTAATGTAGTAAAAATGCTTCGATTTCCTCAAACAGCAACTTTTTTGAAAGGAAAGTGAATGTAGATGATACTTGGGCAAATCAAAAATCAAACTTTTTCAAAAATTCGAAAATATTATTATTATTATTAAAATATCTATAACAAAAATTTTACCGAGCAACATTTTTTAAAGAAAAATTTTTATGACCGTTTACAATTTAAATTTTTACAAAATTGCATAAAATAACGTTTTATCCTCAAACAATTTTAAATATTTGTTATTATTTAAAAAGTATTAGTCGCAGAAACTCTAAACTTTTACCAGTTGTTTAGATTGGCATTTTCTTTTAGTCATTATTTTTAAAAAATAATATAATAATTTTTAAGCAACCTATAGGTATTTGAAATGTTTGATTTTTTTCCTTTTTTTTTTTTTTTGATAATTGTTGATAAAAAAAATTTGGCTGAAACAAAATACTTGAAAATTTAATAGAAGAATTTGATTATTCATAAATATATTTTTTATGATTTAAAGAGGGGAATGAGGGGGCGTGAGGGCCAGTGGTGGTCAAATGACTTTGTCATGGGGGGGGGGGATGTAGCAGATTTTTAACAAACACTATTTATAAAAATCTGTATTTTGGAAAATTTAAATTAAATAACAATACATATTTTTAGTAATAACATAAAGTATTTTATAATAGAATATAATATACACTTTAAACAAAATAACTAAACAATATTCATACAGTTTTAAAAGTAACAATTTTATTTTTATTTATACTTTAATATTTAATTTATTATAAAATATTATAGATTTGGTCTTTAGTTTAAGTAAAGTAGCTACTAAATATTAGGTAACTGAAAATTAATAATATGTTAACATTTCTATTCGTGTAGGTACTTACCAAATTTAGATTTTGTGACCCTAGACTCTAGTTTTGTCTGTCACTTTTTGTGGCAGTTAAAAAAAAAATTCAATATTGAGCCATCCTTTCTTTTAGCACTCATAATTAATAATGTTAATATTATTTGTATAAAATATAATATAATATAATTTTGTATAGCTGAATCACTGAAAGACAAACTATAACAATATTATAACATCTATAACTTGGTGATTCAAACTTTAAAACTGTTTAGTCATATTATTAAGTCAACATTCAAGATAAATCGACCAACTAATAACCCCGCGCTGGCTACGAAATACGAATACGTATCGCCCATATCGATATCAGTATGCAAGGAGAGGAGGATGTTAATTGTTACTAGTTAATTGTTTATCGAATAATCTCGATTATCGGCGAGCTAATTCCTGGATATTTTGTATACACAACTGAATAGTAAATATAAATAATAATAATAGCCTAATTCATAGATATGAGTCTAGGTAGTAGATAATTATTATTATTATACTATTCATAAAACTATACCAAAATAGATTATAGTTTATTTTATTATAGTCGTAAATCGTAAGACATAAGATCTACTATAAAAATGTACTATTGATATTTGTTTTTAGAAAAAAAAAAAATTAGAAAAAAATAATACCTATATTTGTAATAGGTTTAATATGCATGAAATATAAATATTGAAAAAAGGTCATGGGGGGGATCTATCCCCTTCATCCCCCCCCCGTTTGACCGCCACTGGTGGGGGCATAGCCCCCACAGCTTGGTAACGTTTAACAAGTGATGGAGACGCTCTTTTTTTAAAAGTTAATAGAGTCCCCCTACTTTAATTTTTCCAAGTCGAGCACTGGATATACTCAAGTTAATAACAACACATTTTTATTTAAAAGATTTTTTTTTTTTTGAATCTTTGTCTATCACCCACGCAACATACGGATTTGACGTTTTCTATTTCAATTATTGAGCCAATAAAGATTTCGATTTGAATTCTTTGATAAATGATTGAATTCATCGTTAAGTCACATTTTTAATTTTGTCTCCCGATGTTTCACAAATTATAACTAAACACACTGTAGGAAACATAAAAATTAACAAAAGTTAATGCGGGAAAGTCGGTCTACGAGATTAAAGACTTGACGGCGAATTCAAACCTATTTGAATAGATACGAAGGATACGTTTTAAAATAGAAAACGTCTAAATCCCTATATGTTGCGCGTGTGATAGACGGATACGGAAAAGCATGACTGGCAAAGCTTATTGCTTATACAAGCATAAAGTTGAATTTCCAACAAACCGCAGACGCATTTATTTTACTTTGCTTCAATCACCAAGTTCATCCATTCGTCCATTCGACAAACGTTTCGTTCGAATAATTTTTTTAAATGTTCCAATAACAGCGTTTTGTCCTGGTGTGTCAAGTCCATCGCATTGATGCGTGATAGTTGACAGCGAAAAATGGTTTTGACTTTGTCCAAGTACGCTTGTGTGCGATTGGCAATACCGATGTCTCCTTTGCCACTCACAAATATGAAGACGCTTTCTTCTCTTAACGCATTCAATTCCTTGTTCAAAATTCTATGGTCTTGGTCTAAACGTTGTTTGCCGTCGCATAATTGCTTCCGATGTCTCGCTTCTTGCGACTCGCATTGCATTAACTTCACAAAACAATAATAATTATAATAATAATCATTTACTTAGATAGTCATTGAGTTCAAAATACATTCATTTTATTCATCCATAACCATACACGTGGGTGAGTTTAACCAGACATAATGAACGCACTAAAATATAGGTCAAATAATAACCATACATTATATATCAGCAATTATACATTTCATATTGATTACTGATTACGAGAGTACTGTTTAATCGTTTTTATCGTTAAACGAATATTATTATATTAAAAAAAATAACAATACCACAGTTAGTAATATTAATATTCACAATATTTTTTACGCAAAAAAAAATATATTGATATCAATTGCTTTATAAGATTATTTTGTTGATTTGAATTCAATTGTACGCGATGAAACATCATTGTATCCTAATATGATATTATGATATAAATTATCTGTTTTTGTTAAAAACGAAATCAATCAAGTGAAGATACAACTATTAGTTCTTTGTAGTTTTATAAAATATAATATTATAATGTACCACGGTACAGTTTTAGTGAATTATTTTAAATACGATTGTTTCGAATCGTTCGCGCTTTATAAAAAATATTACTACGATGTACCCGGACGTAAAACATTTTAATCCATCTAAATTGTCCTAAAAGAAAGGAAAATATGTACTATTTATAATAATTTAAATGTATTACGGGGAACGGTCGAAATAATATTATTATATTATTATTTCTTACGATTTATAAGCGCAGCGTTTAAGGGGTTTTAGTCTAACAATTTACATACATGAATGCATTTGTGCTTTCCCAAGCTTAAACACGGCTAAAACAATAATTCTGAAAACTTCGTTAATCCACCGGCAATAAGTAGTTTCATTTTTAGAGATGAACCAAGAATGATCGATATGTATTTACTAATATTATTTTTAATAAGCATATCATATTCCACGGCCAGAACTAACCAGGTAATAGTTTCATTCCCCGCACGTATTAATATTCACCAGACGTCTATTAGCTATTTAATTGTTAAAATATTAATTATTTATAGTATAATGTACAAAGTATTTAAGATTTCCCAAACTAAATGAGTTTAGCACGAATTCCATATGAATATGCATGATTTAAGCTACATCACGCAATTCAGAGCGAAATAATTACCGGACGACAAAATGCATAAAATATGAACTCATTTTATTCATCAGATTTTATTTCCACTGTTGTTATATTACGGACAGAAATATTTCATTAGCTCTGTGTAAACATATTTCTGGAAAACAAGAAAAATTAATTTTTCTAGTAGTTATAAAACAGAATACGTACACCCCGGTATTGTATAAGTAAATTACTGTTATAACTCCAAAATCGTTATTGCCAACAAATTGTTTCTGTAATTAATATAAATCAAAACGTAATGTAATTAGTCGGAAATAAATGTCCATATTGTGTATCAGTGTAGCGTTGGACTAGAATAACTATTGTATAGTTACGTAGACAAATTAATGTGTTGTTTTATTACCCACATAACCCAGTCAAGTATGAAAATAATTTGAATTAATGTTTCCATAAAAATAAATGGTTCCTTGTGGGTTGTCACCTCACACTTACACTGTTTTGTGAAAAATAATGTTTATTTGTTTAATGCTATATTCCTATAGTTTCTATGCATGTTAAGAAATTGTGATAGATACTAATTACTATTCAATTACTTAGTTCTTGGGAAAACGGAATTTTTTTTTTTTTTAATATTACCCATATTATAATATTAAATACAACAATTATTATTATAGTATCATTATTATTATTATTATGATTATTATTATTTTTATTTATAACTAAGGTTTAAAAATATTCATATGAAATAAAACAAATGGTTTTATTTTTAAAGATATTCTCAATCCGATTATTTCAAATACCTACTCAGTTTTGTAATAAGATGGTTTTAAATATTATTAAATTCATCTTAATACTTGTACAGCATAGTTTCGAAAACAGTATTTGTTACGTCATGTATTATTTACTAATGACTATAATCTACAATTCTATAATGAGTCTTTTACATCTTCTAAAATAAATAAAATATCTGTATTAATCTAGTATAATAATAATAAATAACTAGTTAAACAATAATAATTATATTTTATTAGCATATACATAACTTAACTGAAGAATTAAATATCATCGTAGAAATATAAATACAAATTAAAATAAACATTCCAATGGATAAGGTGTTATATATAGATTTATGAAAAAAAAAAATTCAGAAAATTAATGTTTATTTAAATGAATAATTTTGAAATCGCGCGAAAACCAAGTAAAGTTAATTAAAAGCACACAGCAGGGTATACTTGAAAACAGTGCGTACAAATATAACATGACATCTACTTGTACCAATGTACCATAACACGTAAAAAGCTATTTTAATTATTTATATACGTTTATTATAGTGTCGTTAACATGGAATTCGTTTTTGCGGAGAGTATTTTATCGAAGAAGCCACAACCCGATTCCAGGCCGAAAATAAGAGCTGCGCTGGACGGATGCATGAATAACGGTGCGCGTACAATGCCCGGTGCTTACCGAATTATTTGTACCGTTATATCAACATACAAGATTTAAAAATTTCTCAGATAATAATGGAAATAATAATAATAATAATAATAATAGCTTAGGTACTGCGGTATGTGAAAAAGTATCCGAATACTTCTCGTTGGTATTTTTAAAAACCGTAGTTTTTGTTCTACGAACAATTTTTTTCTACTTGAAAACGACATTTTATCGAGTCGAAAAATTACGTCTAGAAATAAATACAATCCAACTGTCTAGAGACAACGTTATGGGTTTTTTTCCAATTTTTTTTGTTTAAAGAGTCTTCGACAATTATTGGACCCCAATGCGCTATAACAGGGTTCGGCAAGTAATTTCTATTGAAGTCCTAAAGATTAAAATGATAAATCAATGAGGTCCAGGGAAAAAATCTTTTTCAAATCTTTATATTCTAAAAATAGCGGTATAAAAAAAATTGCAAATTAAACAGACTGGAATGGCTCCAACCCTTTCAGGCAATACAAAACAATATAGTTATGTCCACTCGTTAACTAAATCGTTAACTAAATTATTGTTTAGAAAATATGAATTACGGACAAATAATATTATAACTATTTCAATGGACAGCAACGATAAGCAATAAAATGACGTCAATTACCCCGGCCCCCCATTGAGAAATTTATAGAGATTTTCATGCATACAATTAGTACGCAATTTGTATGAATTTGTACGATAAATTTCAGAATTTGTAGACAACTCGTTCAGGGGCCAGGGTAACGTAACCCTAGCCCCTCACACCATCAAAAACAACTATTTTACAAAATTTAATATGCAAATAATTAGTACGTAATTAGTATAAATTCATACGATCAGTTTGATTTATTTAAATAACTACACGAGGTGAATAAAATGAATCATATCCCAATAATACAAACTAAATTATGGTTTTATACATTGTAATTTATTAATGTATTAATCACACGAATTCAACTATGTTTAACATTTCTGGGTTATTATAATATATTTAGTATTTATATCTACCATAAAAACAAAATTAGCAAGTGTCACCAACATTTTATAAATAATTTTAATTTTGTTGAAATCGGATATTTCAATGAATTCTGAATAGACAGTATTAGTTTTTGTTATTTTATTTTTATTAAAAACTAAGATTAAAAACAAATTTGTCAACAATGTTATATAGTTGTGCTTACTTTTTTTATTTTGATTCGGATCTATGACTCGATCTTTAAATTTCAAAACTGCATCAATTATTAGTGAAGGATCAACTGCAGGTCTTCTACCAGCCATTGTTAATAATATTATAATATTTAAGATTATAATTTTATTTCCAAAATAGTCAGAATTGTCACAAAAATAATAAAAGATACTAGTAATAACTGTAATAATATTGTATTACAACACTCTTACATATCACAAAACCAACACTGAAAAACTAAATGATTGAAATAAGCAGATAATAATCAGATTTTATAATATTAGATATTTATTGACGGAAGAATAATAAATACTATTTTTAGACATTGTATATTGTTATATTTTGAACAGATGAACAGTTAAAATAGGAATTATTTTGATACAATGATGATTGGTAAGAATTGTATGCGTAGATATAAATACTAAATATATAATAATAACCCGGAAATGTTAAACATAGTTGAATTCGTGTGATTAATACATTAATAAATTACAATGTATAAAACCATAATTTAGTTTGTATTATTGGGATATGATTCATTTTATTCACCTCGTGTAGTTATTTAAATAAATCAAACTGATCGTATGAATTCATACTAATTACGTACTAATTATATGCATATTAAATTTTGTAAAATAGTTGTTTTTGATGGTGTGAGAGGCTAGGGTTACGTTACCCAGGCCCCTCCCGCGAAAAATGAGTTTTTCACGGTGAACAAGTTGCGTACAAATTCATACACGTTGCGTACTAATTGTGTGCATGAAAATCATTATAAATTTCTTAATGGGGGGGGGAGTGGGGTAATGGAGGTAATAAAATGTAATTTTACGGCGTCGGTATATTTTGATTGTTGGTATTGTCGTGACTCAGCCGTCGGCCGATAACATCGTAATAAAACCAAAAATTACCTGCCCGATAAAATATTTGCAATGATTTATGATATAACTATAATCTGAGTTTGATAAATTAAATTAAACAAATATTGTCTATTAATAATAAAACTATTACAGTAAACAACATAGTGAGGTACAGTTGACAAGGTCCAGGGTTTTGCCTTTCGCGGTCCGCCAGTTGCCTACCCCTGCTGTATGGCTTGTGCGATAGGAGTATATAAAGGGGTACAGTGTTGAATCTGTCGTGTTATTGAACAGTTATGGTCCGGGGGGGGGGGGGGTTAATCTTCTCTTCGGACCGCGGTGCCGTCCGGAAAGCGAAAACGCCAGCGGCGCGCGGCCTCGGGTTCTAATCGTCGACCGTGGCGTGTTAAAGTTCAGTTACTACACCTATATAATCTGTACCCGGCCGCGACACTCTGCGTTTGCCTTTCGTGTCGTCCGTGCATTTACATTAGACATCGCGAGTGTTTAAACGTACCATTTCGTGGAATACATGACCGCTGCAGGTGGTGCGTGTATACGAAAAGATATTATTTGCCGAGCAGTGGCATATTTATGATTTGATTCTGAGGGGGGGGGGATATTTAATTAATTGGAAAAACATAAAGGGGGTTTAGTAAGTTTCTCCATGAAAAAAATTATACCGGAACATAAGTTCCCACACGAAAAAATATTCTCTGTCTATAAGTAGAAATTTGTAGAAAAAACACTTGGTTGATCTATGGTATTGCGATTCGCGTATGATTGGTGGGCGAAAGATATAATTTGAGAGTCAAGATGAGGACATGGTGGATCATATCCGTAATTATAATATATTATATTTTATATGTCAATGCATTAAACATTAAAGGAAAAAAAAGGCTCTGGTGGGGAGGGTTTATCCCCACCATCCCTCCCTCCATAACTACGCCACTGTTGCCGAGGGACTTAGGTTTTATCAACGGGACAAATAAATTGGACATTTGATTTAGTTACGCATCCGTTTGCCTACCTGCCGCTTAATATCATTTACGCGAACCAAAACTATATAATACACAATAACGGTACTAGAGGTTCCCACTAGCTTTGTATAGTCAGACCCATTTTGGAAATGTTTTCAATTTTCAAGACCCACACAATAGTGGATTAATTTTATTTATTTATTTTTTTTTTTTTTTTGTCGTATTTTTCGCATTTTTTTGATAAAACTAAAGTTAGACTCCAATGAAAGTAATAAACGTGCAATATAGATACTATAATAAACGAGGAGAATACTGCATCATAATAATATTCTGGTATTCATAGCCTAGTGATTAGTATTCATACAAATATTTTATGTTCGTATTATAAAATAATTTACGTAATGTAAAATTTAATTTAGCGGCCTACCTATCAAGGATATAATCAATATCCGATTTCTGATGTGTAACTTAATTGTTTAGCGCGCTCGTTTTGAAGCATTTCGGAGATATTTCGGATCCATAGAAGACCGCTCTTTTGTACATAATAGTTCTACACAGCGACTTGAAAGTTATCTCGCCGAGTATGATCGAAGACAGGAAACACTCACCTGTATCTTGTCTTTGAGACGTGCGTTTTCGGCGTACAACGCGTTCACACGTTTCCTCAATTTCGACGAGACCGACATCTTCCGTTCCGGTCCTCCCTGAACGTGTATCGTTTGCGCGGACGAACCATCATCGCTCGAGTACGGTTCCGAAAACATTATTTTAGAAAATCAAAACCGAAAAACTCATCGATCAATATTATCTCACTTTAATGATGTATGTATAAATATATATTATTAGAACAACACGATCGGAGATTGTTAATGTATGATGGATCGCCATAGTTACCGCGGTCCGAATGGAACGAATCGTTCGGAGCATTGGTCTTTGGCACGTTTTAGACTGGCGAACAACATTCTTGTTGTTAAAAAGAAATTCCTGCCCGCCATATGAAACGCGAAAAACAAAGTTAAACATCACATAATACCATCAAAATATTATAAAACAACGCGAACATTGCGAACCAATTCTAAAGCTCACTCGGTTTACCCACTGCTGGACGATGGATCTACTTATTCAGTACAATATTATAATATTTTTGTCAATATCTCATCACGAACAAACGATTTTCTCGTTAAGCCTAATAAACGCATCGAAACAAAGATATGAGCATTAATTCAAAACTATTAGAATAAAACGTATGATTATAATATAAACCCATAAATTTAAAAACTAAACGATTTATTGAAAAACTTCAACGAGATGTATCATATCTCATATGTATATGTTTATATTATTTTGATTTTTTTTTCTTGCATTTCTATACATTAATTATACCTATTACAGCGGTTCGAGGACTTATAGTTGTGATTTACGCATCCCCAAACGTCTAAATATTGTTGTCTCGTAAACCCCAAAAAACAATATAAATCAAATGGGTGAAAAATATTTAATTTTTAATAAAAATTTCATTTGTTTATTTCATTACTCCTAATCTAACAAAATATAAATATTATGACTTATGAATCATGAGCTCATGACTTTATAAAAAATTTTTTTTTTAGTCGGTATAAGTTCCGCATAATAAATTATATTATAATTAAGTTCGTTATTTTGCAGTTCGAAGCGTAGACTACCTACTTTGTTAATCTATTTCATAGTATACAACGTTTATTATTTGGTGCATAGAAAAAAAAAAATCTTCATCAGTTTTTCTTACTTTTTGTTAAGTTTTACCGCTTTGAAACCTTTTAAATTGGAGCTACTGAAAACGTCCAGGGATTTCGAAATATTAACCTAATTCAATATTTATTTACGTAATTTATTGGGAATATGTTTAAAAGATATTATTTACTTTTATATTCTAAGCGAAGATAGTATAATATAATTCAATATTAATAAACGGGATTTAAAACTCTGAAATAAAAACTCGAGGTTTTAAAATTTTTAAAAAATAATCAATATAATATTGATTTAATAATGTTGAACAAATTGACCTAAATAAATGCTGGGAGGCGCAATAACTTGCACGTACAACACACGCTATAATATGACGTGTGCGCATGAAACGGTAACCATGCATTGCTTCTAAAACCATCCCCCTCGATCAACCCCTCGCCGACCGACTGTCCGAGAACCACCTCATCTATCAGAATCACGCGAATGCGTCCGAAAGTGTTTTCTAACCAGTGGGGTAGCGGGCGTGAACACATATTTTAGTGAGGCGCGCAAGCAATCACCACGAAGTAAACTTTGTTTTTAATTATTTACATACAAATGGAGGAAAAAACGGAAAATTGAATAATGAATGGATTTTTTCTCATAATATACTTTTAGGTACCTATTTAAATTAAATATTAAAAACAGGAAAATAATGACTTCAAGTTTATAACCCAATTATATGTCCCTATATAAATGTTACAACAATAATATTGAAACCAGATAAAAATAGTCAACGATTTAAAAAAAAAAAATGTACATAAATTGGCCGTGGGTGGGTGGGACGCGACATTTTTCAAAATTTTCAATTGATAAGGGGGTGCGTAGCAAAAAAAAAAAAAATAATAATAATAAGGCGCTTTGACACACTGCAGGACTGTAATAAATAAGCGTCTGTTTTGTCATGTAATGATGTACGTGGTATATGTAAATGTTTACCATAACACGCATTGTGCAATGGGCATACATATTATGCATATTATTATGCCTATAGCCGAATTCAACCCTGCTCCGCGGGTAACGCGTGTGAAAATTGGATTATAAGCTCGTTCGCGGTTACGTATATGTTATAGGTATACCAAATTATTTGCACACACGAAATGAGCAGCGTGTGCGTTATACTCGCAATACCCGGTATCTATCGTGCGCAAAACTTCGTATTATTATTATTATTATTCAAACGATGATGATGATGATGATGATGATAATTATTATTGCGATTAGCATTACATTCAAATATCACGGCCACGTATTGTTTTACAAACGCTTTTTATGTTACACAACAACAACAACAATATTCACGACGACCGAATAACGTTCACCGGGGTTATTTAATATACATTTCGAATCGTGTTTTAAGTGCGTTGTCGGATGTTATGATACTAGGTAATATAAAGATATTGGTATACGATGCACCAGTCGACTCGTAAACTCATTCGCTACTATACATACATGTGCATTTAGGTTCAACTACGACTGGTATGACCGCGGCACGATGCGCTTGTTTAAAAGGTCAATAGTACAGGTGTACAGGAAACAAATCAAATAATATTATCGTTACAATAAAAATATATGTGCACACTGTACATAATATATATGCAGGACTTTTCTCAGAGATACCATAGGAATATTCTGTACGTTGTGGTTTGTATAGTATAGTTTGAGGATTACAT
Organism: Chaitophorus viminalis; assembly: GCA_025469195.1. Classification (NCBI taxonomy): domain Eukaryota; kingdom Metazoa; phylum Arthropoda; class Insecta; order Hemiptera; family Aphididae; genus Chaitophorus; species Chaitophorus viminalis. The sequence continues at coordinate 100,747 of JAIPRK010000149.1, read as the reverse complement.
TTTTTTGTAATTTTTGATCGAATCCTCGCATATAATATAGTATATCTATTACCTAGCCCGACGAACGATACGGGTCAACGGACCATCCACAGCCTCCTGCAGAATTATTGTCTATAATGCCCGCGTTAAGGTCTGTATACAAAAAAAAAAAAAAGTGCAGTTTCAGTTTCTAACCTAACGGCGTATATCCATTAAAAGCGTACAGCGCGCTTCTGGATACTTCTGGATGTTTTCTTTGCTGCAGTGCTGCGCGGAAAAACACCGGAAGCACGTATATAGATAATTATGTTTTTCGGGGTTGCTGTAATTTTCAGTCCATTTTTATGGCTCTATATATATTTTTCGGTGCATGAAGACATAATAACGACTTTCAAACCAACTACACTAGTAAATAAAACGTAATAAAACGTGGTTGCTATAAGCAACAGTACTAATACACTTTCAAGTTTTAAGGACATTTTCGAGAAAATACACTATACTGAAACGGAGGTACATATAGCTTGACGATATGAAATCGGTCGAGAAAAAAATATTGTGCAATACAAAAACTTATCTATGTTAACACGATTACTCGAAAGTTATAGTGCAATAGTAAACATTATAACATAGTAAAACGGATGGAAGTTAGAATCTATGTATTCGGTGTTGCACAGATATAACACGTATCTTGTTGCGACGACGACTTGTACGATTTTTACTACGTCATCGTAGTTATTATTGCAGTTGGATTAGAAGAACGAAAAAAATTTATCGACTTCAACGATTACAATGATAAATATTTATTGTTGGCTAATCAACCTTAATAGGTAGCTGAAGTCAATACATTTTTAAATAATATACATTTCATATCATATATATTTACATTATTATTATGGACACTAATACGGATGAATAAATTGAAGGTCTTATGCTTGATTATGTTGTACCATCTTTTCAGAGATCGGAGTGCACACGGCCAAAAGCATTTGCAGTTGTCTAGGACGTTATAGTCAACCTGGGCCCTGGCTAGGACTTGCAGTCGTATGGAGACGATAAAGAGTGACTGATGTCAATGTCCGATTACGTCTTTTACAGGAAAGATTTTCGATTAATTTTGGCTCATAAGCGTATAAGAGAATAATTTTTGGAAGGATAAATTAATTTTTAATCTTCGTGGCTATGATTTATTATTAAAAGAAAATTAAGAAAGGGCAGTAGGGAAACGAAGATAATGTTTAAGAAACTTAGTTCTCATAAATCCACTTCCATATAGATATAAGTCGGCAAAAAAAGAGCCCTGTGGTGTACGAAAAAAAAAAATAATAATAATAATCGCAATGAGCGCCTCGTAAAACGTATAGTTGCGCCCATGGCACCGTGAATAATGACTCTTTAAAATATACAAAAACTTTTTTTCACTAAAACACACTATACACGAATCGGCCGAGAAAACGAGTGGTTAACGTTCAGAAAAAGATCGTCCCGTAACACGTTCTTGTGTCGACGTATTTCGCCAGACGCATTTGTTTATGTTAAACAATAATGATTACACTATACCGCTACGGCGGCTGAACGCTTTTTACGCACGCAGACACTTAAAGACTATACTTAATCAGACGTCACAAATAATATCGCAGATAAGTGTGAAATTAATAGTTTACGACGTAAACGTAGTGCTATTTATGTGTGTGTGTGTGTGTGTGTGTGTGTGTGTGTGTGTGTGTGTGTGTGTGTGAATGTGTGATGGTGTTACAAAAAATTATAGTGTTATATATTATTGCGCGTAGAACGCACACGTCGCCGCCGTTTTCATCGAAAACTTTTCGCATCATTCTAAGAGTTTTACTGAAACACAGTGCAACAGCACCACAACTTACTGCAGTGCATGCGTGCGTGCGTGCGTGTGTGTGTGTGTGTGTATAGATTTATATTTGTGTGTACGTATGTATTATGTATAAACGGTTTTCGAATAAAAGTGTTCGCAATAAAAACAACTCGTACTATAATTCACGTTTTGCGCGCACAATTCCAATACATAAATCCGGCAGAACCATAAAACGTACATACACCAATCACTAAAACCTCGTTTAACACGTTTTCACGTCAATAAAAACGATTTATTTATTTCCATCGTGCGCAGGCAGGCCCGCAGTTAATTCGATGCAATCGCGACCGTTGTCGTTTGCACCAACTCACACCAAATAATTTGGTCCAAAATAAGCATTCTGATGCGATTGTTGTAACGAGGACAGCAGCACGCTGTTGTTATCAATTAGCAATAATGTAAATTACAATATGATAACACACGAAATTGTTCGTAATCTAATAATAATATTATGTTGTATAGGTACTATTGTTTTATCAATTCGTTAACGAATGCTTATCGTGGAACTGAGCAAGCTCTAAAAACAGTTATATTCATCGAAGCATGGTATAAAAACAAACATTATGAATGTAATTTTTCATTTGTCACCACCACTTTACAAAATACAACGCATTATTTGGAAATTATTCAAACACGAATACGATTTTTTTTTTCTCAAGATCGAACAGTGTTGAATGATTAATATTACAATAATGGCATTTAAACATATAGGGTGTTCCACGTTAAAAATGCTACTCTTAACGTGTTAAATACGTTCAAAGTCTTAAATTGATCGCACTCCGTAGTGTGTACATATTTTTTATTTTTTTTACAATAAGTACAGACGTTAAAAAAATATCGTTCATCGCTCAGCGCTCTAACTTATAATACCGATTCGTTATACACGTATATGTATTCAAAAATTCATAGTATACATAATCTATTTGTAATATAGAAAATCAATTACTACTGATAGACTATTATATTCTCTATTTAGTTACATTATGTTTAAAGAAAATTTGGCAACACATTGTGCCAAGCAAATAGTGTTTTAAAGAACAGCCCAGCATTGTTTCCATTTGATCCTTTTACTTAAGCACAACGTTAATGTGTTCCAATAATATCCTATCGTATATTATAGAAATGAAATTTACAATTGGAAATTATAATTTTTTTAAAAAAAATTACTCGAATCAAATAAACTTCACGAGTTATTGTACGAAATTAACAATAGCAAAAAATCAATATAGAACTCGTCATGGTTGAAACTTGTAAATCTTTTAACATTTGCGAATCCACAAATATCAGTAAGAGTATGTCGCCATAAACAATGTGAATACAAATATATTTTCCACTGACGGTTGGAAAATGTTGTTGCACTGCTTACACAGTTGATTATCTACCGTCATAAATTAAATTTCCCGTTGAACATTATCAACTTTAATATATTTTTCTTACAAAATTGCACTTAGGGTTTTTCTAAAATCGATTTCATCAGTTTTATATAGCTGTTCTAAATCGATGACTTAAAACCGACATGGTACGAATCAAATGACGAAAAAAGAAGCTTATAAAATTACTTCTATAGCATTGCGTGGCTAACTATAAATGTGAATAATCAATATTTTAAGTTAGGAAAACATATATAATAACAATATATATTAAAATATTCAAAAGTAAGCGAAATCAGTAAGTACCTAACCCTATTGAGAAACTATATGTCGTCTCCGGTAGTTTAGAACTTTAGTGCTACAACAAATTTATACTTAAAAGATTTAATATTTTTTTTTTAAATGTTTATTAAAATTAACGTTAAACGATCAAGAAAATGTCATTGATGTAAATTCCCAACAGATTCAATATTAAATAAAATATACATATAAATAGTATGAATAGTATAATCATAACTACCAAGATTCGATTTCAAAGAAAACAAAGATATTATTTTTAAGTATTTTAATTTGATTATAATTACCGTAATAATAAAAATGTATTAATGTTAATTATCGTGTTAATTTTCAAAGAGCTTTCCAAAGTGATTGAGTGTTGCGGTCAAGAAATTGATAGGGGTCGAAGCTCACTGGAATCGTGTTACTTTTATTGCGAAATAAATATTAGCTCTCCAAAAATAAATTGTCAACGATCCTTAGATATATTACGAGTTCGATCTGCTGTATAGTGTCCACCTAAGTTTTTATTTGAGCACATCTATACACCGCAAGTAGGTAAGCAAATAAATTACTTTTTGGCATTGATACGTCCATGCGGTCGATCCCTTTTCACTCGGCGCCTGTTTTGTAGACATTTATTTTGGGGGAAGAAAATATAAAATGTTATACAACCTTTTCAATTTGAAATGTCGTTGGACGGCGTCCAATTGCGATGATGACGAGGGAACGAGAAACATCACAATATAATACTGCCAATATATTATTAATATTATATTCCTTAAGGATTTTTTTTCCATCCCCGCGAGCTATTTTCTACGAGTCAATATAATATACACTGCAGGTCATATAATATACAGTGTGTTGCACTCAAATGGTAACACGAAATATTTCCGTCCAGTGACCTTAAATTGAAATGGGGTTTTTTCAGAAAGCTAGGGAATTTTAAAATACACATTCTGTGATATTTTTCAAATTTTTAATCCTTTTATTGTGCACATGCGCAATTAAAGTTAAATTTTTTTTAACGGTAACACCTATTTTTAATACCGGATTCCGATACAGAATTTTTTTTCAAGCAACTTTGATTTATAAACTTTCTTCCTATCTCAAAAATTAATTGACTTACAGCAATTTCTTTTTACCATAGCAGCTATTTCTAACCGAAAATTAAATTAAAATGATAAAATACAGAAAATTGAAAAATGTAGCAAAAATCTATTTTGTTTAAATATGAAATTGCTGTAAGTCAGTCAATTTTTGAGATAGGAAGAAAGTTTATAAATCAAAGTTGCTTGAAAAAAAATTCTGTATCGGAATCTGGTATTAAGAATAGGTGTTACCATTAAAAAGAATTCAACTTTGATTGCGCATGCGTACGATAAAGGATTGAAAATTTGAAAAATATCACAGAATGTGTATTTTAAAATTCCCTAAACCCCATTTCAATCTAAGGTCACGGAAATATTTCGTGCTACCATTTGAGTGAAACACACTGCATAGTATTGTTACTACGTGTCTCAGCTAGATAACAAATCATTTTTGTACATAAGGTCTGGAAACAGAAATAATAATTATTATATTTTTATCGTATACGTATATAGGTACACCCTGTATATGCAATAATATTGTAATATTTTATGCGTATACGAGTGTTCGGACACTTGAGACGATAATATTTATTTCCCTTTGAATAAATTTCGATTACGTTTTGTTTTTATTATTATTCTCGTATATATATATATACTCGTGCAGGCTATATCATGTTGAATTGGCCGTTGCGGGGGTTGTTATGTCGCTTTATTGTTTCTGGCCGTTTCGGAAAATGCAATTATAAAAATATTTATTTATCTTTTTATTTTACTCCGTATTCTTTTATCAATGAGATCTTTCGGCTGAAACGATTCGTGTCGCGACCGGTCCGCGTGCACGTCGTCGTCAGAGGACAACGACGAGGACACGCACTATTAATGTCTGCCATTGTGTTTATTATTACGTACCCACGTCCGTCCTGCAGCGGCAAAACGAACGGACCGTCGCCGCGCCGACCGATATACGATTTCTACGAGACTCCCAATGATGTATTATGCGTTATGCGTCATGTGCGCGCATTAAGGAGCATTTCGTAAAACACGTATTTCTTCTTCGCCACCACATAGCTATGTACTGCCGTGTACACATATATAATATAACGTATGAATATAAATATAAATATAAGTATTTGTGTGTGCGCGCGCGCATAAATATCGTTGTTCCCAGCGGTAGATATTTCCAATCGGATTCCGGTGTTGGGTTTCGGATGAGAATAATGAAAAAAAAAATAAATAAATAAATAAAAACAATCCGGTTGACCGACCACCGTTTTCGCGTATAGGTCAGAATAATAGTGCCGGTCTTCGTACTAATGCCATTTGTCTAGTTGACTAATTTCTGGAATCCGAATACCACTGCAGCGGTACGACAATATTATACTATATATGCGTTATATATAGTGTGCGCCGTGTGGTGCCATTGTCATCATAAAAACATATGCGATAACAACTTTTTTGTTCATTTTTTTTCCTGTTCTAAATATGCGTTTGTATATATTATTACTATTATATACCTATACTGATGATGTGTATACTGCACCACTGTAACGCGCTCTAGCAGACTAGATTAATTATGTACGGAACGAAATCCTTACGAAAAACAAAAAACACCGGCCCCCATCAATATTTCCAAATAGTTTTTATATATTTTCTAGGCCACTTATTTCTCGACGTAAAATAATTTCAAATCCTAATCTTTGCTGTGCATGTATACATATGCGAGATGTGATTGTAATATATCTTTTATTTCCGACTAGAACAGCATGTTATAATAGTATACTTGTATGAATAGAAAAAATATTCCAATATATTATTATGAAATGGCTGAATTATTAGACTTCGCACGGAGCTGCAATCTTGGCCGTGACAAAGTCCTTAAAAAAGGAATACTAGTTATTGCCTTACATATTCTATAGAGCCTAGTTATGTTTGGTTAGCTATAAGGTACCTTAACTATACTTTGGTGTCATTTTATGGTTTCATTTTTTTCGTTACCGGTAACAATATAATATTTTTGTATATTGGTTATTTGATTGTTATTTTGGTTGTCGCAGCGACTCGAAACATTTCCTGGGAATTTAATATCCATCATAAAATCAGCATAAAAGATTACCTTAGCAACAATTTTAAATAGCAATATCAATTTTTTACAATTTTTACTTAACATTTTTTATTGATGGCCCGCTTCTATAAGTCGTTGCGTAATGTTATAAAGATAAATGGACTCACAACACAAAAAGAAATTCGAACCAGTAGTTCCTGAGATTAGCACGTTCGACCAATCAAATATACAATTAAACAAACCAACTCTTCAGCTAAATATATCTTCAGTATAGCTACATAAATAACAGAAGTTTTTTTCTTCGTTTTCTGCTTTCGTTTGAACTTTAAAGCGGGGAATACAAAACAATGAACAGATCGTCCTTTAACACTGTAAAATGGGTTTTGAAATTGTTATGACTATCAATTATTATTTATTAATTAGTTACCATGTTCATTATTATTTAATATTAATATAGTATTGTTCCTACTACTTAGTTAATTTACTTTAAAGATTAGTCTCGAATCTTGGATTATATTGTATCGTGTTTGATTATACAATGTTGCATCGCCTCAGGCCCTCGGACCACATTGATCGACGAAACCGCCACTATTGCTAAGCCAACACAGAAAATATATCGGGGTATTCAATCGCGAGAAAGTTGAATGACTTAAAAGAAGAATTAATGCGTAAACACGACGGCATACTCGTACGCTGTAGTATTACGAGATTGAAATATTATACAGAACTTACTCTTCTGAAACATATTTTAGACATCACGTCTCATGTCTAATTGACCAATCTATTCGTATATATTTAACGGTGCTGTGTTGTAAAAAATATTCTTCGGTGACTGCAGAAATCACTTTCCCGCGCAGTACTTGGCTTTTTGAACACGCACACTCGTGAAATCATATTATACTGTTCCCTAGAGACATTTTCGCATTATGGCGCGTACATCAATATGCGGCCAGTCGGTGCGCCAGTACATAGTGTACGCCGTTCGAAGACAAGAGCAGACGTTTCAATTTATCGACTTTGCGCGCATGCACTTCGATACCGAGCGTGTGCACAATAATATTATGTTCAGTGCATTTCATCGCCGTGTGTTGTGTATACATCGGAGTACAATATATTATAACATCTCTACGCCTTTTTCTGCAGTAAACCGTACTGCGTGTACACGTTTTACATTTACGAAACAATAAAGCGGATACGACATAATTATTACAAAACGAAAACGGATATCGCGGACCCGAGTGTACGAGAAAACATTCACCGCGGCGAAATGAGTGCATAAAAATGCGATTATACATTAATATATGTGCTGCGCGGTACAGTTGATACGCAGTGCATAGGCGAAACGGGTAAAATGTTTTTGTAACGAATCGGTGTAAAGAGATGTCGAACGAATCGCGGAATTCACTGTTAATGAGATTTTACAACTGTTTAATATTGCTTTTTTCGTTTTTTTTTTTTTTTGTATTTTTTTTTATTTTTTTTTTTTTTTTGTCTATTCTAGAACCATCGTTAGAATTTGCCGTTGCTTGCTATTTTTTATCGAATACGCATTAAACGGCATCGTAAACCACGCGGTGAAATTGTATTCTGTATAAACCGTATACAGTAATGACCGCAATCGAATTATTTGTATAATGCGTTGTAAATAACAAGGCGTCAAAAAAATTATCGTTTAGATATAATGACAACAGTTGAGCCCCGGTCCTTTCCATGTAACCAGCCGGTACATTTCTCAAAACGATAATTTATCACTTTCAATAAATATTTCTTCGTAAATAATAATATTCGAGTATTGCATAGCCAGCCACCATAAATTCAACAGTCCAAGTCAATATAATATATTGTTTATCAATATAGGTAGGTCCAAAATGAAAGTTAAAAGCGCCAACTGCTAAATATATTATATCCTCTATTTTTATAAAATACGGACTTTTGTTGTCACGAACTTTTTTTTAAAAAAAAAAAAAAAACCTTTATCGAGATAAATTTCTTTTTTACTTATAGTCTTTATAAAATCAACAAATAATTAACAGAGTTTGGTATTTTAGCTCTTATTATAAATATAATATACCGACAAAAAAAACAAAATAAAAATTTTAAATTCCAAAGAATAATTAATATTAAATCTCAAAGTTTAAAAATATGATAATAATTATTATTATAACTAAAATGTAGAATTTAATCATTTTCCTTACCAGTTACAATAAAGAGTGTATAGAATCTTTTACAATAGTAGAGATATATAAGATATTTTTGAAACTTTATAATTCAACATTTGTAGCATAGCTAGATGACATTGTGTACGAGAATGATTTTCCTTTTGTTTGGAACCATTTCCGAAGTTAATTAAATTAGCTACTGAGTACTGAAAAAAGTGAGTCACGAAAAAAAAAATGTGAAAAAAGTAAAACATTTACCAAGCAGACGCTCAGGTTATAATTTGCTCACAACAAACTTAACTTTCTGCAGTATGGATGTATATTAGAACAATAAACCAGCTGCTTATAAAATTTTTCGTTTATATAATTTACTTAATTTTTTTAACTAAAAAAGCTAATTTAAAAATCATACCCGAAGTGCCATGAACATAATTTGTACCTATCTAAATTATTTTCAAATTTATTTTCTTTAACAGTTAAATATTCAGTTAGTATTATTCATTTATTTTAATAGTAATAACTTTAAACTTATAAGTATTACGTAGGTATACCAAACTATTTCATAAACAGGTCTAATCATTTATTATATCAAAACAAAAACAGGTAAATTCAGTGTGTTTTATGATGATTTGATAAATGCAATAACTTTTGTTGTCCAATTTTTTTTTTTTTTTATATATATATTATAGTACTTCATTATAACAAACTTGTATTAAAATATTTTTTTTTTTTACTTTTGGAACTCCAATTTGAAAATTGAAAATTTAATTTTACCAATCAAAAAAATTACAATAGCCATTTTGTAAACAGGATTTTTAGAAAAATTATTCTATTAAATATCTTATTAAAGTTTAGTCATTCATTTGTTATAGTTTTTTAAATTTTTAAAATGATTGTACAATTATTGTACGTTCATCAAAATTAGATTAAGTTCTATTTAAATTAAAAGCGATGTACAATATAATGCAATAAAATTATTTCACACACAATATTATTGTTAATTTTAACATTATTATTATTGTTAAGTTATTCACAAATTTAAAAAATTCTTAGAAAATTAACAGATAAACCTTTATTAGTTTTAAGTATTCACATTTTTCTAAAAATCCGTGTCCCAAAATGGCTATCATAAATTTTTTTAGCAATATATCAAATTTTTAAAAACATTTTGAAAAATAAAAATAAATTGTTTATTACATTTTTAATGTAGCGCAGTAAAGTATTGAAAAAAAAAATTAAAATTGATGAATAGAATAAAATATAATTATTGCATTTTTCAAATTATCCTGAAACACTGTACCTTATATAAAAACAGAAATTGATTTTACGAACTATTATATTAATGATTCGCATATTTTCTAATCTCAAATCATGCATGCAGAACCAAATCGGTATAGTTCAGTCAGTTTCCATAGAAAAAGCATAATATATATTATATTAGACCTATATATAATATATATTAGATATAATGAGATAAATAACATACGAAATTATACATTTTTACATGAAAAAGTAGTACAAGTTCCCTCTTTGTAGTTTGTTGAATTGTAATATCTTGTAAAATATATTGAAATGCCCTTGAAAATTTCTCTTTTTGTACTGATACTTCGCTTAAAATACATATGTATAGTACTGAAAGCATCGTGTCAAGTGTTTCGTAAAAAAAAAAAGTTGCAGATGCATCAAAATCCTGGTCTAATTAAAATTAATCGCATTTTTTATTCACACTTTTTCATTGCCAGGATAAAGCGTTCCTTATTTATTACGTTGTGTTCACAATAAATAACCATTAATACACTCATTATAAAACCGCGTTTCTAAACTGTACGACAACTATGTCGGGGGAAACTTTTTTAAATAAAAAAATAAACGTAAAAACGAACAATTAAGGAGAGTGGAAATGTTATACTGAACAAATACTGCGTCTGTGCTCTACAAGAGAACATTTATAAAATACACCGTATGGACAATATTAAAACCTCGGTTTTGGTAAAACGCGATCTTATAATGTAAAAGTTACGTAATATCGTAGTCATATACAAATAATATGAGTATGTGTACAGTGAATTATTAATTAATATGACGCGAAACATATCGAATATACTATTTAAAAGGAAAACGAACTAAAAAATCATTAGTAGGTACACATACGGACTACATTACCACATATTATAGTACACACCATATAGAGTTTATAATAACATAATAGAGCCAATTGAAGTTTCTTCATTAAATATTGTCTATTGGCATTCTACAATAGTATAATATCAACCAAATATAATACATGACATTTATAGTTTCATCAAACACACATTTCGAACAGGTGTAGCGTATATGCATCTGCATAATATAAATAAATAAGCAAATAAATGCGAATGGAATAATGAAATACAAATCGTTTCGTGGATTAAGCATGCGATGTATGTTTTTCCGTACACCCATAAAAATCATAATTTAAGAACATGGTGCGTGGCACTGTTATTATAGAGACGTGGTTATTTTTCGGCACCAGGGTTATAATATTATAATCTGTGCTAGACGTGCAGTAGTACCCGGATGGGTGACCACCAAATAGTTTAAAGCAACGATAGACCTTTACGTGTTCCGTCCTACTCATAAAAAAAAAAAACTTCCTGCAGTTCCTCCAGTGCATTCAAGACAAATGAAAAAAAAATCACAAACCACGATAGTATAAATACATTTTAATAAATTATGAAATAAAAAATAATACATCAGCTATAGGTATGTATGGTTATGGTCTAAAGGTATTATTATACAACAACGTTTAATACAGTGGAATTCTAACTATATATTATATATATTTAGGACCTGAATCTGAATCAAATCTAAATTTAGTTGATTGATTATAAATTATAATTATCTGAGAAAAACTTCAAAAAGTATTTTAATCTTGAAAATGAAACATATTATAGTTATGGCTAGAAATAATTATTATTAAAAATTAATACATTTTTAAAAGTTATCCAAAATATTAAATAATATTAAACTTTCTTACTCACCCAGCTTATACTTGTCGATAAAAGAATTTTAGATGAGTATTCCATATTATATATTAAATTTATATGTATTTTAATGAGTTTAGATTTATTAGTACAAAATAAATATCTATTAAAAATGTATACATTGAGGTTTTTTTTGAAATACCATAATTTTTTTTTTTGAAATGTACAATAATTTATTGAAGTATATGTATAGCTTGAATAATTGTAAATTTGTGATGATTAATAGATGATAATATTAATTATAATTACCAACTGAACTTGTATTATTGAATTTTACTTTCGCACAACCATAGATTAAATAAAATACATGTAGGTACATAAATGTATTTATTTATTTACCGGCGTAAAAGGTTGCGGTTGTACGGAGAATGAATTATTATTGTGTATAAGTGTGTATAATTGTAAATTCTTCGCAACAATGTGAAAAATTGTAATTAACTACATATTTATGGTGTAAACAATAATGTACGGTTTGGCCTTTATATTCATTTATTAAATGTTACAATTTTTATCTTTCATTTTTCATTACAAAGTCAATGCGTTGTAAACAATTTAAAAATTTATAATATTATACGCGATATACTATGTAATACAGATTTGTGTTAAAATATCATTATATTGCTATATAAGTGGATTGGCAAGAGAATAGGTATATCACAATAATATTGCTGCAGGTATTGTGTTGAATTTCTTATCCTACGGGTGTGTACGCGGTTCGGGTGTTAACGCGCGTGATTTTATACATCACTGTTTGGAATCATAATTACAAACATGAACTAATAAATGAACAAGAAATATAAATGCACGGTGGCAGCGGTGTACTGCAGTGCATACCTGTGCAGCATTATTTTTCTTCTTCTTCTTCTTTTTCTTCGTCAGATTATCAGCGCATCGCTGAACCTCCTCGCTTACCTATCTCTGTCATATGCGTCGTCAAAGATCGAGTCCTCATTTATACGAGCCACAACATCCTGCACCTATCGGTTCCTTGGCCTTCCTATCGGACACGCTTTTTGTTTATTTTATTAACTAGCACTTCTTTCATTACTTGTCCGTCCGCTCTCCAGACACGACCAAACCATTTTAGACGTTTGCATTTTAAATAACATAAAATATTTGATTACCATATATTCTGTAGTTCTTGATCTTTTCTCATCTCATACATTTGCAGCTCTGCGTTGTACCTTTGGCTATATATATATATATATTATTCCTTAGCACCTTCCAACCAAAGGTAATTAGACGTTTGCTGCTATCTCCTTTAGTCAGTGACCATGTTTCGCTGGCGTATGTGACTATTGGTCGTAAATAGGACTGTGGCCCATAAGCGCAAAATATGACCCAAACGTAACCCAAAAGCGCAAAAATAAATTACCTTTTTCATAACCCATAAGCCCAAATTAATTTTATAAAAAATAGTGTATTTTATTAAAATTATTTAGTTATTATTATTATTAATATACTATGCTATTCGTAATTATAAAATGTGTATTTAAATATAATAATATATAAATAATTATAAAAATTGTATTTAATTTAATAGCAACAACTAATAGATGTTTTGTTTAAGATCAATAAAAAAAATAATAATAATTAAGTACCTTAATATTAAATTTGAAATTTGAAGCCCACAGTCTTTAAGTAATCCAATTTTGAATTTATTTTTTCTATGTATAAGTTCCATGCTTTTATATTGGAGTTGACTTTAGAGCTGGTAATGCCATCACTACTAAGGTAGTAAGGTACAAACGCGCAAATTCGTTTTGCGCTTTTGGGCTATCGAGAAAAATTGACCTTTTGCGCTTTTGGATGATACCATATAGGGTCTTTGAGTTACGCGATAGTAGTTTGGATGTTTCATTATACCAACTAATATACGGGAACGCTCACGATTATTATACCTATATAATATTATAATGGGTGGTGCGATATCTCGGTGATACGGTTTTGTATTGCAATCGCCAATCGCGTTGTATCGAGCTGATCAATAGACACGGTACAAAGTTATGGCAAACACGCCGTGCATTGATTATAATATTATATACGTATGTACAATGTGTGCGTTTGCGTTGCGAACGCGAAATACATATAGATATAATATTATATATTATTATGATAATATACGATTATTGGTAAAATGCAAATATATATTTTAATCGTAATGATACGATATCGTACTGCAGTACGGGTATAAATGTTATATATCGGTTGATCGTGATCGATATTATTACCGCGTTTAAACATATTGTGTTGTAAATTAGAACAAATTAATAAAATTGCAACCGGGACACCTGCACGTTAATTTAAACACGGTGGTATACTTCTTATATACTACCTCCAGACGCACGAGGTTAAAATTGTATTTGTTGAAAAATTATATTCCTGCACTGAATAATATAATGTGGATTCCGAAAAAAATAAAAAAAATAATGTTCGTTTAATAAACAAAAAAAAAAAAAACCAGAAAACAAAATTAAACGAAGGATTATATATTTTGTTGAATCCGTCCGAAAGCTCGTGCGCTTATACGCAACATTTTAACGGCACAATATAAATTCCAAATATTATCCTACATTAATATTAATTTATTAATGGTTCGTTTCACTGGTTTAATTTTATACACAACGCGGACGATGTTACAAACCGCACAATGTATAATCCTGTCATATTTTTTAACCATCAAATTTCGCTCAGTAACCGGACTCCGAGTTCCGAGTAAAGTATACATCGCTTTAACTCACAACAATAAATGTACTGTATACATAATAAAAATATTTATATATAAAAAGCCACGAACAATTTTATTTCGGTGAGCTGAAATTGTCGTAACATAACCTTGGGGTGACTGCAGTTTACACGCGCTTTTATTTGGTTTCTAGCTGTAATACATTTTGCTATTTTTTACAATAACAATTGTTTTATAAGATTTCTATCGTTTTTTTTTTCTTTAAGACAACAAAATTGCACGTATAAATAAACTCAAAGGGAAAAATTAAGAAAGAAAAATATTTCCTATGAATAATATTTACCTATGTATAATATGTATGACAATAGTTAAAAAAATTGATATTAATTCATATTTAGCCTCACATACAGATCTACACCGACGCTTCTAAAACAGATAAAAAAGTAGGTGCAGCAATCATATGCGGTAATACCAAAATACAACTCAAACTGTCAGACAAATGTTCAATTTTTACAGCCGAAGCTATAGCTATACTCGAAGCAGAAAAATACTTTATTCAATCTGCTGACGTCGAACGTTTTATTATTCTTAGCGATTCACTAAGCGCAATAACAAGTATACAAAACACAGATAATCCTTCCGACACATACAGAAGCATACAAAACTGCTATAACTTCGCAAGAACCGCTGGCAAACACATTACCTTCATGTGGATACCCAGCCACTGCAACATAGCCGGCAATGAAAAAGCCGACGCTGCCGCTAAACTCGCCCACAGTTCAACAAAAGCCATCTCTATCCCTGGATTCTCATACACTGACGCAAAAAAATGCATAAAAAATTACTCAACTATACTTTGGGACCAACATTGGTCGACCAAACTTAACGAAATAAAAAAGTCAATTCTCCCGTGGCCTCCTCCTCCAGTACTCTCCAAAAAAGAAGAAACTATCTTAAATCACCTAAAAATAGGCCACACTTTTCTTACACATCGCCATCTGATGACAAGAGACGCCCCACCCACTTGTCCTACCTGCGGAGTTCAGTTAACAATAAAACATATTCTAACAGAATGTGAAAACTATAAAAAACATCGAGAGGAAACCTTCGACTCTACACATCTCTTCGACATTCTCAGTCCGGACCCGACAGCCATTATTCATGTACTTAACTTTTAAAAAAAATGTAATCTGTATAATGTAATGTAAACAACTAATTGTAATCTCTAATCCTTTTTATCTATATGTAATGCATTCTGTATCATTTTGTATCATGTATATTAATATAACCTAATGTAAAATATTACTGTCAGGCCAATGGCCATAGTCGCCACGGCATTTATTTTAATAAAAAAAAAAAAAAAAAATTCATATTTATACATAACTATGATATTATATACTCATTACAAGTACAGTACAAGACACAGTCATTATTATAAGGAACGGGTTAATATGTAAATTAATGTTTATTTATTAGAATAAAGTATTTGAAGTCTGATTAAAAAATGTTCATAATTTAGATCATTCTTATTTAAATAATAACGCCAATTATTGTATTTTACATATTTAACAGTTTTAATTTTTTTTTTCCATGTAAGTTGTTATGTTTTAGCGCATTATTTTCTTTATTCTAAATACTTCTATTTTACCTTATATTTTCACGTTTTTGTATTTAGTTTCGTAAAATTGTAAAATTATTCGAAAGTGTTTAACAATTTCAAAAGGTCTACAATTTTTTTTTTTTTTATTCTTTGAAAAGATATATTATACATATATTATTATTTAAGATAACATTTTCGATTATCTATCTCCTTTAAGCATATCTTGTGTTGGAGATAGAGAGTTATTAAATTATATAATATAATAATTATTAATAAAAAATATTTATAAATTTATATCGATAAAATTACGATTGATCATCGTTACTCATCGTTCGAGAATAATATTCAAAGATAAATAAAAATAGTGTTAATTTCTTTTAAGCGTACGATGACATTTTGTAGTTTGAGAATATTTTTGGAGAAGATTAAAAAAAAATAGCCAAAGAACATTTTGAAGACTACGTACTCTTTTTTTAATAATTATAATTTATATAATAAAATACTTGTAATATGTAATCTTTACTATTGTAATATACATTTTAAATGCATATTATATTATAGTGTTTTTAATTTTTAGATGCATATTTTGAGGATATTTTAAAGTGCATATAAATATGTTACCTACTAATTATTGTAGTTATACTTACAGTTACTTGCAGTTGCGTATAACTTTTACAACATCATTTGTTGGTATATATGTAATCGAAAACTCTATATTGATACAAAAGTTGAATTATAATTTCCAACGAATGTACAAACAACAATGCGCAAATTACATTATAAAATGTACCATGTGCAAGTATACAGACTCCGAGTGTTTATAATAATAATTATATATAATTTCACGCGGTGCACTATTTAAATAGTTTCGACTGTTGGGCAAAACAGCGGCACGACGCGTATTCAAATCGATTGAAAAACATTGAGCTGTGCATGGACTTGTTCTGAACAATTTATTACATCACATTCAAGTGGTTCTCCGGGTTCACCGCGCATAATCTGGTACGCAACAAAACTCTTCATACAGTCTAAAATCTATTCCAACACAAATATTTACTTCCGAATTAACGCGCAACGTTTCGAATCCGATGGTTTAACTGCACGTTATATGAATCCCTCATAATATATTTGCCTTCTCTCTTAATTTTTCGTGCAATCTTTCGCCGCCTCGCATATCTCGATCTCCATATTATGTACACATCCTTCATAGTTATAACACCAGTTATCCAAGTATATGATAGGTATCACGATCAAACTGCCAAAATGCCAACTTACAAATAACATTATACAACCATACATTGTTTGTTGTTTTGTTTTACGCATTTCGCAGTTCGTACTTTGTACTTCCAATTTCTATTGAGTTAATGATCAACAATACTTCCTTTTACATTTATTTTTACGAAATATCTTTTTGCCTTTTTTTCGTAAAATATAATACATTTGAACTATCTATATTTTACTAGGTATAATGTACCTATTACCTATTTCTTATTTATACGATTGATTTATATGGATATGTATTTAGTAGAAAAAAATTTAAAAGCTTCTACCTTATATTACAAATTTGATATAAGTATATGCAAAATATACTCGATAAATTAATATACTATAATACTTATGAAAATCTAATATTGTAATCAATATTGTAATTGTTTTCCCTTTCTGAAAATGGAATACATTTTTACGAATAAATTAATTCGTTATTAAAACAAACTATGAAGTGTTATTTGTCTTATAACTTGTTAATGACGCTAATAAACTACGATCATATTAATAAACAACTATTACGGTCTAAGCTAATTGTACTACTATAAACACTCGGAAACTAAAAAAATAAAAATAATGTATTGATGTAGGGAAATTTCTATTTTATTTCACCTCCTAATAAAATAAATTAGACTAAAATAAAATGCACCACCGAGATATTACACATAATATTTGGCACTATAAATGTAAATCATCATAAACATGAAAGTAGCAGAATGTTCCATGACGATACTATACGCACCGTTAACATAAGCAAATACAACGAAAGTTACACAGCAGTGTTTTGACTCGTTAAATATACGTGCGATGGAAAAACAATAACAATGAAAATATAAAAGAGACGGAATAATATTTTACCGTCTACATTTCTACAGCCGGTAGCTATATATTTTAAAATAGAATTATCTTTTTTCCTCCGACACTCGAATAGAATGTTTTTAATTCATCCAGCAGATTTTTAAGTCTTACTCTAATTATGTGATTATAGGACGAAACCTCGTGTATTTAAAAGAAGATATTTTTTAGTCGACCATTATTATTTCCGCCCTTGAATCCAATCATGATGGATTAAAATATGCGGTTTACACCCGGTGGAAAAAACGTTCCGAATCATGATTTTCGTGCACGACCATGTGTGCAGATATGTTTTAAACTGTATTATTACATATTATAAGATGAACATATTATATGATTTTATAACCTAACCGCGGTGGTGTCTCGATTTCCCCTTTTAGGCTAAATTTGCGTGTAAACGGTATGTATAATTTGTACATGTACAATACACTGTAGGTATATAAATTAATGTCTTAATAATAGTACAAATTAAACTGTTGTCCGTCAATATAGTATAGACGATTTCACACGTCATAATATAATATCTCACTTTGAAAAATCCTAAATATACGCATGTACATTATTTATTATACGCATCACATCACGCGTCACGATTTGTCTATATTATGTAATAGCTAATAATCGCGTGCTCTGGCGTTGTATATTTTTCACCACAGCCCACCCACTATAAATCGGTGTGCAACGTACGGTATGTTATTAATAATAATAATAATATATAGGCATCTCGGTGCGGGCAGTAAACGCGCGATTGTATCCGTATACACTGTACACATATCGCAGATGATTTTTTTTTCTGCAAATAATATACTGTCTTGTAAAATGCAAGTTAGACGCTATATTTTGCACGTATTGGTTATAGTTCAGGAGTAAGTATAATTCACCAATGTCTATATATCTAAATTATAATGTCTATATGGACTTTTTTTCGTCAGGAAAACTGTCATAATATTATGAGCACAATATTTTGACGCTCGTATGTAATGTAAACAATATAATATAGTTTGAGGGATGAAAAAAAAAAATTGTAGTTTTACTTCGATCATAATTTGTATTACAGTCGTTGAAGATTAAAGTATCAATTATGTATATATCATTGAACACGTATATATATATATATATACCGATGATTGTATATACATTCTGATTATATGCTCACCACACCGATGGCCATATAATTTTATGACTTTTACGTGATTTAACTCTATACACCCGATGTTGTGTTTACGTCTAAATTAGGAGGTTGCACTAAACCTACCGACTACACTATTAATATTATAGTCGTACGATTAGAATAACAATGCATATTATTTCGTTGGAAAAAAAAAAAACATCAATTATATAATCGTCGCCAAGTAAATATACAGTCGCAACCGAAAAACGCACCAAAGATATTTTGCTGTGATTATTGGATATAAGAATTGTTAAAAATACATATTACTTTATATTATTATAATCATACATCAAAATAATTTCAACGGAATATTATATTATTCATTATCGATGGAATTATAATATTAGGTTCACACACTATACGTATACATATATATTAATATATATATATATATATATATTTATTTATTTATGTGTGCAATGATGTCAACTTAATATGACATTTTTTAACTTTATTTTTATATACATTATCGATGTATTGTTATAATTCCGGCCGATGATGATTATCGCGCGGACGGGCGCCCAATAATATATCCGATTTTTAACACATCGTCGATTACGCGCCATACACGAAATATATATTATATGTAATATAATAATATGGCATGCAAGTCAGTCGACGATGTCGATGACCTTCTGCAGAAGCAGGTGACTCGTATAATGTACACATATTATAGTAATATATTATTATACGTATTATTTGTCGAGTGGATCAAAATTTCGTCTTTATAGCGCATAATAGGCAATATTTCTCGCGGCGTATTATATACTTACGTATTATACATAATATAGCGACTGATAATGATTTTATGGATGGCATTTTACACAAAGGAAGATTTTCCAGTTCCGTGCACGGCAGTGAATTGGCAATCGACGACGGAGTGTTGTGTCAATAGTTACGGTTTGAAGGAAAATTTTGAAATTCGAATTTTTCGGCCGCAAAATATTTCATCGACTTGTTCGAGCGATTCTTATATGTACGATATGATGTACGTTATAATTATAATATTATTATTCTATCGAATCAATATATATTTTTTGACGAAAATCTTATGTGTTTTTATCGAACGAAACTCGTGAACCATTTATCTATAATAAACGTAATATTAAATAATAACTATATATATAATATATCATATTATTATGATCATTATTGTTCTAGGTAAAATGTATTCTTTATCCAATGATTATTTGTGCTTGCGGGAATTTTTTTTTTTTGCTTCAACATTTATGTCCATTTGAGTTTGATAACATTAGCGAACACACTGAATCATATCTTTATGGCTATACATATATAACATATTCGTTACGTAAATGTGAGTATATGCAAATATCGAAGAACGAGACGACTACTGCCGAACCCGATCAGATCAGTCAGTTGTAAGCCCTCGAAGTGATTTGAAAGTTTGCAAGCGAAAAAGGTGACAAGAGAAAAAGCAGGCCATGAGCTTCAGATTAAAACTATTTGAATAAAATTGTGAATATACGTTAATAGAAGAGACATCATCTCTATTCTCTAGTGAAAAGTTTTATTCGAATTGAAGAAAAAATTACGTTTTTACGATGGATAAAAGTTAAAAAAAAACTATATATATAATAATATCTATTATAAAATATTTGATACACTTTATATGTGTATCAATTGAAACATATAAGCTACTAATAAAAATTGATGAAAAAATAAAAATTCTTCTTAAATTAAGATATTGAATTTATTTATGCTTCTTTTTATACTGTATTATATATGCATTTAGATACTAGTAAATATAAATTCTTATTAAGTTGTATTACCGTCTAAAATACGTTTGGAAACCGATGATTTGGCCCACTGGCAGAGTGGATTTACGTAACTCGTTACTCGTGTTAATATAATCAACATGTTTTAAAATGAAACACTTTTACTCAGACGTGGTGACGTAGAATATAATAATGTCAATAATAGGTTTGCGCAACGTCGCAACGAGTGTTTTTAAAATATGCGTACCTATAATTTTTATTTGGGTTACCTACGTTGGGTACTTATAAAGTTGTTGACATAATATAACATTTAAGACACGAAAGGATAGCTGAGGGGATTTAAAGTTGCCATATAATATAATATTACGGGTACTCTCCTGGAAATTCTAAGAAGAATACTGACTTTTGTTGTGTATACTGCAGCGATATGCACTAAAAAGTTTGTTATTATAAATATTATGCAGCCGTGGTATGCATATATTATACGTATGTCGTATATATAAAATATACATAAATATATTTAAATTTTATCTAATAAAATTAGTATCTCATGTCTTAAAACTTTTCCCGTTGATCGTATAAATCATTTTATACGAGAGATGGAATATAATATACATACTACGGGTTCTGCCGTACAACAACCACCACTCGCGATCAGCGTTACACGATTAAACGCGATGCCACTACCACTACTTTTTAGAAATTATCCAAATTATTTTTACTACGAAGAGCGCTCAAACATATATGTCCATCAAGTTGGCACCGGCACATTATGCTAGCAAAAAAATTTTTACTCCAGCAATTTGCTAGGAATTCGCTAGATTTTGCTAGGGTTCCAAAAGTTTGGAAATTGAAAAAAAATACTTGCCGGTGCACCGGCACATTATCCGATTCGAAAAAATGTTGTACCCGCATGCACACACAAGACATTGCTCGATTTTTCTATAGGCAATTTTTGGATTTCGAACATTTCTTGTACCGACGACGTCAACCACTCTCGGTTGTATACATATGCATACGTATTATTATTTATTGTATAAAATATACGTGTA
Source organism: Chaitophorus viminalis (assembly GCA_025469195.1). Classification (NCBI taxonomy): domain Eukaryota; kingdom Metazoa; phylum Arthropoda; class Insecta; order Hemiptera; family Aphididae; genus Chaitophorus; species Chaitophorus viminalis. The sequence goes on along the minus strand of JAIPRK010000149.1, from coordinate 78,536 downwards.
CACGGAGTTGAGGGACAAAACGAGACCGGACTTGTGGCCGGATGAGATTAATATATAAGGGATGTCGGGGCCGTGGGCGACACTCCAAAAGAAACGGGAGGGGGGATGAAATGGCTAGGGTGCAGGGTTATAGTAATTGGTTTGCACAATTTACAGTGTACAATACGCGACTCCATCACGGCCGCTGTACTCAGAACGCTATTATATTAACCGCAGTCGACAATGTCGAAAAAAATGGATAAAATTGAGTCGGTCGACGGGGGAGGGGCGGGGCAAGGAAGATATGAAAAGAAAAAAGAGAAAATATACTTGCAGAGCCGGTCGTCAAACCAGTGCGAGCGGTGGCGACGTACGGCCGAAGCCATCCCATCGTGACATTGATTTGACGTTGCTGTGACGTTTATATAATAATTATTAAAGCCGTACACGTGTGCCATAACGGAGAGAATAATATAGTTTTGACGGGAATTATATATAAACGCGGACAACCGTTGTGCCGTCATGTCGTGGTCTAACAGAAAAATTATTTAGTTTGGTTATTTTTTTGTTGATACAAATAATATAATATGATTTCAACGTCCAGAAAAGCTTTTGTTATATGTATCCCAAACGTGTATTTTTCGATGTTTCAAATGTTCCGGGTTTTGAACTGGCAACTATGTGTATATACAGTTGTTTCAACGACTTCAACGTGAGAGTAAGACTGCAACGGAAATGTAATGGAAATTTATCGGTAAATGGGGGTTGGTGGGGGGGGGGTTCATAGGTGATGCTTGCGATAGTATACAGTATAGTACTGTGGAGAGTTTTGGTTTCTGCGCTCTGGTACTATATAGTCACATTGATCCAATTAACACTTTTAGTAGGTTGTGTCCGTATATTTGAAGAAAATTCGGAGAAAACCCGCACGAAATTTCATTTGTTTTCCATGTACAAATAGGTACCGTACAATATATTCCTCCTATTCTAATTGTCCAACACGATTTATCTGAGTCACCCCTGCATGTACGTCTGGTCATCAAAATTGTATAATTTTAATATCTCAAGCATGGAGTACAGGGCCGGATTAACTATTAGGCACTGTAAGCACTGTGCCTAGGGCCTACGAAAATGAAACATTTAGTTTTTTAACTGATGACGAATTGACGAGTGATATTAAAATAAAAGCCAGTAATCTAGATGAAATATATCCATTGGATCTGGAAAAAGATTTTGTTGAAGAATTTCTTTTTTTTCGTTAATTTTCGTGAACCAGGCATGACTGTTAAGTGATATGCTACAAAAACAAATCGAAAACAAATTAACAACGAGTTTTCCAAACGTCAATATTGCTTTACGAATTTATTTAGCAATATTTGAATCTTCTTGCGAAGGTTAACGGTCCTTTTCAGTGTTAAATGGCTATACAAAATTCAATATTTGATAATTCAATTATAACTGCATTTGATAAATTAATGTTTGATAATAAACTATTACCTAATGTAATTTGAAATGTGTTTTACTTAATGTTTGAAAATAAAATACTGACTTATGTAATTTTAAATGTGTTTTAAGTTTTAACTGTATACATTTTCCAATCAGTGCCTTGGGCCTACGGATGGCTTAATCCGGCCCTGATGGAGTATAGTCCAAAGCTTCCACAATGATTATCGTTGATAACCATGGATCATCCCCATTGGTTCCCGTTAACCGTGTAAAAGTTCCAGGTGCGTCCATGTGAATATACTTTTTAAAAACATTTGGTTAACATGGCTCCTTGATCTAAGAATATCATATAATTTTGAAAAAATACAATAAAAAACAAATTTTTTGTCTCCTCGTGGTACTCCCTAAATATTAATAAATTAACCTGGGTGCCACAAAATTTACAATAGGTGTATAATTTTTATAGGTAATTTGGAACGTAAATTATTCATATACCTTTTTGGCAGACGTACCTACTCGGAATATAAATTATAATACATTTATCATTTCAGGGCACTTACTCCGACGGCTTCTTCGGTACCTAGGTATTTATAATTTTATGTTAGCTTATATTTTATTAAGCCCGGAACTTAGCTATTTTATTTTCTTACAAATTAAATATGTCAGTGAAATTAAGTATTTATTCTTGTAATAATTGTGACAGTACACAGTACCTACGTATTTAAATAGTATAGTTATGATAACCAATAATATAAGAAACGATAGTATTTTAGTGCAAATACATTTTCCAAAATCCGAATTTTAAATAATTCATGGTATAAGCATAAAAAAGGTGAGCATACCTAATGCATCATTCTATAACGAAAACGTAAAATGATCAGCTTCCACAGGTTTACAACGAATTTTCAAACGAACGAATTTATTAATAATAACGGTTCTTTATCATATATAAGTACCTAACAAAAAATAATGAGATTTAAAAACCATGCTATTCTTTAAAAAGATTTTGAATTTACAAAATAAGACATTCATTTTTTATGTGGTTTATAAAATGTTTATGGATGTTTATACAAACAACATACATAATCAAAGAAAAATAGGTTGGTGTTTTCTTAATCCGCGTTCTTTTACAAGATCACGAGTTTTTCAGCACAACTTACTGCAGCGTTATAGTAAAAACAAAATAGCTATACTAAAAGAAAAAAAATGGTCTTCGTGGGTTTTTATTATAAGATATTGGTAAAACAACTTTTTTCTTCATTCAAAACCTAAATTCTATTGGAGTCTTTCAAGCCAAACTAAATCAATTCATATCACCTCAATAACAATAATAATATATTATATTATATTATATTGTAATTACGACAACGATATAATATCTACGGATATTATATATTATTTCTACTACTGATTTCGGCTTTAGCTTTAAACTGTTCAACGATAATGCCTCCGCAATATTATCCTTTGAATAACAATGTTATAAGCAACTGGGCTCAGATTATCAAATACGGAAATTTTAATTTTAATAAGCCCTTTGCATCACAATGAGCTACAAGATTCAATATCGAATCCGTGAGACCGGAAACGCACTCACGTACGTTCTATGCTATGTATGACTCAATATTACAAATAAATAAGCGATTAAAATACACGTATTATATATATATATATATATATATATATATATATAATATATTAATATATGCATTATAATTTCATATACAAGATAGCAATTATTATATTCTACCTTATACAACATACTCGTACTACATATCTACATAGTACAGAGTATGGATTATTTCTAGAATCAACCAAACCCACTTCAATAAGCATTGTTAATTGGCATCTGTGACTTGAACAATAGTCATTTTACCGTACAAAAATCGATTTCCGAGTGACTACGCCAACAATGTTGATGGACATATAATAACTATATGGGATTGCTGAAAATCGAAATGTTAATCAAATATTACTATCAAAACCACATTTTTGTCATAATGAGTTTTCTTTTAAAATTGAAAAACAATAATGAATTAGGAATAATCTAATAGAATAATAATAGATCTAGAATAATTAAAAAAGAATAGGTAATATTGTAAAAATTAAAATGATAAATAATAACAAACAAGAATTATCAAATAAAAAATAAAGAATACTTTTTCATTTGATTAATATTCAACTCTGTCAACATAATATATTACATATATAAGCTTAAAGCTCCATCATGAGGAAAAATGGTCCATATTGGTGGAACTCCTATTTTAACTAAATTTATACTGATAGACGAAAGTTTTTGCTTTTTTTGTTTATTCATTTGTTCCTATTCAAATAAAAAAAGAAAATATCTTAGAATAATATAAAATTGCATTTCAATTTCGAGAAATATTGTAATAAAAAGTAAAATTAAATATGTAATAATCTATCAAAATTGAACATTGTTCAAATTTATGAATATTTTTCATTCTTATTAAATTACAATAACTTTTTCCGTTTACCGTTTTAAATTTCATTTTAATATAATATAATAAAATATAAAACGTATTTTATCTTAAAACAACAAATGATTCCGAGATGACTGTCGTGCAGTACAATTTGTGCGACCATTTGTATTAAACAAAAATATCGAACGTAAAGCTTATACATTTTTTTTATATTAAGAAAAATACTGTAGTATAACAATATTAGTTGTATTATACTAATTATGGTGTTTATATTTGAATATATTTTTTCTTCGATAATATTACCTGATGACATTTAATAAAATTCAGTTGATTAAAATATAACCTTCATTTTTATAGTTTTATTTAATTCTCTTACTTATACATGATTATTTAAAGCAATTTACTTTATGTTATAGTCCTGTATGGTATACGGTTCAGAAGATTTTTCCGGATATCCTACATATCGTTACACTAACGGCAATACCACGTAACTGACATTTTACACAAAATGAGTTTTTGGTATCAAAATATTTGTAATCTCCTTGCGCACAAAATTTATCTTCTGTACAATAACCTTTAATAAATTATTTTCCCTCCAAATTGGATTTAAGTGATAACACGTATCCAAATAGTATCTGTGACAACACGTATCTACACAGTTTACCATGTGAAGGATACGAGGACAGCTTTGCGTACGGAATCCTTTTACTACAGCAGGTATTTATTACATTCGAATTTATAAACACAATACATAGTTGTTTCTATTTAAATCACAAATAATTTATTTTGTCAAAACTATAAAATTCATTAAATAAAATCTCTTTAATACTATTTCAGATACGTGATATTGCAAAATAGAAGATAAAATTACATTTGCAGTTACGTGTTGTTGTACCTTATACCAAAGTAAAAAATATTTTTTAATTATTATTAAATTATTTTAATATCATTTTATGCATTTGGGCATTCGCCATGAAAACATTCAAAATATTTTTTCAATATATTTCGGTATCATACCAGTTTCTTATACTAAATATTTCAACCGTGTGACCTAGTGAATAAATAATACAGATTTGGAACAAAACTTTAATAAGCATTGGAAAATACATTTTGGAAATTTTTTCTCTGCCCGTGTTACGCATACTTGGAAATTGACATACAACTTACAATTTAGATTCTGAGCGGAGCGAGAAATGTATTATGAAAATGACAACATTTATTTTCAACACCAGATAGCCGAGTTTTTTAATTTTTTCCAATGAATGAACCATGTGGTCTTAGACTTAGAGCCTTAAAGGTATAAAATTGATCAGATAACTTTCAAGTTTAAACAAAATAATGATAGTTGCAAATGTTTAAAAATCATTAACTTAATAAAATGCGGTGCTAGAAAAAAAATTGTTTTTAAATGTCCATTTAAGTATTTATTCGGTGTGCATTTTTTACCGAGACTAAAATAATTATGAAACCAACAACATTTTTCGGTTCAACATAATACACCTGAAGTATAATGCACGGCCAATATTATAGGCTATTTCGAATAATTTTGTCAATATATTTATTTATTTTATTTATTTATTAATATAAACGCTGTAAGGCTCAAGTACAGTGCAAATAAATATATAACAATAAATATAACAACGTAACAATTTAAAAATAACAAATTACAAATATATACAAATTTAGGAATAACAATAGTTAATTAATTATAGATAAACTGTATAGTAGTTCATTATAAAATTGAGTATGTTTGATCATAATTAAAAGAAGAAGTCAATACCGAACTCATTTCCCAATTTCAAAATTCTCTCGAACGGGTTATTTTGGTCATAATTTGTTCTATGGGTTTTTACACGAAAATGTTATTATAATACTGTTAATTTTAAAGATCGGAACGAAAAAAAAATATATATCAGGCACTATAGTTAAAATACCATTCAACACTCAATGGGGTTAGGCCGTTACAGGGTATATTAAGTAAGAATAAATTGCATGTCATAAAATATAATTTCGCCTAGTCTGCGTGATACAGAACGATTTGCTATTATACGTGCGTGTACGTGTAATAAATGTGCATACGCCTTGAAAACGTTATTCTTGGTGATGGCTAAGCAAAAAAAAAAAAAAGAAAGCATATTGTTCTATATTATATTATTATAATACCATACAGTACCTAAAGGCAAGAATTTGAAGAGAAAATTATTCTGCTTGAATAAAACGTTAAAATAATAAAATGTATAATTATTTAAATGCGCACATAAATATTCCTTCGATTAAGTGTTTAAATAATTAATACCTATTTAAATAAACTTTTTGCATTACCGTATCATACATTATTAATTATTTTAATCCAAGTAAGTTTTCTTTGGCTTCCAAGTTTGGAAAAGCGTTGTGAATTCAGTTAAATTATTTCCAACTAGTTTATTTATCACTTAAGTACTATCTCCGACACTCCAACTTATTTTTAAAATAACCAAAACATTTGTAATCGATTTGTTTCAACAATGTTGATTCATTCTACGCCAAAAGTATTATAATATTTATATTATAATATTATAATATTATAAAATGAGTAAATTAATAAATAGCTACACTTTTTAACACATCTATACGAATACAAATTTTTTTTCTTAAGTTAATTTTTAATTTTAAAGATAATCTATACACAGTTATTTGTACAATGAATCAATGGGAGGAGGTATTAACATTTAATTTAAACAATTTTAGTAAAATTGAAAATTCAAAAATCAATATCGCTGTAACTAGATGATAAATAATTTTTAAATATATTGAAATAAAATACATATATTTATCTAAACATAAATGTTGCTCATTTTATTTTCTGACACGTTAAAATACCTACGAAACCACCACCACGAAAAATAAAATATTTTCTTGTTCAAATGTACGTATTTTTGTATAATAATATTATAGTTTGTTTAATTTTTCAAATTTGATGAATAAATGTTACAAAGCCGCTTTTGAACACGCGAAATGACTTTTGAAAAGTCAAATAATTAATTTCAGCAAAAAAAAAATAAATAAATAAAAAACTAATAAAAATGCTTGTTCAGGGAAAAATCGATCAACGTTTATGTTATGAATTTTATTTTACGACGTACAATCTTTTACCGCTTGTAAGAGTTATTATAATTATTTTCAATGCTTTCATATAACAATATTACAGGGGGCTTATATGATTATAACATTATGATATTATAACAATGTATAAAAGTCATAAGCGACCTGTAATAATAGGCGGCGGTTGTCATACACGAGAAAACGTTTATAGCGGTACCTACCTACTTGATAAAATTGTATGCGAGAAAATGAAACGGTAACGTTTTTCCAAACCGTTTACGCCCAAGGATTTCAGCGTTTTACATATAAATAATGAAAAGCACTATACTGTTAAGTACGCCGTTATGTCGCATAATTATTCATTTATCTACATTTTATGGTATCCGAGCATATTATATAATATTATTGTACTATGACCGAATTGATAAGATAAAATTTTTCACTCGGTAAATACGACGATAGTCAATAGCGTTAGGTATTATAATAATAACGACATATTTTATTTATAGATTCACATCGCTTGTGCACGTTCCATTCCGTTGGCTCATTGTGTCCCAGCTGTCGTTATCGACAATTGCACGTCATTGTCGACGACTCAGTGGCGACGCGAACTTTTTTCTCCCCGGCGGCGAGACAATAGCACTTTCCAAGACGGTTACTCCTGCCACCACACTCACAAATTTTTCTCTCCCGACCACCAATAAATGCGCGCCAGTTCGATATCAATTCGAACGCGTATATATGATATTGGTGTGAAAAAAAATTGAACCGACTGAACGGGCATTTTAAATGTGTAGTAAAACGCTAGCGTGTTTAAACGTCTGTCGTTATGACCGAAAACGAAACCGAATACGAATTTTAATCATAAAAATGTAGTCGTCGATCGATCAAACATTAAATATTACAGTAAAATATTATTATAACAAAAAAGTGTATAGAATTATATACGTATATACGTCATCCTTATAAACTTATCAGACAATATTTCTTTTTTCATTTTCATCTTCCCTTTACATTATCTCACTACATCATCACTTTAGACTCTTCTTTTCTCTAGAAATCTTCTTTTCAACACCCGCTTCATTACACCTATACTATGAATTATTTCATCATTATAATCGTATAAATTCTGCTCGCTTCCCAATTTAAATATATCCACTCAACATCAACGATAATATCCGTATAATTACGTCGCTGTAAAGCCTTTGATGTTTGATACAAGTAAAATAGAAAAAGGGCTGAGACTCCGTGGTTGGCTGAGATACATGAGTGAGTAAATGATATTCCAGATTTGGTATTTTGTACTTGAAACCAATTTATCAATAGGCATATTGCGCTCAAAAAATAGGTCGGGTGGACCACTTTATATTTATAAACAAGAATGATATAGTAGTATGTAAATATATACATATTACATATAGTAGTAGAAGCACGCATTTCTTAAAAACGTAGGTTTAACTTTTAATCGAAAATTACAACATAATGTGTAAAATTTATAAACCGCAGAAATGTATAAAATGTCTATAAAATGCTTATATAAGTACCTAGTAAATGTTTCGGGTCACTACGATAGTCAAGATAACATTCAGATAGATAACGTTCATAATCTAAGTTATGAACAGAACTTTTCAAAAAATGTTCATCCGAATTAAAAATATACATACCGAACTACTATATTTAAGTAACAATGAATAATAAAAAACAATAAATACCACTTACCGCTGTTGGATTCATTTTGTTTCCAATATAATGACGTCTTTATATGCGCTGTCCATGTATAATGTTGGGTGCGAACAGGGGCGGACTGGCTCCTCCAGAGCGGCCCGGGAATTTTTTTTCAAGCGGTCCATTGCCCATAAACCATTGTCTAAGGTCTTTTGTTTTGTAACATCGACGGCGTTACCGGAACTACTTAAGCATTATATTGACATATTGTCTAAGGTCTGATCTAATACACTATTACAGTACTTACGTTTGAAATACCAGACATTTTCTCAGTTGAATATTTAAATTATAATTAATACTAACAAAAGATAAATAAAACATTTTAGAAATACATGGTACTGATTATTTATCGGCTCAAGGAATTAATAATTTATGCTCTTTTGGGCTAAACGGTCTATAACAGTTTGGTATGGTATATCACTTAAAATACTTTTTTCCTTAGCCATTAAAACAAAAGCTTCAAGGTTGTCCTGTGTCCAAAGTACAAACCAGTACGAAAGTATATTTTCCTTCTGTGGCGTACAAACACTACCAACACTAAAAAGCTACATAGGTATCATAATTCTTTATACTTTTTATAGTGTTCAATAAAACAATATTGAACATTTACTATTTATAATGTTTAGTTATCCATAATTTTAAATAAAACACTTAAGAATATTTGAAATTTTCTATATTAACTTTAAAGTTTTTCTCTTTTTATTATTGAAGAACCTCAATATATAATATAACTCAATAATAATTTATCATGTAAATAAAATTATATTTTATATTTTAGTTATAATTAAAATACATAAATTATAATTGAATAACATAAATAACAAAAGGTAGAGTTAAATTATTAATCTGAAAATATTACGTTTGGATGCAAAGCCTTGGTTTTTATCAGCATTTTTATTTAAATACCTACTATAGATAAATATAAAATATGTGGTCTTAGAGAAACGTAACAATATGAATTAAGAAGAATTCAATTTAAAAACGACAAAACATTATTTGGGAAATTAGAAAAATTTATTTGTGAAAACAACATACGGTGGGATTCAAAATTCAAATAGCTAATATGGGATAGCCGGATAGGCCTCTAAAACTAATAATTCTATTATATTTTAAACCATTTTACTAATTTTTAATAATAATTGAATATAGATTAAAATGTATAGGTCTTATAACAATAACGTTACTTTCTTTACAATAAATTATAACAATATATTATTAAAAAATTGATTTGACTTGGCTTTAAAAAGCTGAGGTAAACATTGCTTCCAAAGTAATCTTTCCACTTAACAATACAAAATACAAATGAACTAATATTTATATTTTATATAATATCACAGACGACAGTGTTGTTAGTCGCGGACAAAAACAGTATATTTTTAAATTATATAACAATAATACATCGAATTAATAATAATTAATATTATATCGTATATTATAAACAACACAGCAACGGCGGCCGGCAGGCGGCAGCGTAATTTCTATTTATATAAATACCTACTGTTTTGTATGTTTCTTAGAAAAGCAAAATATAATTTTAGGTACGATTATTATCGTATTGACGTATTATTTATGTTATTTTCTATAAATTTTAAATTCACCAAAAACTGATAAACTCTTATTATAATCTAAAAATTGTAATAAGTAACTTGTACAACCAAATTATCCGGCCCCTTAATTCGATTATTCGACCGGCCCATCGGGAAATTTCCCGATTTCCCGATCTGCCAGTTCGCCCTTGCTGAGCGAAATGTCTTATGATTATCATTCTATGCATGAGAACGAACCATTTCCATCATTTTTTCGTCGTTGTTGGTACTATACGTATGATTTTAGATTTCGTTACATATATTATTGGAAAAACAGCTTATTAAATTTTTCGATTCGAAAATCGCGTTTTGCCAAGTTTTGGGAACGATATCACGGCGGTGATGTCAGTGGTCACCGATAGCCGTTTACATTGTTCCGCGAGAACACTGAGAACCATTTATACGTGTCTGTATCGGTGAAACGTCCACACGAACATTGTTTCCGGCCAATCTAAACATATGGGGAACCGCATAGCACTGATACCAAACGATCACGAAACGGACATTTTTTTTAAATATTTTTTAATATTTAATATTTTTAGATGTTTATATTTAAAGCTATTTATAGAAAAAATGGTGTTCCGGGTATAGATAGATAGAGGTCTACGTGCTATTTTCAGTAAACATAATGAAGTCTGGTTCCAACAAGATGGAGCCACAGCACACACTTCACGGCGTTCACTAACCATTTTGAGAGAGATGTTTCCAGGACATTTTCTCTCTTTACGAGGAGACATTACCTGGCCACCAAGGTCCCCCGATTTATCCCCTTGTGATTTTTTTTTCTTTGGGGACATTTAAAGGCCTAAGTATACACGCATCGCCCAACATCTTTGGAAGCACTTAAGGAGGCAATCACTCAGGAAGTGGCAGCCATTACACCACAAATGACTCGACGAGCAAAGGTTTCGTAAATGTGTGAATAATAGAGGACAATGTTTAAAACTAAGTAATTATTTTATTTAATGTAAAATGGCATAGTATTTAATTTAAAAAATTTAATAAAATTGTTCTGTTAAATTGTTTATTTATTTGTAATTGCCTTTTAAAATATGGGAGGTCTTTTTGCCGGACCCTGTAGTATAGGTGTCGTCATTACGCGTAGACAACAATTATTGAAAAAGTCAGAAAACGGCAATGCATGTGAATGAACCTTTAAGGTGCTACAATGCTACAGGTTTCTAGGAAGATTATCGGTCGCCGCACTGCTGCAGCGCCGGTTCGGTCACGGTGCCTACATAGTAATGGGATTATCTTCTCCGCACCGTGACCGTGGTTACGTAACCACAACTCATCGGTCATCGGTAAATAATAATAAAATAATACTTATATAATATATTTATATTATATATTATTAAATATTTACGCGTATGGTATTGGTCTATCAAAATAATATCATTACGTAACATTATAATGTCAACCGTAGCCGCACCGCCGTTCGTGATGAGGCGCTATATGGAGGAGCAGGGGTCAACGTACACGGACCGTCAGGTTTTTCTAACTAGCCCACAGAGCTAACTGATGTTTTGAAACTATTAAAATGGTTTTCGAATTAATAATTTCCCATTTGAAAAACGAATTTATTGAGTTATGAAAATAATACACTTCTAAACAACTATATTAAAATACAATAATAAAAAATAATAATAATAATTAAATGATCGGAAAATAATATTTTTGTCCATCTTCAATTGAATTTTCCATCCGTGCATCACCAAGCAACTTTGGCTCGCAAATCCGAAGCAAATCTGACATTCGGCTCATCGTGAAAAAAGGTTGGACACCCATAGCAGGGTGGCTTATAGCAGGGGTCGAGAACCTGTGGCTCCTTAATATGCAATCAGTGGCTCTTTGAAAATGCATCAGCATACATCGAGACCCGTAAAATATAAATTTTATTATACGTTATTATTTATTTATTTATTGAATATTCAACGGGCGATAGCCCTTTACAAAGTATATAATATAACAAATATGACAACAACCAAGATACATATAAATTCAGTAGGTAATAATAATACAAAAATTTAAATAATGTTTTTACAATTAAATAAATATGACTAAAATTAAATGTATTATGAATAATGATAATTAGATAAAAAGGGATTTTTTTAGAAGCAATACAGTATTTAGTTTAAAATTTACACGAGTAGAATTAAAAAAATCAAGATGGTGGGAGATTAAATTGGCTAACCTAAGAGCTCTGGGCAGAAAAGAAAAGACTCCACTATTAGTCCTATAATGTGGAATAACAAATAAATCTAGATTGCGCGTATGTAGACGAGGGATTTGGAGACCTATCATTGCTAATAATTCAGGACAAAGAACATAACCATTAAGAATATCGAAAATAAACATTATATCTGTTAGATTTCGTCTCAGAGAAAGACTATCGAGATCCAATGATTCCAGAAGTGATATAATTGAGTCTCTGGAGAAAGGAAGATTTAATTTATATGAAATATTTTTGAGAAACTTGTTTTGAACATAATCAAGTTCAGAGTAAAAAGTTTTTAGATTTTGCGACCAAACAAGTGAGCCAAATTTAAGGTTAAATCCAACTAAAGAAGTATAAAGTGGTTTTAAGCATTTAGGATTTTTAAATTCTTTAGTATTTCTGTTTATGAAACCTAGCATCTTATATGATTCGTTGAGGATTGTTTTATGATTTATTTTAAAGCCAAGATCGCTTTCAAAGTGAATTCCTAAATCTTTGATTGAATTGACTCTTGATAAGGAACAATCATTTATTATATATTGTTTCAAAAGAGGATTAGCTTTACGGGTAAAATAAATTGCATTACACATATCAATATTTAGGGGTAAATAATTTTTTTCACTCCATATAACAAATTTATCTAATATCGATTGAAGATTTATTTGATCAGCTTCAGATTTAATCTTGCAGAAAATTTTAGCATCATCAGCAAATAACTTACTATAGTTATTATAGTGATAATTGATAATATTTCTGAAGTTATTAATAACTATGTTGATTTCAGGTAACAATAAAACTATATTTTATATTTTTATCTATGACATGGGTCGATAACCTTTTTTTTGTGACACCTCAATATTTATTAAATAATGATATCAGCCTTGATACTTGTTTGAAATTGTAAAGTATAGATTACTCCTCAGATTTAAATAAAGTGTACGCAGAAATTCAGTGTCAAAAATCTCACTAAATAAGATAAATTTATTTTTATTTTTGTGTGTTATTGTATTTAATTAAATAATATGTATCATAAATGTATAAATAATAATAATAATAATAATTCAGTAAGAATGAATTGATAAAATACATTTTTTCTGTATTTTCAATATTTAAAATGTATTATTAGGTTTAATATTAGTATGCCTATCAATCTCTCAATAAAATAATATAACTACAACTACGAATATGAAAAAAAGGGGTTTTCAAACCCTCTATGGCTTTCTGAACATCATGGTTTTAGGTTTAGCATAGGCCGTGTTTACAGGGGAGACTGGATAGGGGACACCAGCCCCCCCCCCCCGGTGGATTGTGCCTAGCAAAAAATTTTGTTAGGAAAAAAAAGGTCACAAGATTGGTACATTTTATTACGTATAATAATTATTTGATTTTTAAAAACAATAAGAATTTTGCCGTAATTTATGGTTTAAAAAAATCTTATATCTACGTAAAACGTTTATAACTAAAAAAAAGTATTGCTGATTTAAAATATCTTGTGCCTCCCCGGCCACCAAGGTCCGGACACGCCTATGTGGTTTAGTAACTTTTTTTAAAATAATGGCTCTTTCTAACAAAAAAGTTCCCGACCTCTGGCTTATAGAGTACGGGCTCATTGTGGCATATGTGCGAGCTGCGTCGTCATAACGATGGTATGCAATACGTTGCCATGCTCGCACTATACCTGCGTACCATCATACAATGTTGTATTATAATAAATTTATATTATATAGGTGTTTCATTCGAGATATCCTCAAATTTTTTAAACAAAATTCCATGCTACTAACTACGGATACGCGCAGCCCCTACTGATCGCGCGTTTGTCGCGCACTTAGCAATTATTCGTCTAATATTGGAATTTTTTTTACAATTCGTTGCCATCTTTATCCTAATTAAAATATTGTAACTGATCAATATTTCAATATTCACTGTTACTAATTACTGTTGACGTTTGTCATTTTTCTCTTACTTGTACTCTACTATATTTAATAATTTCATAATCTGCACCGTAATCATGCCCTTGGGACGTCGTTGATACATCACCAATAGTCAGTGGCGTAGTTATGATTTGGATCTGGGGGGGGGGGATATTTAATAAATTGGATAAACATAAAGGGGGTATAGTAAGTTCCCACGAGAAAAAAAAATATTCTATCATTATAAATAGAAATTTATAGAAAAAACACTCGATTGATCAATGGTAATGCGTTTCACGTATGATTGTATGAATGTATGATAATATAATAGGCGAAAGATATAATTGGAGAGCCAAGATAAGGACATGGTGGATTATATCAGCTGTAATTATAATATATTATATTTTATATGTCAATGCATTAAACATAAAAAATAAAGGCTCTGGGGGATCTATCCCCATCATCCCCCCCCATAACTACGCCACTGCCAGTTGCCACTAGTGCGCGTTCATTATTCACCATACCTATCACTAATAATTGCAGCAGTTGGTAACATATTTTACCATAGAACCCGTAATATTATGCGCAATGTGCGGTAACGGTATGTTCAAAAGTTTCTCGACTTCGCGCATGGTCACTCCGGTAACGTGTGTGCCATATAGATTCCGCGACGTGTTATGCCCTGCAAATATTGACGTACGACCCCCGCGGTCCAGCCGATCGGCGGCAATAATTGCTGTTTTCTGCGCAACGGTGTGGAGTGAACCCGGCACCGTCTACACGGGGTGAAAACAATATCATTTACAATATTAATTTTCTCCCACACACACACCTGCAGGGCCGTAGCTACGGGGGGTTTTAGGGGTTCAAACCCCCTCCTTTAACAAAGTAGAAAAATTCTAGTTTATTCTAAAATTTAAAATTTTTATTTTTTAATTACTTTTTTTTTTACTTACGATATTACACTATATTAGTATAGTTTATATTATTATGCCCCAGATGTATAATAGTGCCTGAAGTGCGTTGCACGATGTGGATAAAATCGATAATATCTACATCGTGGTGCACACATAAAAATAATGTAGTTGATTTAACTCGGAACTCCGATGTTAAACATGTATTTCTTAAATCGACTCTATAATCATGTATATCAACCACAACAAAACGTTAACTCGAGAGCAAAGTGTTGACGAATTAAAATATTCATAATAATAACTTACAGAATTAGTGAAATTAGGAAGTTGTAGATATTCGATATAAGATAATACCGGGAGTTGAGTTGACAATATATTGATTGTTATTGTACAACATGAACTCAATTTATTTTGAACTCATTTTGTGATTGTTTCTACTCCAAAATAGTGTTAAAATAACTCCATTCGGAGTGTTATTTGTACAAAGTATATTTATGAATTTAATAACCGCATGCGCATATTTATGTTTTGTTGCTTATAAAATCCATGAATAAATAATGCAAATAATAAAATTATTAGTTACGTTATACAACTGATTTTTTATTTATAAAATAAACCTATATAATAATATTCTCCTTATATAATCTTGAATTTTGGCTTTTTGAAGAATTAAAAATAGGTATACATCGGAAGACACTACTAACCCTACTTTACTCATAAACTCACTTCTAAACTAAAGCCCGTTGGTGGTGCTGACCTAGCCCCCTCCGGCCCTCCCCTACTAATTGCAGCACTGGGGGTTTTCGAACTCCTTTCAATTAGTCTTAAATGAAGGTTTTTATTTTATTCAACAGACATAATGTGTGAAATACCTACATTAGTTTATATTCCTTTACCTAAATGGTATATTTTATTACTCTTCGACCATAGTTCCATGTAGGTAGGTAGGTTACGCGTTACAATAAAAGTTTATAAAGGCCCTAGAGTTATGGGTTCGATTCTCTTAAAAGTGCGGTTTTTTTTTATTTTTCTAATGATTTATCATTATTGTTCTGTATCTTGGGGTTATTTTAACTACAATAAAGTTTTGATTTAAAACCATTTAAGAAACTCAATTTTAACCATTTCTTGGGGTTATTTTAATTCCAACGGTATTTCTTAATATAGCGTTATAATGTATTTGTCTTAACAACATATTTGTAGTTATTTTAAATATGCCGATCAGTAGTGAAGTTAACACTTATTGAGTTCTAAGTCAAAATCGACGCTCAAATGTATTGGGCATTAACTACATTTGGAGTTAAAACAACTAACGATTTCTATGTGTGCATTGTGATAAATGATAATTATTGATAAGAGTTTTCACGCCAGACGAAGACGTATTGAATGAAATGGCTAAGAAGCCGAGAAATATTGACTTGGTGTTATCACGAAGACATAATATTTTATTCATACAATTTTGAACTCAATGTAATTTCCTATAATGATTTATTTATTTATTGATTTATTATAAAGTAACACCCTCGACGGGTAATATGGTACAGGAAAACAAAATCTTGAATACTACATACGTACAAAATAATAACAATGCTCAAGTTCAAGTACCAATAAGAAACAAAAATGTATACCTACAATGTGATATAATGTTGTTAAAGACGATATCTTCTATATCAAATCCATATCTGTAGAACTGGACCCACCCCATAGAAAATTCCTAGCTACGGCCCTGACACACACACGCACGTGTGCAAATGGCAGGTACGGCGGCGGCAACGTGACCGGTGCACGTGTGGTCCGAAAATACATTATAATAATATTATTATTAGTGCGCACAAGTCAGCGATGGACAAGTAAAGATTATACAACGAACGGAGTCCGGAGAAAAATGTATTGCATTGTTTGTGTTTACCTATATGTATTGTAGTAGGTGTGGGTCACAACTGAAAGGTTTAACGAAAAAAATTGCATTAATAAAAATAGATTTTACCGAGAAATTTTCAGTGCCACGGATCAAATAAATAATAATATTAATGTTTTTGTTTTGTGTTGTTTTTTTTTATATATATTATTATCATTAAAATATTACACGAAAAATCTAATCTATCCACGTATTAATTAATGTTGGTTGTATTATGCTGACGACACTGCAGTTGTCTGCAGCCTTCCACGGTCAGGATTTGAACCGCGGTCCACGAGCTGCCGACCACCGTCAGTATAAGGTCCACGCGCGCGGTCGAACGGCGAAAACAATAGATACGCGGTTAAGAGTTGTGTCGAAATTCACGACTCCAAGGACGGCAATAACAAGACCGATGACGTCGGTGGGCAAACAACAACAACAACAACAATTTATAATATGCCAACGATGAAGTTTACCGGTGCATCAGTTATTATTAGCTACCTAAACATCAGCGGTCGTTTACGCACGGACGAGTCTGACCGCGGTTACCGCTTACCAAAACCCTAAGGGCTTTCCACCGTATACATTATGCTCGTCGATGGAACTATCGAGGTGTTGATTTGGAATAATAATTGGAATAAACAAATAACGTTACGAGTCATGTAGTCTAAAAATTTTATTTTTTATTATAATATTATAATATATAATATACATAACTATACAATATTTATTATTAGCATGGATAAACATTAAAGACAATTTATAATAATATTTTTAAATTTGCCTACTTAACTATACAAATCACAGTCATCAAAATGAAAAAAAAAAGAAAAAAAAAAAACTAAGGCAATCATACACGTAACGTGTAAATAATCAATTTTTTTGCCACTGATTATTATTGTATATATATTTTTTCTTTTTCAATAAAACACTCATAAAATAACATAATTTACCAACAATTTAATCCGATCCTTCTATGCGTTCGACATCGAAAAATATATGGAAAAATATTTCGCAAGCAACCTCCTTAACACCCGCTGGAAGCCCAAAAGGAATATCCGACAACCATACCGTAATGATCGATATGAGTATACCAACAACGGACTTATCGGTAAGTACATGTTTCACAGCATGTACACGCGTAACAATCATAAGATAATAATAATAGTTAGAAGAAAAAAAAAACATAATAAAACACATCAATTTTTGTTCTACGAGAGCCTTTTAATTATTATTATTATTATTTTTTTTTTTTTCGAAAATAAAACGAATCGCAAAAAACATGATGATGATTCCCGAGGTGTTTTCGACGAATTATTATTAATCTCGTACGTAGGTACTCATAATAATAATAATAGTTATAATAATAATAATAATAATAATAATAATAATAATAATAATAATAATATTATACCAACACAATTCAACCACGTGTTTAACAATTTAAACACGTTTACGTTACTGTCCCGTGGAAACGGATGAAAGCAGTTAACGTTCTCCGTTTTCCGGACGCCAGTGTCTTTTATTTGGTATGGCCACAAACAGCTTCCGGTGTGTAGCGAAAATACCACCTGAATCGTTGCGACATAACGGCGGCGGCCGACTTAACTGATTGTTCATAAATATTACAGTCTTAAAAAAAAAATGTTAAAACGTATATAGTATATTGCTTGTGAGAATAAAAAAATGCGGAATTCATGAAAATATAAAATCATCCGTCGAATAAATGTGTATATATAATAGCTTAACATAAGATTAAATATTCAAAACTATATAGACTAGATGTATATTTACATTGATTTTTTTTTTAATTTTTTTTTTTTCCCCCCCCCCCCCCCGTAAGTTTATACTATTAATAATTATTGCTCGAGAACAAATAAATCGTTAAGGCAAAGTTAAAAATTGGATTATGTTAGTAAGCCTAATGGTATATATTAACGGTTGTTATTACAATAATGATTATAATTATAATAATTGTATATTGCGCGACATTTTTCGACTAAAAACATAAACCGTCTACTACAAGAACATTTTACACATAAATAATATGAATACAAATTTTATCAGTCTAAAAGGGCATAAAAAAAAAAAAAAAAAAACAATTATATAATGACAATAAAATAATAGTCCCGTTTTGAAAAAAATAATAATAATAATTTATCTCCAGAAATGTTATATTGATATTTTTTTTTCGAAATGGTATACCCTTATAAGAAAAGCCGAGTAAATTCAAGAACAAAGTTTCACTTAACAACAATAATAACTTAACGCGATCAAACAAGTATGATTAAAATATCCTCGTCACTGGTATCAAGCACACCATTATCAATAGGGGTACGTGAAGAGACGGCGCGGCGCCCGTCGGTTCTTTAAAGTTTATTACTATATCAGAACCGGGTTTTGGCGCCGAATTATCAGTCGATGGACCTACGAGAAAAAAAAAAGAAAAAAACGAAAACAAATAAATACCATAAATTCAGTGGCGATACGGTTTCCTGTAAATGAGAGTTGGTGCTATTTGTTTCAAAATTACCTTTAGGATCTGAGACGCCAGGCAACTGAGTGGTAATCGGGTTCTCGCCGGATCCGTCACCCGAAGAGTATTCGTCCACGTTATCGTCGTCGTCCCAACCGGCACGACTTGACGGACTGCCGTCGCCACTACCTTCACCAGACCCTTCAGCCTCGTCAGCCATAAACAAATCGGATTGTGGACTGGGCGTCAATTGGTTCAAAACCATCTAGAAATTAAAAATAAAAAATTATTTTATAAATGTATTTTATTTTTGGTTGAATACAGCGATAGTTAACGAAGTGTTTATTTGGATTTGTCATATCTGTATATAATATTTTGTATTAGAAGATAAACTGACTGACTGACTGAGGATCAGAGCACAGTCTAAACCAGATGTTTTCAACCTTTTTTGGATCGTGACCCACCAATTTTTATTTTTTTGTACTGCGACCCCCTTCAAAAAAAAAAATTGTTGTTTTATTCATCAAAATTTGATAAATTATACTGAAAAAATATTTATATGGATACGATTTTGATTAATTTACACTTAATAATTTAATCAATAAGAATTTAAGATTACGCTCCTCAGCATGTTGTATATAAAACAAAATGAAAAATTAACTTTATTTTATTTTTAAATAAAATGGAAAAATCATTTCATCTATTATTTTTGGCGACTCCCAGGTTCAAAACCTCTGGCCAAAACCGTTGGGTCTAGAAACATAACATAGTAGTTCCTCATACAACGTAAGCGAGCTTTAGAAAATATTTTTTCAAAAATCGCATTTTTAATTGTCGATTACAGTTTTGGATACTTGGCTGGATGTATTATTGTTTTCATTTATTGGTTATCTAGATAATATTTTATGTTTACTTTAATTATCATCGATTGATGTAGTACAAATATGGTATAAATAAATATTTATATATTTAAAATTATTAAGAACTTTCCAAAATGGTAAAGGGTGTAAAATTGGAAAACGTTATTTCTTGGTCGGATTTTTAAAACAAAAAAGCTGTACTTGGGTAAAATGACTAAACCGTATGGTCTAGAGACTTGACATTTCGCACAAATTCCTTATACAACGTGAGCGAGAGTACCAAGAAAAGATTTTCAAAGTTCAATCCCTAAAGGGATTAGGCGTAGTAAACTAGAACCGCTGAGACTATGAATATGAAATTTGGTCAGTAGTTTCGTTTTAAGATGCAAAATATGTACCACTACCCTAAATACTACAGCGTATCTTGATTAATTAAAACTTTGAACCGGGTATTTTTTGCATCCATATAATCATATTATTGGCTCTTTAAACTCTGGACAACGCGATCAGAATTATAATAAACTATTATCCACATTAGACGTTTGTTTTTATTTTTTTTCATATGTCTATATAAATACGAATTCTGTTTACAAGAAGTGTTGAATTGATTCACTATTGAATACTACTGAAGCAATCAAACTACAATATTTATGTTGAGAACAAGTAATTAATGGGATGTTATGAACCTACAGACAGTACAGATCTTAATATTATCATTAGTCTTGTGCGACTTATTATTAGGGAAATTGTGAAGCTTGCACTTTTCCACCATCAAATACTATACATATATATATATATATATATATATATATATAGGTATTATGTTTACTGCTCATGATACAACATTGTATTGATTTACGAAAAACAAACAATAACTACCTCTCTAGCTGAAAATTATACTTTTATGTGTAACTTACTTGTCTGATATGTCTGAGCTTATCAATGACTTCCGCTACTTTATTGTCTTGGGTGTTGATGGAAGACGTCCAATCGAATTCCGGGTTGTACATTTGTGCGCTCAACAATGGCCCGACGACATTGTCTGTATATCTGTGAACCATATACGAATAACAAATGAATAAATCAATAAATGTAAGATTCGTTAATCCGCCTTGGCAGGGTCACGCGATAAAAAAAAATAATAATAATAATAATAAGTCAGCAGTGAATTCGACAGTAATAATTGTTAATATCAATAAATAGTACGTATGTGATCGTATATCGCGCGGATAATAGCCAACAATTATTGATTAATTGTCTGCGATGTATTTGGTTCAAGGGAACGCGAAAAGTCTAACAAAATATCATACTACTACATTTATTGATAAAACTACAAAAAAAAAAAACACTCACTCTCCCACTGTTCGGCCGTTCCAACAATTCGTCGTGGTATAATTGGAGCACATGGTTTGTGCCATATTGGAAAACAGTCCGCGTACCCTGACCACGGTTTCCGAGTCGGAGAACTTGGACAGTTTGGATGTCAGTTTCGCAGAACTCAAATCTTCTTCCTCACCATTCCACACTTCTTGACTTTCCGGCGTTTTGGGTGCCTCGGTCGTTACCAGAGGGGCTTTAGTATTCCACTTAGCGGGCCCGCAATAGTATTTCACCTGCAATCAACGTTAAATAGACGTTTGTATAGAAACGTTTGTCGTTTTCGCATTTACAAATGTACAAGTTCGAGTCATATGTATAAGATGTAAAACAAAATTCGACCAATATAAATGTGAAAAGTTAGCCATGAAAATGTTGTTTGGCTGAACATAACTCCACACGATTAATATTGTTCGCAGGATTGAAACGTCGACCAATAGTAATGCCGAAAAGGTGAGAAAAGGACTTGACAATAAATATCGTACAGTAACAATAAAAATTTTCTTCGTATATGGATGTACAATTGCCAAGCAACGATGATAGACGAAATACAATCATTATATTATAGGTAATTATTAACAACGGAATTGATATACACCGCGCGATTTGGAAGGATAATCCACATGATCGTGTACGGAGATAGAGTTATAGATTTTTAATACTCGCGGCACCTTAAACACCGGCGCGGCGCGCAAACAATTGCAGGACAGAAGAAAACTAGGTATACACATTGCAGCGAACCAAAATCGGGAAAAATTCCACGCGATTCATTAATGTGTTTAACTGATTCTGCAGATTATTGAATGGGATATCTCGATTTCAATAGTCCCGGCGATTATACGTAGACGACCCCGCGCCGTGATGTGACGGAGCGAGCCCCGCGGCAAAGTTTCGAAGCGCGTGAACTTTTTGTTTTAAAATACGTATTGTTCGGTCACGTGCGTATGTACTTGGCTTTTTGGTTGGATAACAATACCACGATTGAATTGTGTGTATACGGTTTTCGGCTCGCGGCATTGTAACAACGATACCAATAATAAATCGAACCATGGGAGTTATCGATTCCGAAACGAAAGTGACTCATCGGTAACTTATTCACTCGCCGCCGCCGCCGTACTGCTGCAGCAACCGAGCCAAAATATTGGAGTACACTGCAGAGACATGTGTATAATGAATGTATTATATTATTATAAGGATGAAATATTTTCATCTCTGCGAGTGTTCGCGAGAACGACGCCGCAACATTTTTTCTCTTTTTTTTGCAACACTCGTGGTCGAGTGGTTGTTGCTGTTGTTATAATAAAACGCGTTCTCGCACGGGGACGCGATGTACGGCGATAAAAATTACGTACATCCATAATAACGTCTTTTATTTCTCACAATTAAAGTTATATATTATAATATGCGACGCCGGAGAGTTATAGCATTTCACCGCAACGTTATTATAGCAGTTCGAATACAATATTATAATATATATGTATTCTATTGTACACATTTTTTTATGATATGATTATGATTATTATTATTTTTTTTTATTGTTCACATCGCAAAGTTCTGTACAAGTATATATACGATTTCTTTTCCCGTCGCTCGGTTTAATACAATTTTCCGGAACAAGCCGACCGGAACACGTCCAAAGCGCTCTTGTCAAACTTATACATTTATAATACATTTGAACCGGGGGTGGATGCCCCCGCTGCGCGTCCGTGCCGCGACTTAAACCGAAACGGTAATGGATTAAATAATTCTAGGGCGGCGACGTCACTGGTTGAACGCAGACGCTTAAACAAGGACACTAGCGTTTCAGCTCTCCCAGCAAAAGTGCGCATTACTACAGCGGGGTGAACAATATTCCTGTTCATAATATAATATCCTTATTATAACGAATTATTCCTATACACCTATGTGTTGTGTACACGAGACTTCGGTAAGATTAGGTTAGGTCGGCGACTTTTGTTCAATTTTTAATCAGCAACCATCACTCGCTGCTGCTGCTGTTACGAGTGTTTTATCTGTACGTACGTGACCACGGGCTACGGCAATAAATTAAATAATTTATCGGCAACCGTATGCTGCAAAATCGTTTTGGTCTACGGGCTAAATGTGTCAAACCGGCAATATGTCATGAACCCGAAATGCCATCACGTTTTCTTAGATATACTACAAACCCATACATGCGCACATAACAAGTATATTATATACACACGACTACGTATGTATATATAGGTATAGCCCGAAACATTAAGAACACCTACAACGCGCCGGTGTTTGTTTTATACCCTCTCGTATATTATAATATAATTTATACACTGTTTGGAAAAATATGGATGGTAACATTAAATGTTATATTTTCATTCACCCGCGTTGACGATAATATATACGTGTAGGTACCTACGCGTACAACACGTGAAATATAATAATTTCGTTCCTTATTATTATTGTTATCATAATAGAATTATTACATAGTATTCAACGCACATGCAGTAAAGACACTACATAATGTGTATACAGCGTGCATGATATATAACATCCTTGCGCGCGTGTATGCGTGTGAGTGTACGTGTGCAAGACGAGGAATGCGATAAGACATAATATAAATTATACTATCGTATATTATAATATATGCGCGGTCTATAGATCACGGAGGGAAGATTGCGTAGCGTGGGAGGCCGGAGAAGAACGGACGGCTACATTGAACAAGTATACACTATAAATATATATATAGGAGGACGGAGAGAAGTATAAGACGATCATTGTGTGTGGAGTTCTTTGACGGTCGCGCGGATTCCGTACCGATGACTTTTCCTACTACTATACGCTATGTATACCAATTCTTCTTCTTCTTCTTTTTCCATTTAAACCTTTACCACCGAGACGATGGCGCTGAAGTATATATATATATATACTATACGTATACGCCGTGCGCGCGCATATAGGTACCTATGTATAATAATAATAATATGTGATGCGGCGACGGTTGTATGTAAACGATGGGCGGAGGCGTAGCGAGGGGGGGGGAAATACCTCGTGACTAAAAAAGAAACAATGAATCGCGCAGAGGGGAGAAAAGATTATTAGAAAAAAATAAATATAAAAAAAATACGTACATAAAAAATAAAATAAATGAAAAAGAAAAAAAAAACCGATAACAATGAAACGAATGGGGTCTCCGACATGTCTGAACGAGTCGTCGGCGGCGTTGTACCTATACGCACGCGGGTTCACGGCGACGACGAAGACGTTGTCGTCACCTTCGGGCAACGCGATGACGACGATGAGACGGTCGAGCGGCGGCATGCGTGTGTATTATGTACATATATATTTTAATGTATACATGTGATTACACGGAGAGAAGGAGAATTTGAGGCGCCGCCGCCGTTTGATAATATTCTCAATGAACGACGATGATGGCCGCTGCCGACTAATATTATTATTTCTCATAAGTTTCTCACGGGAACTGCTGAAGACACCTTTATTTAGTCTTCTATCTCTCTCTCTCTCTCTCTCTCTCCATTCCAAGTAACATCGTAATAATGTTGTTTTTATGGAAAACGAAAAAAAAACTTCCGATCCTCGCGTTTAGACCGTTGTAAGGTGAGCTGATCGCATTAAGAAAAAAATCAAAATCAAAATCAAAACCAAATGGATCATAATTACTATGAACACCGCGGTGAAACAGCGGCAGGGGGAGTCAAAGGGTCACGAACTCTTAACCCTGCGCAACCATCTGTGTTTTTTCCCCGATTGTGATGCTGACGGTGCAATACTTGCATTGCGAAAGGTTTCAATAAAGTTATTCCTGTTGAAAAATAGAAAATGCGTTACGTCAATACGCGTGCACGTTACATGTATTATAATGTGCGTTTGTAAATGAGATAAAACCGTACAGACGAACACGTTTAGTTCAAATGCGCGTTCACTCGGACATTCTACGTATTGTATTATAATAAATCGCATTATGAACAGTTATATTTAAACATCGTAATCGATGTAATATGCGTGAACAAATTCTCCGAACACGTTAAATATTGTAAACATGCAAATTACTTTCGTTCACAGAATGTTAAGGTAGAATCTAAGTATTTTATATGTATGGAAAGAAACTATTCCGGAATATTTATACCGAAACATAAAAACTGTTCTTGACAGAGATTGATTTAGGTTCTCCTTTATGATTTTTTTTTTTTTGCCTTTCTTTTTGGTTATTAAGTATTTTTTTTTCCATAACTGTTCGTTTAAGTGCTATACACTTCCTCAGGGTCTCTACAATCGCGTGCGTAACCACATTTCAATGATCGATTTTCGATTACAAGAACCAGTTCACAATAACACTTCGTAATTTAAAGACAACATCAACTAACTATTACAATTAATGAAACAATAAATTAAAACTCATTCGATAATTAATTTATTTGTCACATTAATAAGCTCAACAGATCCTCAGTCTAGTCAAAATATATTTTTTTAAAATGAACTCAATCAACATTTATTTTTTCTATTAATGTATAATTACCACGGTCGTTTAGCACTGGGAGTTATTTATAACATTTTAATTATCTTAAAGTCTGAAGTGTAGTGTCATAGTGATCTCACTCTTTTAATTAAAATTGCAATAATTTTTCATATTAATTGACTGAATAAATGTGTTCCTGAAAAATTGATTAAATATTTTTTCCATTAATAAATAATAAATCTAAACACACAAGTATAATTCTTTAATAAACTGTTTAAAGTAATTTGTTAAATAAAACAAAAACAATTGCCTAGTCTGAAACCTAAATTAGAAGAGCGACAAAAATGTGAGGGTATAGATTTTGGCTCCATCAATTCGTACTCTAATGCTTGAAATATTTAAAAGATAGCTAATAGCTATCATAGTTCTTTAGATCTTAAGAGATGCATCGTGGTCCAAAAAAATATTTCGTATAGTTGTTAAATTTAGCAACAACTACCGAAAGTATTTGTTTATTTTGAAAATAACAAAAGGTCATAAGAAAGAAAAAACATCCGTTCAAAGCTTTTTTTTATACATGTAAATTAGAAATGTCAGTGTTTTATATAATTTTACTAATTATTATAATTCGTAATGGTATGTATTATTATAAATGTATAAACATATTCATATATGATGGATTTCGGTTAATGAAGTTACAGCACAATTCGATTTTTAATCCCCGCTTTTTCATTCCCGTTGATTTTTACGCGACTATAAGATCCACAATAAATTAATGTGATGTCCCAGATTTTGTAGAATGTATACATTGTATACTGTCTTGATTTTCGATTTTCCTAGCCATTTTATTTGAATTATGTGTTTGTTACGCTCATTTAAGAACTAAGGAAGTCATTAAGAAAAATAGCTTTTGAACGGCTTTTTGTTTTGTATATCGGTCCAGGACGTGAGATATTGCGTAAGCTCGGGAAGTTTATATTGTGCACTTACGCTATGTCCCATTGTCGCTATGTTTATTGGATAAAATAGTATACACCTACTATAGGAATTAAGGAAGAGGTCACTTTTTTTTTTTGTTACATTTTCTCTTAGTGCAGAACATTGCGATATTCAACATCGTCTTTTTTACAAATTACCACGATCCACTATCCAGCTCTATTTGGTGGGTTGAGTCAGTTGAGTGTTTCGATTATAACATGTAACTTCGGTGAATTCTTTAATTGAAAAAATTGTCAATAATTATTAACAGATTCCATTTGTATTTAGATGATTTTTGTTATTGCTATTGATCGCTCTTAAGAATTTGAAAGTATATACAGAAAGCTTCATTAATCTATAGTGGTATATTTTTATGACTTAAAGATATTAAATTCCTTTTGTTTATCAATACATAAGTTATAGCTGTATCGGTTTATCACTTTCATCAAACAAACATAAATTATCGAGTTACACAATAAATGTGATCAAGGAAATACTGTAAATATATTAGTTAAACATACATACGCACGCATATTATAATGTAAATTATAATGCGTATCTATCTATCATAAACCTTATTGCAGTGTTAAAAATTGTATTAACGTTTGACTTATATAACAAATGTCCTTTCTCAAGCACCGATGCAAACCACTTTTGAAACATCAATTTACATTATACTAGCACACAATTTACATTTAATTTTCAAATTAATCATTGTACGACATTTTTTTTGTTTCAATAACCTTGGTATAAATAAAAAAAATGTATTTTTAACCACAATACGACCAATAATCGTGTTGCATAAATAAACGACATCTTGTCTTGTTCTTTAACGCTACCTTGCAGCTGTAGACGGCAAAATCTCGTCCTCAAGCCTGAATACCTGAATAACGATCGATGCAAATTAAAACTACATGTGTACCAAATTTAAACGGGGAAAAGGCGTTTAATTTTCAAATCGAGTTATCACCGGTAACAGACGGTACACGGAAAACGTTAAATTTCAAAACTTGTTCTGATCAACCGATTATATAATTTATGCTGAACAATTGTGCATACGGAATCCTTGCACACGTACACACTATTATTTTTATTATTAATTACAATCAAGTATTTCGGGACAGTATCGTAATTTTTATTTTTATAAAATTATTTTATTTTTTATTTTTTTGACAAAATACCTAATCATAATAATAATAATAATAATAATAATAATAATAATAATATAGTCCAATTATGTTTATTTAAAGATAACAAAATAAACTTAGATTTAACAACTGGTTTTCAATTAAATATTTCAAATTGAATAAACGCTTTAATGGCTTTCAGAGCTAAAAATTAATCGGTTTATTGACCCGCAAAATTCCAAAGCAATTATACATATTATATTTTATTATTCTGACTGATGATAAAATAGGTACCTACACTACACATCACACTGTAATATACTATAACTTATAAGTACACTATGCACGTATATTATTGTTAAATTTTGCAAGATGTATGTTTAACACTTCACAATTTGACTTCTACACAAGTTGTACACAAGTAGGTATTCTACCAAGCGTAGGCGTTGGATTTACGAGGTCGTTGTTTTCATTCGTTTATTTATCGAAAAACCACTCCAGGATGATTGCCTAGTTTCGATAATCGTAAATCAAAACACGGTTTTTGACGAAGCGAGTAGGTCGTAACAATTGAACTTTTGGGGTGTGTCATGTGCGTCACTTCAGGCTGCCGACGAAGTTACTATTATTATTTACCATTGGTTAGACACGTAGAAGTATACATTATATATTTTATGTTTTTATACTGTATGTGTGTGTGTGTGACGTGTGTAGGTATATAAGTGCATAAGTTTATATAGAGTTTCAAACTTTAAAACGACTAAAGGTAATCAATTGCTCAACAACCATGGTGATGATATTGTCTATACTCGTTGAAGTGTATCCTACTATTGCCAAAAATAAATTTAATCAAAGAAAACACCCGGCAAAAATCCTTTCATTAGTTGACACTTATTCTGGAAACTCAAACCTCAAATAATAATTAGATTAACACGGCTTAGCTTGCAATGACTCATCAAATGTAGTACATCAATCAAACTAAAAGAATTATAGATGAGGCTTAAAAACAATTGACAAAATAACAATTTTTTTTTTTTTTTTTAACGATTTTCAATAGAAACAACCAGTAATTAATAGTACATATATGAGTATGTAGAACTTAAAATTACAGTGGAACTATGGTTTTAGGTTTCTATACATACTCGATAAAAATATGTAGAGCATACGAATTCAATATCCAGTTTATTATTTTTTTAATCTACAAATAATTTCAGTTTAAATTAGTAAATTTTAATATAATTTCAACTAAAGCTTAAGTATCCAATTTTTTTTTCAACCTAACTAGGTATCTTAAAGTTTGATTTATGCCTACAATAGGGTTTAGTATAAAAAAAATTATTTTTATTCCGTGTAAAACATGAAACGTTTAAAATTGTATTCAGTCCCTAGATTAGTCCTCATGCAACGGATGTTTGTTTAGCACTGCAGGGTTACTAAGTATGTTAAACAGATTAGTGTTCTCATGTAGTCGTGTGTAAAAACAAGGAACAAATTAGCAAAAAAACTAAACTCGGACCCTTCTCTGCTGGGAATACTACACAAATAATTATACAAATAGATCCCCCGGTACACGCATAGGAAACAGAATGCGTGTGTTGTTTAAAAAAAAATTGTCTGATAAATAATTAATGTTAAACTGAATATTTTACGTCATAATCATTTTTTAAAGTACTTACTCTTTTTTAGTGTTGTGTAATAATATTTTTTAAGTTTGTTAGTTTAAATTAATAAAATACCAAAAGTATTAGGTACCTACCGAATATATTAAGTGTAAATGTATATGTATATTACCTATACATTTATTCTAGTTATACTATTATACCTACTCTATAATATTATGAAAAAATGTAACCACACGTGTGTAAATGTATACGACATATGCAATTTAATATTTGTTGAAATATTTTTCTTCACAGCGAATAAAAAGTTAAGATGTAAAAAGAGAGAAAAATGTAACGGTCAAATAATATTGAGATATAAAACCATAAGAATACTCACCAAATTTAAAATTTAACAGTACCTATATTAATTTGTATATAATTATATAAGTCATTGATATGTTTTTTTCAATATTTTTAATTAAATAATGTGTAATAAATGTTAACCGATTTTAATAAGATAATACGACGAATCGAATCTAAATAACAAGAAGCTACACATATATATACAACTATACAAGTTATGTCACTGCATAAAAGTTATATAGCGGTCGTCTATTTCATTTTGAACGTTTTTTTATAATAATATACACACTACAAGTAATTATCTTAAAAATAACTATTTCAACCTATTTGATCAGATGGAAAAATAACCATATGCTTCGAATCGAAACGACAAACCTACGACAACACTACCCGTTTAATCTCTTTTTTCTTTGAAACCTACGCAGTGTTTGTTTTGTCTACGAAGCGTATAGTTATCAGTAATTGACTTCCACGCATCCCCGGCAGAAAACCGAAGAGAGAGAACAAATATAAAAATAAAGCAGCAATAATAGCGTAGCATAAATAATATACGTCAAATTGTGAAAATAAATAATAATAAACTAGTCGTACATCAGATTACCAGACGCTTTTATCGCAGAGAAAACGCTCACAAATCAATACGATATCAATATAATTTTGCAAGCACCTGAATTTCGAGTTTTTCAATTAGTATACTTGTAGCTCAGCAAAGCAAATAAATAAAATAAACCGCAGAATGTCAACCGAATTGAGCAAAAATGTTGAACACCACCATTCGATATTGTTTTGTTATCTAATACGAGTGGTGCAGCGCGAACCTTAAGTATTTACATTACATCGATTTCGAGTCAATACAACGTGTACGCATTTAGTATATGTACAAGACAAACTCGTTTATTCTATCACCAGCTTATTTCCCAATCGAGTACACATTTAACGAAATAAAAGGAATATCACTATGGCCGAGTATAAAACTTTTATTTCTTAGTTTTTAATATATATCTGTGTCAAAATTGAAGTCTTAATGAAAACCCGACGTAGACAATCGAAAATATATATTATTATCGTATACAAAACACTTTTTTTTGGATAAAAAATAAACTTGTTGTTTTTCTAAATTTGACTTAACAAACGGCAGATGGTCAGCGTTTAAAACAAATATCTACGACAAACTAGAATATCGAATTGAATATAATAGTATCAATTATCTCGAAACAAAAGGAACTAAACGAAAGTTATAATATACTTTTAAGAACAATGAAAACTAATACTATACATGGTGAGCAAAGCAACTCGCTTTAATTTAATAATAATAAGAATTGTTTCTCTCTATAATTCATAGTACATACGAATACACGATGTATATAAACTATACATATATGTGTATGTGTGTGTGTGTGTGTGTGTGTGTATACATATACACAAATGTTGAGTTAATGTCACTTAGACCACAAATAAAATGCAATATTTCATCGCCCCGAATGAACTAATGCTACAGACGCGCTAGAACACTGTCCGTTGTATTATTTTCATATAGCGATTCATTCATCGTTTATTTTCTAACAGTTAGCCGCTTAGCCCATTTTTCGGTAGCCGCACCGTCGATTAGAATTATTATCGATACGTTCACGATAAATCGTTATAAATGGTTTATCTGCTGCCTTCGTAGACGTTTATATTTTTATAAGAATTTAAATTATTTGATATTTGTCAGCAGCAAAACGTATCCAATAAGCTACGCATAATATATTATAAATAATTATAAACGAACGAATGGACTTTGTCCGGCGCGCATTTTGTTCGTATTAACACCGACGACGCGAAAAACGCAACGCAACTGAAACCTCGCGACTTCGACGAATTTGTGCGTGGATAAATTCTATTGCGTTCTAAATGAAAGAAACATTTCGAACGATTGCGTGTTCAGGATTGTCGGAACAGGTACGTGTACAGGAATGGCGAGGAACGTTCACAATGGACTGAGTTCAAAGGAGACGAACGAGGCGGCGGCGGCGACGACGACGACGACGACGACAATGTTGTGAAATGAACTGGCAAAATCGGTGCGATAAAGCAGGCAAGCAGCAGCGTGACCACAGACGTCCGGTGTACCTCAGCCGAGAAATAATACAATATTATTGGCATAATAGCATTCCGATAAAATGTTTAAACGATGAAAAGTGATGGAATTTTTCTGCAATAACACCGCAACGGGTTTTCCGAATATGTAACTGTAGTTGCTGTTCACGTACCTACACGCGTTTACTTGCAATGCGTAAATTATAATACGAGTAAAAATACAAATTGTGAAATAGGCAATACACTTTGTTTTTTTTCCCCTCTCATTCTGGACTTACGATCTTCCTTACGTTGAACTATTTCAGTGACGTTCACAATCCTTTTTCCACGTGGGGAAGATTTATCTTCTTATTACCACCCCATCCGTATCCTGCAAAAGTTTTATGTTGAAGGACTTGTATATAGTTGCATATGGAATATTCAGTGAATGCGACAGCCACATACGATTTGCTAAAGTTGGTTTAGTAGGAATACATTAGCATACTTCCCAAAAAAAATGACATCCGCCCACCCACCCGATTCCCAAGTGTCTATAACCTATAGGCACCGCTTGTGACACGTCTACATGCCACTGCAGTTTTTTCACGGACAATATTATTATCCCGGAACGAAACCACTCCCGAAAACTTTTACCGAATGGCGGTCACCACGCGCACCGGTGTGTTATATTATAGATATTATTCAGGCAGCAATATTATCATTATACGATTATTATTGTTATTAGCTTATTAACGCGAGTGTGCCGCTATTGGTAACGTACGAGCGCTCTCAAGAACATACCTCGTCTAATTCGTATTAATCGCAATAACGCACAATTCAAACACAACACATGTACCCACGTAATTACTTTACGACGACCGCGATAGATTCGTTCAAAACGTGTCATAACATCAATTATTACTCGTTACTTGTTATTATACCAACTTCACTCTTCAGATTTTTTATTTACATAAAAGAGGCCGTATAAAAATAAAAAATAGTTTTTCATTTCGTGATTAATCGCCAGATCGAGAAGATCGTATACTGAAACCTTAGAAATAACGATTCGGCAGCCATATTCGTGCACTATACCATGTTTTTTATAATTAAATACTATTTTTCGGTGTCCAAAATTATGATAGTAATTTCTTTTTGCAAAACTACATACAACTTTACGGTTTAAAACGAATTTCGTACGCCTTGTTTGAGCGGTTTCAATTCCGAAAACCGTTTTAAATTATACGTAATTTTTGTAATTTAATACATATCATTAAGCGTAATAACATTGCAGACTAAAAAGAAATTTTTTTATCTCATCTCTGCGCTTACTCTAACATTTTAAATATATTACTTTTAAAGGTCGGACCCTTGACCATTTTATATCAGTAGACGATCTGCATAATCTTTTCTTTTATTTTTTATTATAAACACGTATCAGTTTTAGCTCTCCAATAAAAACATTGCTCAAGGGGATTCAGAAAATATGTACTAACGCGAACACGGTATGTATTCTGTAGACGACAAGAATAGGTATTTATAACTCAGAAACCGAATTTGCTGTAAGGTTAAGCACCCTTAATTCTTAACTGATAATGTTTTTTCTCCAAAATGAGTTATACAGTTTTAAGGTTTAGATTTATAAATCAAAATTATTTCTATAGAATTTATGATTCATTTCAGTATAATATAATGAAAACAAATTACTTATGTTGAACGTAAAATCTTTATTCAGCATAATTAATTCTCGACGAAACTTTGCCTTGGATACACAGCCGTTAAAATGTAATTTACTTTCTGGTAAAATATAAATTAAAAATTATTATTATCTAGTAGAAAAAACTTTAATAACAACAAAGACAACAGCAGAAATAACATGGACAATTTGTTTTAACTTAATTTAATTTATCAAAAAATATATAAATAAGAACATTAATAATATTATACATAACATTGGTAAACGTCAAACAGTATATTGTAGGGAAAATGTTAATGTAGGATTGTTTACGTAATAAAGTGGAGATTAGAACTTATTAGGCCTATTTAATTTGAAATAATTTTGTAAATGAATAACAGATCAAAACCAGTGGACCATCCTGTTGAACTTTTCAAGGGTTTACTTGGGTGACGAATGTAGTACGAAATGGTCTTATTTTTGGCACGACCACTGGAATTTTTTCTCGCGACAGATTTATTGGGAAGCCAGACACCCGTTCTTCACTCGGGTTCTAATAAGAAATTTCCTGTTGCCAATGATACATAGATGCTTCTCACTCACTCCATCTCTCATTCTCTTTCTATCTTTCACTCTTTTTTTTTTTATAAATAAACCAACTGTATGGTGACATTCCATTCCGAGGTACACGCTAAAAATGCATCGTTCGCCGCCGTGCATATAATCTTGTCACACATATAAATCGTTGGCCTTAACTTGGTACTATCCATTCTCATCTTAAAATATACAGAGTGATTCCTGTACTGTTTATAACTGAACTGTAGTAAACTTGCTGGTCTTTCGCTAATAATAGATTAATTATTACGATTTTACGTTCGTATTTGTAACAATCCTTTTAAAATTCTAAACGTATAAGATCACTAAATTATAATATTATACTTCTTTATAAAAAATATTATTAATGTTTAGAAAGCGCCATATTACCTTATAACATTTATATAAACAAACAAACCATTGCCAATAGCAATATTATGCGGGGTCTTCATTCTTTAGTACATACGTTATAGGTTACAAAATCATTTTGTAATATTATAGCTGTTTTAATATTTTTTATTTGCAATTCATCATAAAAATAAACCGTTAACTATAGTTCTGATTTCACTTCTTTTTTATTGAATTTACGTTTCATGTGTACCTTCACTCAGATTAGCTTGATTCAACTTTGACTTATTTTAAAAAAAAATTGTATTTTTATACTATTACTGAAATTATTATTTTTTCAGTACAACTGTTCCCTGGTATATTAATTTTATCTATTTGATTTTCACAATAGTGTTTTAAAGAAATAATAAAAAGAAAATCACATTTGTATCTTATTAAACCGACCTAGTTCGGTTGAAACAAAACACTGATGAGAAAAAATTATACCATTCCATAATATAATATTGTCACTAGGTATTCATATTTCCCATATCGCCGATGATTCGTCTGAATAGCATTAATTTTTTACTA
The DNA here is from genome assembly GCA_025469195.1 of Chaitophorus viminalis. Lineage (NCBI taxonomy): Eukaryota > Metazoa > Arthropoda > Insecta > Hemiptera > Aphididae > Chaitophorus > Chaitophorus viminalis. The sequence continues at coordinate 42,859 of JAIPRK010000149.1, read as the reverse complement.
CTGTACACAAGCCCATCCAATTAAAAAAAAAAAAAAAAAACACTCACAACCACATGATTTATTGTTCCCGTTATAAAATCAGTAAAACTCGGTAAAACGGTTCACACGAGTACAATAATCGATTATTCTAACTTCAACAATACAATATCAACCAAACTCGTAGGGTAAAACAAATTTCAATGAAAATAGTCTTTATAAAACATACATTTTTGGACCGTTGACGAGCATAAGGTAACTATAGTAGGCGGGGGGTTATACCTCCGCAGGGTTCTCCGTCGAATGTATATTTCGCCAACGCACCTCATTAGCGTTATACAAATCGACCGAATTCGCCTTATTGTTCACGCATGTGCATCCACATTGTCATATGTTAGGGTTCTACGTCTTGTAAATATAGGCAAAAGTAGATTGTTAGGTGCAGCGTGCAATCATGCGCCCGAATGCGTGCGTGCGTGCGTGCGTGCGTGCGTGTGAAACCGCGCGAGTTGGAACCGGTCCAAATATGGTAAATCGAGTTTAGTATCGGAAGGGTTGCGTCTGTGTACACGCCTACGTTTGTATGTATGTATACTTGCAAGTGTATGTGTGTGTGTCTGTGTGTGTGTGTGTGTGTGTGTGTGTGTGTGTGTGTGTGTGTGAGAAAGGTGCCGGCAGATCGGAATTCCTCTTGCTGAACCAATGGAAGTCCAGCATTTCATTTAGATGAGTCATACCTTGCACCGGTCCCGATGATGTGCGTCTTGTGATCTCAGGTGGCGCTACTAAGCGCACCGGTGCGTCTGGTCGCGGTATTTCGGGTCCTTATATCCACCACCAAAACGTACCGCCATTCAGAAAAACCGCGTCAAAGATATCAGATCCCCCCCCCCCACAAGTCATTGATAGCTGGGGAATCACCACTATAGGCACTAAATTCCACGAGTTCGGACCACCTGGTTGTTCGTTTTATCATTTAAAAACACACATGTTACACAAGTTTATCGGAATTCCATTATTTTGATTTAAAAATTATATACTGCATGTGTTCAAGACATACGATTCACATTTGATTCATTAGTGGATCTCATATTATTTTAATAATCAGGTACACATGACCTTAATGGCTCGATTTACTGTTCCGAGTATTAAAAAAGTTTAAAAATGAAATATATAGAGTGTTAAATTAAATAATAATCAATAATCGTTTTCAAATAGTCCGGTTTTTGTTACAAATTCCGTACACAATTAAGACTCAGATCAAAGGTAAATTCATAAATAAAAATTTGCTTAAGACATATTTTATAAACATTTTAAACGTTCAAAATACCCCAACGACGTACATTTGAGTGCATTTATACTCTATATGATTAACATATTTAGGTACCATGTATATGATGTTACAAACGTTTAAATTATAAGTATATATATATATATATATATATGTGTGTGTAATAAATCACTTACGTTATTTTGTATATCGGAAACGTGATTCATCGCGTACATGATAGCTTCGGATATCCTGGAATGTAAGGACCTGAGGAGGTCCTCCAGACACACTGAAGACTGTCCATTGTTGATGGCAGACACCAGACGGTCGACAGCCTCGTAATAGCCAGTCCACGGTGCGTCCAGGTGTGCCGTCTCTCTGGCTAGACATCCACGGATTACGTTCACGCACAACCCATGGCATGGTTTCGAATCTTTTCCGTCGCACCATGAGCACTGCCTCATCCTAGTCAGCGCGGCTACGCATTGGTCTCTATTACCGTAGCCCAGCCACGATCGAGAATGCTCTTCGTCAACTAATTGGCCACCGTATCTAAATGATAATCACGAACATTAGTTTAATTAATTCTGTTATGATTATATATGTATGCCATGTCGTGTAAATATGTTTTCATTTATTATGACACGCAGTTTCGATAGTATTACGTGAACAATAACGATCAATCAATCGATCGACCGATCCGGACGAATGAATGATAAAATAAACTGTAAAATCCAAATGAGCATCATCGACTTACCTGAGCGCGTGCACTAGTACGTTAGTAGCGGAAAATGTCCTGGAAATATCCTTGGCCAACATGTACGGAACGTCGCCAAACGGTCTAATGTCAAACGATTTGCCGACTAAACACTGGACGTAATCTTCGTCGAACTGCGAAGAGTTGCTAAGTTTATCAAACGCCACGGCCACCGTTCGGTACACGACGGGAAATAAGTCAGAAAACAGCTTGGATGTTGCGTCTTCTAGACTGCCCGCCGGCGTAGTTTCCGGGTCTTCGTGCACGTACCGGGACAGCCGGCCGTAAAACATGTCTAAGAGATTGGTAGCGGGTCCTTCGATGCTCACGTACACATCCGCTAGCACCCGGATCGTTTTGCTTTTAGATTTCCGGATCATATGCGTCATATGGTCTGAAACAAAATGAGCACGGTGAGTTTATACAGTCGACTAATGAAATCAGATATACCCTTAGCAACACGCTCATCACGTGCAAATAATCTACGAACACTGAAGAATTCAGACTACAAAATTACCACAAGGTTTTTCGGTACAATAGAATGAGTATATGATAAATAGTAAGTAAAAAGTCAAAAAAAAAAAAAATGTAAAGTATGAAAAATAATTATATTAATCATCATAATTTATACATCGAATAAAACAATTTTGTGTGCAGCCGTACGGGTAACTTATTACTACCTTCAAAGGATATAATTGAAAAGAATGATTTTTTTTTAAAGCTCTGTAATTTACCAACATTATTTTTTTATTGTATAATTATAATTGCTTGAGTGGAATTAATTGACTAGATTATATTACCCACAATTTATATATGTATGTGCAGGAATGCAAAAACCAATATGAACTACTATAAAGCTCTCTTATAGCCTTTAAATAGGTCTTACAATCTCGTGCTTTTGAACATAACTTTTTATTCGTATGATAAATTTATTTATGTATACTGTATAGTATTTAATTAATAAAAATTCGTATAAATATACATTAGAGAACTGAGAAATAATTTTACTTAATACGTTTGAATAAAACAATGGTAATGAATTAGTTCTAAAAATTATTCTAACATCAATAAATAAAAATAAATAGGTACTGATATTTGTCTAAGATATTCTCAAAAATAAAATAAAAATATGTAGGTACCTATAGTAATTATAAATAAAACCAAATAGTAAAATTTTTCTATAGATATTTATTAAAATTAAAAACTAGAATATTAGTAAAATTAATAATTAACTCATTTCAGTTTAAAATGATTAAACTGTTTTTAAATTAGTTTCTGTGCTACGCGACATACATATATAAAATGTGATCTTTAAATTTGTCAATTGAGTATATTAAGTAAACGTAAACATTACAAATAGGAAACATCATTCAAGTATAATTAAATACATTGCAGCATAAACGATTAATGCTTCTTAGACTAATTGATCATAATTTTGCAGTAAGTACTGTGCTTGACAAATGTAAGATAAATAAAACGATTCATTTTAAAATAGTCGACCATGGGTCATTTACATATGCGAAATATCGTTGTCTGCTAATGCCTCGGGGTGTGTAAACCACAGAGTAATAGTGTAAATGATTACACCGGTATGTACCAGAAGCTGTTGCATTAGAACTTCACCAACTAATCGATTGACTACGGTCATTGAAACGGATCGTTTGTTATAAGAGGACGGGCAATGGGATGGGTTTAATAAGCCGCTAGGATAAAGAAGAAGAAAAAAAATAAAAGCAGATTATACGAAATGGAATTAAAAGTAGGAGTAAAGAAAAAATATAAGAAACAATTGAATGGGACCCGATCTGGAGTGGAATGCAGTTTGCCAGAGCCCGAAGAACCGGTGGCCGGGGGGTCTATCTCCGGAATGCGGCGGCCTGTGTTGTGCGGGTTCCAAAAAGGACGTTTATTCACCATCATTCGTCAACCAGGGTGAAAATATATACGCCGTTGGGATTTATAAGATATATTGTCTACGGGGAGTATCAAATACGATACAGATACGTACGTCTTACGTTTACATGGATAAACCGACTACGTTGCACCGGAGTTTGTACAACACAAACGAATGGCCCGCAAAAAAAAAAAAAGGTAGTCAACAACAAACAACAATCGGTGGAGAGTAAAACTTCTTTGGACCCTTCTGTATACATCACCGTATAAAAGATACCTCAAACGCATACTATCGGCGTATATTGAAAACGTATAACACAAAAAGACACCCCCATCGTGTGCCATAATTATTTGTAGCCGACTAATTTCGGTACCGTGCCGTATATTATTATATATAGTGGTTCTTGGTTAACCGTGAAAAAAAAGGTCAGTCAACGATCTCGTCTATATAACACATTACACAATACAACCCCTTGAAGATGGTTATTGGTAGGTGATTATTAAATTGTTTTTTATGCGTTTTATTAGGATAAACTGTCATTTCACTAACGGTGAGATATTTTAGCCGAAGGCGGTTCACACACCAAAACATTATTATGTTTACCGTTTTATTATCCTTTGAAAACGTAATATTATACTTATATAATCATTTACGGATTTATTGAATTCCGGATCATCTAGAACAGCGGTACCGACTAGGTTTTTGAAAATGGCCAAATACCATTTTTAAAAATTATTGCCGTGCCGAATCAATTTGAATTTGCATAATACTGACTTAAAGAAAATATAATCTTTTTTTATCCTACAGGTGTAAAAATATCTAGTTACTTTAAATATTTATGTATTATGATAATAATTAAAAGATATAAAATTTAAAAAGTTTAATTATAATTTTCATTTTACGAACAATTTATAGTTAGTAAATATTATATTAACATACTACATTTATTTAAATATTAAATTAATATCGGTTATTTCATAATCTAATATTTATACTTCTGGAAATTCAATTTTTTATTTATGAATAAACTATAATATTTCTCTACACGAGAGGGAAAAAATTGTACAATGATTCAACCTCTACTTAGGCACCTTAACTGCTTTACTTCGGTATAAATAATCAGTGGTCGAAATGACTCAAGATAAGTGGAGTGATGCCTTATAATTCAGATTTCCTGATATCACCATAACATTCTTCATATCTTGTATAGTATATTTTTTTTTATAGTTCACATTTTGTTTATGCATCAGAATACTACAATCTTTTTCTATCATAAATAATCTTTAAAACTAAACAAATAAATAACATATTTTAAAATTTAGTAGCAAAAAAACTGACAACTACAAAAACTAGACAAAATAAGTAGAGGGATGAAAAATGTAAATACAAAAAAGTAGAGGGATGTCATCCCTCCGTATCCCCTCCCACTTCGACCATTGTAAGTAATACATAATACACTAGTGACAATTTAGTTTGGAAATAAATTCTATATATTTTCAGTTATTATGTATTAGATTATGTACCTATCTGATGTTATAAATGTTTTTGATTGATTTTTACATGACAATGAAAAATTCATTTGTAAATTTACATGAAAAGCTTCCCTGGTGTATTATATAATGGAAATTGATTCATTTTAGCTTTTAGTTTTATTCTTAATAAGAGAAACAAAATAAGTAAGTTATAAAATACATTTATTAAATGTAAATAAATATAAGATGAAGTAAGTTATGTTGGATATTGGATTAGAAAGTGTACAATTCAGTTTTAGGGTGGGCCGCGAAATGAGGACCACTGATCTAGATTCTAGAAGGTCTAACTTTTAAGGCAGGTTAAAATTATTTTTATTGATTTAAAATATTTACATGAAAGAAAAAATATAATGGTACGTCAGATTTTAAATGAATTAACTTACATCGTATTTTGATGCAGTTCGTAATGAATTTATGTAATTAGAAACTATGGATGTATCTTAAAAAGGAATAAGGTTGTAACATTTTAGCATTTAATCCATTTTAGAAAACTAAAAGACATTATTCACACATTATAAAATAAGGTTATAATCATTATTTATAAAGAAAAGTCCTATAAACAATAATAAATTGAGCGTTTTAAAAATAAACTCTTTTTACATAACAAGTGTTTCATCATTATCCTTGTGTACAATATATGCATCAAATTAATAAGTACATATAGTTTACACATTGATTTAGATAGATAATTTGAATATGTTGATTTTAAAATTTGACATTATCAAAATAACAAAATAGGTTTTTGCCATGAAAAGTATGTGAAGGGGAGAAAAAATGTATTAAAATATGTTTCATTTAAACGGCTTTTCACAAATTGTTTATGAATTAGGAGAATTAAAGGGACAGTTTATCTCTTGACATTTCAAGTAAAAAATTCCTTCTTAATTATAATTAACCTAGTAATAGATTAAAAACATTATGTTATTATACACAAGATTAGGAAAATATTTGTTTAATCGCAAAAATGTAATAATAATTAAGCCACGTTAATTTACCTTTGAACTATAAGAATTTTATGTAAACATTCGATTCATTCAAAATAGAAAGTGATCATTGATGTTTTTTTCTCGGGCGTAATTTATACATATATATATATATTGAAATGTGACTCTCGTATCGGAGTAACTGTTCATTCATTCATGTGTAGAGATTCGTTGACATTTTTCTGATAAAACCGTAAAATTATATTAATAATAATAAAAGGGAATTCTTATAGGTCACAGTGGTTTTTTTTATGGCCGGCCGCCTGGGCACATAACGCATCAGCGGGGGCGCGTGTCCCCAGAGCATTTTTTGCTTTTTGTTTACCTTGCAAGTGATGGGCGGTAGAATTTAGCAGGTCGTAAACATAACCCGCTTGCCCAGCCAGGTGTCTCTTGTATTCGTTGTCCACCATTTCTATCAACTGAACCTCGGTGGCAGCATTGCAACAGCTCTGCTGCGACTGACATACTTTCATACTGTTTCCTGAAAACAAAAAAAAAACCGATAAATTATTTCGAGAAGTATTCTTCTAGATCATAAATCGAGCGCAAATAATAATAAATGTTATGCATTTTTTGTGTTTGACCCTTCTGTCATAGGTACAACCCCCTGTCGGCGATAATAATTTATTACAATTGTAATCAACATGTCTAAACTGTAGTAAAACATACACTGTGGACTGTCGCCAAAACACAATTTCAAAAGCCCTAGTAGTCTTAGAAGGTAGGAACCGTTTGGGTTTTTGTTGTTTTTATATTTATATATTATTTTAACCTCAATTTACCGCGATGTTCCAAATTTAGCTTAAAGATATACTCTACTCATCTCCAATGAAATGAAAAGATAAGTTCAATGTATCCTAACAATTCATACTTAACTCAATCAGGATATTAATAGATTAATCGCACGAACTTTAAACAAATAAATATCTGTTTACACTTATGAAAATGATTAAACATTAAAGGTTTCAAAACAGCAATTCCATTTTACGAGTAAAGTTTTGGATAAAATCCCACTCGAATTAACTTTTTTAAATTATGTTTATGTTTAAAACTCGGCTAACACATTATTTACCGACATCAAAATCAGTCTTATATCTTAATCTCTTCAAAAACACTAAAAGAATTAAGTAATTGGGCCAAGAGCCAAAGGTGGACTGGAACTATATCATTTCAAAATAGTCATTTTTATTTAACATACCTACTAGTCTAATGAACTAAACCATTTCCTTGAAATAGCAATAACAAAATTAAACTTAAATTCCCATATTCTTCCTAACAAATCAAATTAAAATAGGTTAAATTACAATTTTAAATTTAACTGAGAATTTTAAACTCGGAAAGTAACAAATAACATTATATTGTTAAATTGTTTTATTATTTATTCTGTAAATTGAAATTTAATAAAATTAATTAAGACTTACAATATTTATCCATTCATTTACGAGTATAATAAAAATTATGGTTCGTTCAAAAGGGTTTCAAAAATAACGGACTTCAAAATCTAGTTAAACATTAATCTTACAAGTCCATAGCAATATCCTACTTTATAACTATTGATGAAAACATTAACAATTATTATTAGTAAAAATTGTTCTCACTTGAAATAGGTACTTAAAATAAGTTATATTTAAGGTAATTTGTGTGTATAAAATAATATGATTCTTTTCCATGCTTTGAACAATGTTTTTTTTATAAAGAAACTTCATAGTTTGGTCATTACGAATGTATACTTCAATACTTGAATGTATGTATGTGTACTTAAAGTAATTCTTGTACATAGTAGTAAAAAAAAAAATAACCGTAAATCATCGTTTCAATATATAGCACTTTGAATGACGTAAGTTAATCACTACTGTGTACAATGCACATAAAATAAGATAAATGTTAAAGAATATCATCGTTTGCAAAAACTGTTATAAATTATTTTCAATTGATTTTGAGGTAAAAATAAAAGAAAAATATTCTATTTTATTATTAATAACTTTAGGAGGATGATTTGTATAAATTTGCAACTTAAAAACCGTATTTTATTTTAGAAAATTTAAATTATTAATGCTGTATTCATTCTTAGAGGTAATAGTAAAAAAAAAAAAGAATCGCGTTATTTCTAAAATGTTTACACCTGATTTAATTTAAAAATATATGAAACAAGTAAATAAAAAATCTTGGATACCAAAAGGTTTTTTAACATCATTCTAATGTACATTTATTGGATATGCTCATAATTAATATTAAAATTTCATTCAAATACTTCAAAAGCCAATAACAGAAATAAACTAAAGCAAACAATAATATTAGAAGTAGGTATATAATAACAAAAATTTAGTACTGTTTGAATTTAGATCTTAGGATATGTGATTATGTTACCTTTTTATTAGTCACTGTAAACATAACATCACGTTAACTAATATTATAGTATACATACACACATGTACACATAGATAATTATAATTTAACCATCTCATAAATATGAGCTAGTATTGAAGTATTTAAGTAGAATTACTATAAAATGTCGTCTTTCATAAGTTGTTACAGCTTAAATAAATATATACGCGGCTTTTAATTTTCAAACGAAAAAAATAAATAATCGGTACTAAAATTTCGGGCATGAGTGAATGTTGCCGAGAAACCCGACACCCGCCTACAGTTAAGATGAATTATTATGTCCACAGTTTTTATGGTGTGTGCGCCAGGGATAAAGAGGACACCCGTATATATGCGTTATTATCGGTCCCTTTAGGGGCAAAAAGAAAATAATAACTTGGCGACAATTGTGAGTGAGCCGCACGCATATAAATCTTAATGTCTTCCGTACAAAAGACTTTTTTTCAATAGGATTACATACCCTGAGGGTAATATCGGAATGTTTGTGTGTATTCAGAGGAAATCGAGGTTAATTTTTTTTTTACAAACATTCTTCTTTTTCCTCCGAAAAAGTACCTGCGAGCCTTTAGCGCCATAAAATGCTAACAATAGCCAATACAGCAAAGAAAAAACGAAGGACACGCCGTGCCATCACCGTCATATATTTATAGAGGAAAACAACGGGATTTTCAGAACTATTTTTTAGAATTTCTATTTTCAAATGACAGTAATTTTTTTCGCAAGCTTTGCTAAAGGATTACAAGGAACAAATGTTTCTATCTCTACCATATCTGTAAATAAAAAAGTGAAAACAATTGCACGGTAACCCTCATAAATTCAGAGGGATAAGGGAGATACTTAACTCTAAGAGATTACTATTCCGGAAGCCAGAAGAATCATTGTTGAACAGCACGTACGTACATATATTATATGCGTACTAGCAAACCCGTCCTTTTTGAATTTGACGCAATGTTGACCTTATTTCAATAATAAACGCTTTTCAACTCGATTTCTTTTCAGTGTTTCATTGGAACATTAAAATACTTTTTGTCCCATAAATTTCTCTTATGTATTAAAAGGTAATTTTCCAATTGAATACCACAATAGACGCGTGTTACACTTTTCGATTTTCAAATGAATAGAACAAAGTCAAGAAACTAACATTATTATGGTATTAATTTTTAAATAATGGATGCTTAGAAATTGATCACCGATTTATAGAAAAAAAGTTATCTATCAATAATTTTCATATATATCTTAGTAAAATATATATATACTTATATATTTATATATATATATATATATATACTCAAGTCATACAAGTGCATGTGAATGTTAATGTGTTAATAAAAACTAACAAATTAGTTTTGATAATATTATACATAGGGTTAAAAATATTTTATAATGGTTATGAATGAATGAAACTGATATTAAATCCCGACATTAAATTATTTTAAAATAAACAATAATTTTAATTCATTGAATAATAACTGTTGAACAGCTGAATAAAAAAACCGATGGGATTTAACTAAAACAAATACTATTGTAAGAAACGATATTGTATTGTGTTTTAAAATTTGAAAAAATATTTTTCCTTAATGGCTCAATTCAACGAAATTGATTGTTGTGAGTCGTCCGCGCAGGCATTTAAAAATCTACATGCTTTTTGCTGTACAATAATCATATAGTTGTTACAGAACTCGTCTCTGCGTGTGTAATTATACCGGGGAATCACGAAATACCATTTTTAATTTTTATCTTGATAAATGTCTGCGTGCCATTAGTACGTTCCGCTACCAACGTGAGTCGAGAGAAAAATCAATTTGAGTTGGTTCGTTTAGCTACCGTACACTACCGCAAGTTATGGCACTAGCAGAAATTCGTGCTCAGATATATACTTCAATAACGAGATTGTTTTACACCGTACACCACTGCGCGCACTCTTAACTCCAAGGCAATGTTTACGATAACAACACGCACTTGGCGCACGTCTTATTTATTGGACACGCCATGTACTCCCCCCTGCCCCCTCGATGACTGCATAACGATTATCTTGAAAAATAATTTTGGTGTATATATATATATATATATTTTTAAAAAAACTTGACGCGAGAAAAAAGCTCCTTTTGATAGGCGCTTTTTGGTGATGGAGGAGTAGGGGGGGTCCGTAGGGCTTGTAAACGAGCCGGGGGCACGGTCAACCGACGAGAGCAAATCGAGGGCGACCGCGCACAGGCGCCGGGCAGGCGGATCCGGGGCCGCCGCGGCGACTGCAAAATCGATTCAATATTACTCTCCTCTTCTTTTGTGTACAAAAACCCGCTGCCGCCACGCCGCGATTCTAGGTCAACATACATATCAGTGTGTCGCTGCCTGATGCTGTGCCGACGGCGGCGGCGGCGGCCCGCCAAAAGCCATTAGCCTGACGGTAACTCACCGTCACCCCCTCCCCCCCAAACCAGACACACACTCATCCCTCGGAAGAGACAAGATTCAGAGCCCGCCGTTGGTTCAAGGGGAAAATCACGACTTAACGGACTTTTCATGACAAGGTAGGGGGCGCACTATGGTACAACAACCGGGGATTGGAAGCTTGACCAATTTTTCAAATACCTATAATTTATACAACTGAAGGATTGATAACATTTCACTATAAACACTGCCTTACTAATGATTTTATTTTATTTTTCTCTTACACACAAACATTCGCAAACAAATACTCCGTCAAACATCATCGTACACACGAATAATCAACTCCTGACTTTCTGTTGAGTCAAAAGTTACCTGTTATTAATCGACATTCGATTATCGTCGCAACGTATATCATACAATCTATTTCATACACCTAAACACCGTTATGTTGACATCATCGACGATGATCAGATGTTGTACTTATTATCAACAATAACAGGTCATTAAAGATTATTCTGTTATTATCTAACAAGATAATAACAATTATTTATTATAATACCTTTCTGATACATAATGCTGCACATACAGACAAAATATTTACAGTTCTGGAATCGTAAAATGGTAAAGAAACAATTCACATAATATACTAGCATGTTCGCATAATTTACTAACAAATCCCAAACTTTCAGTTAGCATTTAAAAATAGATTTATTTTTTATTACAAATAACTCGACGTAACACTAACATTAAAATTTGTTTAGTTTAAAATAATATAATTATGTTAGTTAAGACTATATTAGTTTTGGTATACATAAAGATATAGTGTACTCATGATTGAAATAATTATACCTATATATTTTAACTAGGTATACTACAACTGAAAATAACAACATCCAAGTATAATAAAAAAATATTTAATCGTAATTCATTTAAATTTAATGACTGTTGTAATATTGGCATATTATAATACATGCATAATACATATTTTTATTAATTATCATGGCTAAATGCAAAATGAATGACAAAAATACAATGTGTTTCATAATAATTTCTTGATAAAAATGTTTATTGTTTTACCACCTACCTAGAAAAATATTTTTGAAGTTTCCACTAAACACTAAAAAAATACTATTTATTAATTAATATCTTTGAAATGATGTTAACATATATTTGTTTACAATCAAACGACATTTTGTCAAAAATGTCATAATATGTGAACAACCAATATGTTGAACCTTTTCGTTTTCAATGAGAACTTAATATAAATACATGTAATATATAAATTTAAGAAGTAGACGTTTTTCATATCAAATATCATGTATTGAAGTCATATTATTTACACTCAAAAACGAATTTGATATTTTATAAATTATTTTTTAAATTTCTTGTTTATATGCAATTCTTTATTAAAAAATCACTGTTAAGCAAGATCTTTGTTAAAACTATTAACACAAATGTAACAATAACAGGTGTATTTATTCATCTATACATGTATAAAATAAGTAAATTTGTAGATAAAGATAATAATACGACGAAAAGATTTACAGGTAGACTCAGAGCTAAGAAACAATTAATAAAATAATATATAGTGCATAATTATACAATAACATTTACAACGTTTTATAATTTGTAGTATCATTTAAAAATGCATTACTTAAGCATATTATAATTGTATAAATTATTAATTAAAATATATCTAAAATCTTTGTATAAGTACCTCGTTTTACTTTTGATTCTTAAAAATTAAAACACTTTTATAAATCCAAAATATTCTATATTCAGAAGGATAGGTGTTATTACAATAATTATTTTATCAATCTTTATTTATCAAATCACTATTTGAAATAAATTTCAAAGTTCAACAGCGAAAATAAAAGTTAAAAATATGGATTGTAAAATATATAGCTCAACACGTGCAAAGACTTTACAAAATAAAGCGTATATGAATTAATAAAATCATTTCTTTTATACTTTATATTCATATACATACAATTTAAACACACTTTTGTGCTGCTCATGTGTTTTCTATATATTTACTTACATGCTGGTACTATACAAATAAATATTTTAAGATATTATATTTATTTATTAATTGGTTATCGTATAAATAATTATTAAGATATAAAGTTAAAAATGATATTGTTGGTCAAAAAGAAATTATTCTTTATTTAGTAGATATATATTCCAAAGTAGCTAAATTATATTCACTTGCTTTACTGTAAACGTTCTATATATATATATATATATATAATAATTTAATGGTATATATGATAAAAGTTAAGTATTCTCCGTTGACCACAAAGTATTATGCTCATAATACATGAAAAAAAAATATTTATTTCCAATACATTAATCAATTTTGATCAGATTATGGCACATTGACATTGAAATTCTACAACATTTAATTGTATGACATATATTTAGACTGTATTGCTTAAAAATAAATTATTATTTTACGTCTAAGATATAGGTTTTGTGAAGAGTATTAACGTTAAAAAAGGATGACATTTTAAAAAATAAATTTCAGTTGCTAACGGTATTTTAATGGCGTCTTAATACTGTGACAAGATATAAATAATAACTGTCTTTACCCGTCTATTTGTCTTCATTTCATGTATTTGTCAAAGGATAAAATATAAAATGCACACACTTAAAACTGTTGAGCCTGAAAAGAATGATGGACCTACACAGTATCGATTTGGCACAGAAATGCATAATAAGCAATCAAATACCAAGATAATAGTTTTTCACTGATAAACTCATACAATGGAAAAGTTTCATAGATCAGAAATATTAATGTACAACACTTTTTTGTAATTTAGTATGTACAAACATTACAAACCATTAGCAATGGTAGTTTTTAATAACTTTTGTTTTATATTATTCATTGTAAATATAACGCAGTAGGAAAAAAAACGTTAAACAACATACTAAGTTATGTTTGTTATAATTAAATCAGATAAATTATATAAAACCTAACTTATTATTTTAGTAATTTATGTAACATAAATAAATTGAAAAATCTGTACCATTCTGAAATATAACTGTACAAGTTTATACTATGTGCAGTACTAAGTTTTAATGACTTCAATATTATTATAATAATATAATGTAATTATTGAAATATTGCCATATTGAATACCAATAAAATAAAAAAAAAAATGATTTATTGAATTTGTGTAGTAGCAAAATTAAAAACAAGGTATTAATAAGTTTTGTTTGATTAAGAAAATGTATTACAAATTTACAAATAATTTAATAATTTCTAAATAAATTGATGTATAATATTGCTTATGAAATAAATCTGATATGTCGAAAACTTATAGATACTATTATGAGGCCATGCCTTATATATTTATTTATCGAAAAATCCACAGTTGCAAATCACTTTCTGCAATTTATTAATTACGTATAAATATTTATAACTAATTAAATTGAACAATATTATAATGATTATAATGTTACGAAATTATGTTACATAATATTTGTTTAAAACAATGAACCATAAATAGTTATTACTTATTACTATTAATCAATATATTGATAAATGATTGACGTATTTATCTAATTCTACGTATTTACTATTTTAGCAATTTTAGCAATAAGCCATTATTAAAATAAATATACATTTTATATAAGTACCTAGCATACAAAATAATTTCTTTTAACTTAGAAACTAAATTTGAATATATTTGTGGTGTTTTTCAAAATCAATGTACAAAATATAAATTTAAGACCTTAGTACACCAATAGTATATTACTATATTAGTTATAAATTTAAAACTACCAACAAATAAACAGTATAATATAATCATATATCTTAAAATGGTCTTTACAAGTATCACAACACTCAAGAGAATTTAAATTATGAACATTATTTGTATTTAAAGAGATAGGCTAATTTATACATTACAGGTAAAATAAATTAATATTAAGATATTATTATTAAAATATTTTTTATCAAAATCTTTTGAATAAACAAACTACTCTCTAGATAAAATTGGAACAACTATGGATCTGAGTCTCATAATTAAAGTGATTGGTGATTAGATTAATATTTCATGACTTACAGCATTTTACTAGACAAGATATAGCTGAATTTAGAAAAATATAATCAATTATTATGTCTTAGTATAGTTATACCTATCGGTATAACAATATTTCAGTCTAGGACAACGACAACAACAGTTTTTGCAGTGAAAACGAATTTTGAAATGGTTTGAGTGGCACGATGGAAGTGATTTCTCCATTTACCTGTACAGGCGCCATAAGACGTTTACGAAACACTGGTTTTTATGAAGTTTATATTGTCACGGAAATGGGTGGGCGACCGGGGTCATCGTTTCTGTTTGTGTCTCCACCACACACTCGAGATTTCTTCACGCTAGATTTTACACATAATACGTATTTTTATTTGCTCGACAATATCTCAAAGCCCTAAAGGTCTTACCTGGCACAGTGACAGATGGGACCCAAAATGGCAAAATGTACATCCGTTTTATACCCAAACATATTTTCTCATTCAACACCACTACTCCTACCTGCTGTTGGTCGTCATCCTGTAGATACGACAACAACGATGACAACAAGCATTACCATTACTACTCGTGTTTTTCCAGAAATGATCGATTTCGCACCAAAATAATTTGAAGGTAAAAAAAAAACATTTCAGTTAACATAAACTACACGAGGAAAAAAGGAAACCATAATAGTTCACAAGACTTGTAAGAAGACCATAAGGCGTATTCAAAAGAAAACATGTAATACACGGCACTTATATATCTGAATAATCTTAAAAAAACTATATTTGTGCACGCCATTTAGTGTGATCTTGACTACACAGTAAATACGTTTTAGTTTATAAACGATGTGTATGTATATTAACGAATTCTGTTTTTTTTTTTTTATATACAGATGTTAAGAATTATTGAACGATATTATGCTTAAATGCATTGATAAATATCAATTAATTAAACTATATTTTACGTAAATCCAGACGTTTAATATTTACCTAAAACTTTCCCGGTAACTTAATTATCATTGCATGTTTAGATAATCATGTTTGCAATTTAGTTTTTTAATTGAATTACTATAATCCATCAATAAGGCATCAACAATACACAAATGCAATTATTTTATTATTTCACTTGATAGCTAATGATAATATTATTTTTTGATAATAGTTACACTATATATGTACTTATTTACCTATGGTTAATTAAATTATGAACACTATTACACACCAATACATCATTAATGATCCAATTAATTTTTATATAACTAATTGTCTATAAACAGCATAAATCAAAGATAAACAAATAATAATTAAGCAAATGATATGATTATTAATTGTATGAAACAGGATTAACAAAAACTCACGTACCTACTATAGTACTATAGCACTCGAGGCTCGGGTCATAAATAATTCTGTAAATACAATTATACATCGTACTATCATAGTAAATGACTATGTGAGTGCAGAATTAAAAAATAATAATTGCGTGTACAAATATGAAAATATTAATTAAGATAACTATTATTCATGATCGAGTGAGTATGTAAAAGTTCTCTAATTGAAAATTAAAAAATTAAAACAAACATTATTTATTAATAATGTGTCTTAACTTGACTTTTCTGTATAATAATTTTTGTAATTTTTAAAGTTCATTCAAATTTTAAATCTGTTTTCCTTTAATCAAAACAGCAAGTATATATGTAAATTGTATCTTTATGTATGTGTGTATGTATGTATGTATGTATGTATGAATACTGTACTTATTATTAATTATATCATTACTGTTTTAATAAGAAATCTAGAAAAATAAAAAATGATTCAAAACATTTTAATTTATAGATAGATATGTATAATAATAATATCTATGAGCTTTCATGCCTTATTAAACCTACGAAAAATTAAAATTTCATATGTTGTACATATCTATCATCAACATTTTTTTAAGTAGGTACATGTGTTTATAGTGGTGAAACTTATGCAGATCTCAGAATGCAGATTAGTAAAGTCAGAAAATACCTAAATGTACACAAGTATTTTTAGTATGAGATATCAATAGTATAATGAAATTTTCAATTTTCTATATTTACTTATTTTAAGGTTTGCATTTTATACACATTCATTACCTTTGTCTTCATTTTGGTAGATCTTTTTTTGATGGTCTATTACGACAGTATTTGAAAGAAAAATATCCAATACATTTTAAATTTTACAGGTGTTTTTAAATAGCGAAATTATATCACTTAATGCTTTAATCTAGAGATAGATACTATAGACCATATACCATCTTAGGACAAGCGTTAAAGAAATTATTTTCACGCAACCATGACAATATACTTACATAACGCAGTGTCATCAAATAATGTAATGCCGAATTCATAAATTCAGCAAAAAAAGGTCTGACTAATTTATAACATTCTATCGATTTTATAAAATTTGTATCTAGCCTAATTGGTAATTGCCAAATTTACATAGTCATCAATGGTGTTGCTAATTTCGTAATATCGGCAATTTCACGTATTCGGAGTAATATAAATATGTTCATAGCGATCAATTTTGTTCATGTAACTGAGAAATTCTCTAAATAGGTAAAAATATTCATAATTTTATTTAATTAAGAATGATGCAGTATCCGTTGGCAAAAATAAACGTTAACAATGTTAACTTTGATAGTATGATAATTATAAACTTCGTAAAAGTATTTCAATAATAATACACACTTTGATGAATAATTATTCAAAGACGCAATTTTATAAAACTCATTACAATAATTTTATTTTTTTATTTTTGCATTTCTTAATCAGGGGCGGCTAAGTCATATTTTTCAGAAAACTTTATAACAAAAAAACCAATTATTACAAAACAACTTCAAACAGTCTATTTTTAGTTTTGGCAAAAATATCTATAATATAATCTATTTTATCTCTGCAAGATTGTGTATTATTGTTTTTTTTTTCAACAATAATATTCAATATTTTTAGAAAAATAAAAACTTGAGAAGGAGTCCCCTTTTGGAGTCACCCTTGTCTTAAATTATAATTTTTTATATTTTTAAGTTGATGAGAATCAGGCAATTTAAAATTATTATTTAATTATTTTCCATCCACGAATAAATTTAATATTTAAATCAAAATTACGAGGAACATTAACGCTTTGATAATCTATAGATATTATATAGGTACATGAAACGTTATACTAATACATGAGTTTTGAGTAATTTAATCTGATTAAACAAAACCGACAAAATGTTTGATGGCCTGATTTTCAATTATGCAAAGTAAACATAAAATAGAATATATCTACCAATGGTATTTTAAAGTGTTCATTTGAGTGATAGTATATTGATACTTGATGACTTGATCAGTCCCATGTGACTATATGTAAGTGCCCTTGATTTACAATTCGTTAAATGTTATATTAATTACTATGATATAAATTGTTTTATAATATTAAAAATATAATCTATAAATATTAGCACAGTTTATTAGCTATAATAACTGTTATTGTTTATTATTATAGTTATTTTATATCATATCCTATAATAATGTATTATACTATTTTAATTAGTTTCATATACATTATACATATTTTCATTTCTTACCTACTGGTTAACGCAAGGTGAATAGTTTGTAATATGCCAGATAACAAAATAATCTTTCAAGAACAACAGTAAAAAGATGAAATCGGCAAATATTAATTTCTAAGGCAAAAACACGATTCAAATAGTTAAACCTTTCACGTTGTTATTTATTGGTCTCAATTATATCCTTGATCGGCCTTACTTAGACTTTAGTCTTTACACTATTGGAACATATGTACGTATAATGTACGTGAATTTTATAGAGCTTGACTCCCCTCTCTCCTAATTTTTATTCAAAAGAATGTCTACAACAACACTACATAGTTATTCTACATAGTAACACTATGTAGTTACCTGTAACATGTTTTAAAAATTCAAAATTTTCAACCGTGTATGGAAGCTGTCGTATACAGGCATATAAAAAAACAAGCCTCAAAGGTTCCGACAATTTAAATTTCCGACGACTGCAATAAATTATAATATGAAAAAATATATATACCGTGTAAACACACTGAATTTTTCCTTCAATGTATTAAGTACTTTAGAGTGAAAAATTTTCGTGCATCACATTAGACATTAATCAATTATAAAAATCGATGACGACACTATATTCTTTATTATATTATAATTACAATAATAGTGTTTTATCGAATGAATGTAGAAGAATTTATATGTGCCCCAATGAACGATTATATAAGAAACGTACAAAACAAAAATTCTTAAATGCTAATCAACTATTTTTGCAACTTGTGGCATAAAACATGTCAGGCAACCAAAAAGTTACAGACTTTACAGTCAATTTAAACATCATGTATAAACATAAACACAAAGAAAAAATATTCATGTTATAATAACATAATAGCAGCTTACAAAAATCGAGTAATACTGGTCAGAGCAATTATTTATTTAGTAGTTTATAATTGAAATGTGATTGGTTAATATTTATTAGTGGTTCGCATACAGCGTATCTTGTCTGATGGTTCATTGCCATGATAGTATCGCGAAACTCGTTACAGTGTTCATCGTGAGAATAAAATATTAAAAAATATACTTATATTAATAAGTTACTAGCAATAACTAATAAGTAATAGACAATAGGTCGGCGAAAGTTTTTCAAACAATAAAACGCTGATAAAATGTTTAACGATATTGTTCACTGTCATAACATTGTTTTATTTCTGTCACCCGTCGCACAAAGAATACCTATTATTATAATAATAATATACATTAGGTATTCGCATATCACGTGCATGCATATTTCAGTTACATAATAAATTTACATAAACCGAAATGATTTATAAATTAAAATCGACTGAATATTTGAAAAACGAATAAACACAGTAAACATTCAATTAAATAAAAATCGAGTTTATTAGCTGGTATGTATAGGTACAGAAAAATGAACAAAAACGACCGACAAATTCAATCAGACGAGTAAATTACATAGCAAGCGCACATTATTGAATGTTAAATATATGTACGTATACATATACACATTTTATACAAAATAATAATTATTGTAATGGAAAATAACTGGAAGTACCTACTAGAAATTATAATATTTACGCATGATACATTAATATCGACAAGGAGGTTAAATTAGTACGTTAGCAAACGTGGAATTATATGCAGACGGAGGCTTTCCGTCAAAACCGGAGTTCACACTTTGATAAATTGGATTTAATAAAAATAATTTTTTTTCCGTCTATTCTGCTTCTGCTACTACGCCACCGAACTCGTCCGACAAGAAATTAAAAGCGATTTTAATTTAAGCAACGAGACGAAAACAAGAAGCAATAAAAGAATAAGAAGCTGGCATTCCTACGAATTGGATTAGTTTCCCACGTTAAATTTTTTTTAATTATTGTCATATGTCTCATATTATATACATTCAATCTCAGCAAAATACCGCAGATTTTCCACAAATGTTTTATTTTATGAAACTACATAATATATAAATCCAAAATCACAAGGCAGCATATATTATTATTTAATTTTATCTAGCTGTTTATAGTTTAGAAACTGTTATTTAAGCATTATGACACTAGAGAAAACAGATTTTTATGGGATATCATCGAAGATTTCGGTTTAGCACCCACGCACGCGCGTTCAATCAAATGACGGTGGGAACAAAAGTATAGCTATAGAGAAGTATGAGAGGAGGTCGTGCAAACCAGCGCACAAACTACCGGGTAAAAATCAAGCTTGTGTTTTTTATCGACCAACACACATGGTTCAAAAACCGGTCTTGAATAAATATTTAATAAAATTAGAAAACACCACACACATACACACACACACACACACACACACCGGATCAAATATCTCTATTTTAAAACAGGGGGCTACCATTTTTTAAATGAACATAATATATCACACGCGAGTTTTTGACCCGTTTATTATATGAAATACCTGACTGGGTGGTTGTAGCCACGATGACGGTGTAGAGAAAACAAAACACATAATTAAGTGAGTTCCTGAGAGATAAAACAGAAGAATAAAAGGAATATACAAGTAAACACGAAATCTTGGAATTATTAAGACGATTTATTCGAAGGAAAACCAAACGAATACATAATTGCAATAGCGATATCATATTTTATAATAATGCGGATTTTATGTTAAACTAGGTACTTGAAATAACGAGTCCGCCATTTTCGATATTGTTGTTGGAGGATCGAAGGCCAAGTGACGTGCACTGTTTCCCATCTGCGACTTCAAAAACGATGAACCGGAGTGCAATAATTATAAATGGTATTTTCCCACAGTACAACAATTAACAATGTTTAAACAAATTATTCATAATTGCTCATAGTGAAATATTTAAGATAGGTACACAATATGTGTGTTAGTGTGTACTACACATATTATAACAACATTGTTTTAAAAAACAAATATTTTATAAAAGTACGCTATATTAAGTTATTAAGTCTAAGTAGATTATTATTTAAAACGTAAGCCGGTTTTTGGTTCTCGAAAATCATATTAATTATAGGCTATAAGTAATTAGTGTTTTCAGCTTATAAAACCAAAATGTTCATGGTTGAGAATTCCTTGATTTTTCCTCAGTCTTCAACTATTTTACCTACCTAGAATTTATTTAGTTATGTATTTTTTTGTTTCAAAAATAACTAAACATAATCAATTTTCAAAAATACTTATTTAGACAAAGAACCACATGTAGCAGAAATAGGATAAAACTTATATAAGAAGTCCTTCAAAACAAAATGGGAACTCACCCCATTGAGCTGATTGCAATTGGATAGCCTGCAAGTACAACCGTCTGACATATCAATTGATGTACACGAACAAAGAGCGAAATTACAATCTCATTGTACATAAAATGAAAAATAATACAAAATAGATATTACGTCACTTGTTTTTTTATATAATCCGTTTCGTATGTACGTGTAAAATAGGAAAAACGTATATACTGCACAGTGTGGGTGCGACGAGCAGAAAATCACATTATGGACGGTGGTTTCGACGTTCATCACAGAAGAGGGAATACATATACATATTATACACTGTTACAGCGTGGGCCTTGAACGTCTAGAAATGACAATAGGACATAATCGGGCGGAGGGAATAGAATGTTTTTCTCTCTTTTATACATAAACATAAATAATAATAATTCGGTGCTCAAAGGTTCGGCGTCCTCGTACATCTTCGACATGTCTGTTGTACACATATATAATATATATATATATTAGTTAAAACTGTCGCCACCTGCACTGTCGTCGCCTGACACGATATAGTTTTTCCTCAATCAACCATTTTCGATTTTCACTACACTCGTTTATAAGAGGCATGGACACAGAGGCGCTTTTGGTATAACCGATGATAGAAAGAGAGAGAGAGAGAGAGATCATTGACCGCCACTGCCGTATCTATAGCCGTACAGGTATAACGAATTTTAAATTACTGTATATCCCCGACCAATACATGTGTTTGATATGTACATGTGTGTGTGTGTGTGTGTGTGTGATTATGGGAAAGGGGGATTTCTGAGACACTGTCTATAATATTTGTATTTAATATATTTGAAATTAATTAAATTAATATAAATAAAGATAGTAAGTAATTTCGGTGTGATATATAATAAATTTCCGAGTTTTATATGTTCAACATTTTTTATAATAATAATAATAATAATAACAACATCGTGTGTAAGTATTGAGTGATCGATGATAATAAATAATAATATATAATCACCGGGGCAATAATAATAATATTAAATAAAAAATAATATAAATATATATAATACATTTTATAACCACTACTTTTCTCGAACTAAACAACTTAATTATACCTGTTAAGAGTCCTCGTCGTATTTAATAAATAAACGACAATTTATATGATTGGTAATATACTTATATATAATATATTATATTTGGTATTATTATATAGTATTAGCGCAACGTTTTTAAGTACAGCAGTTGAAAAAAATACCACACAACGACAACGCTGAGTAGATTAATGTTCTTTAGACAGATAACCGTAAGGAAAACAACTCTATTTAGAAATAAAGATACGTTTTTGATAACAACAAACAATAATAATATAGGAATCTGCAGATCTACTGAGTGTAGATTATACATACTGTTTACCTGCTGTGGTCTTATGCGTTTTATTTAGGAAAGGCATAGGTAAATATTATACTTGTAATTATTGACTATAATCTTTTGAAGTATCAAATTAATTTTAACTTATTTTTCTTATTAAAAATCATTATGTGTTTTCTACAAAAAACATTTGAGTTTCAAATAACTGTTGTTCGTGTCTGTCAATAAATGTGACTTATGAGTTGTATTATAAACCCTAGCTGAACCATTCGGCCGTAATTTAATATACTTAATTTTATGAATTTATCACCACGACTATTATTAGGATATTTTCTATTTTTGTTGAGTTTTCTTTTGGCGGTCGGGTGTAGTCGTAAACAAAAAATGCAACGACGTCAGTAATTTATACGTAAAATAATACATAGCCAGTTTAATTCCGACTCACCGTGTATATCTACTGAAAACACGATGAAAGCCGAAAAGATATTGAAACTTGAAACTATTTAGGTATTTTAATTCTAGAAACTAGAGGTTCAAAAATCTAATAATTAATTCGTTATAATATATTATAGTTGGGTATATAATCATTGTTGATTATCTTACAAATAGTTTATGAAATATGTATATCTTTGAATATACGTGATGATACGTATGTCTATAATTACTATTAATTAATATTCAAATACATAATACCAGACCAATACCAAACAATTGACAATATCTTTTGTTCTCAACAAATCATATATCCATGACCTCGAAATCATCAGCGTGTTCAATTTATAGTATAATATATATCCTACGTAGGTATGTCTTTGATGTTAATTATATTATAGGACATAGGTGCGTCATTAAAATACAAATGCAACTGTAATCAATAATCACAATACTCTAAAAATAAGCAAAATAACTACTAATTTTGGATGAATAGTTTATATATCTACTTAAATATTATAACATTATATTAAATAAATCGACTATAACGAACATGTTTACTGGAAATAATATGTTTATAATAACAACTTAAAAACGAAAACAATAATCGATTAAAAATGTATGTAGAATACCTACTAGCAGATACATTAAAATTACTCCAAACCACTGATAAATGTGTGAAAAACTGACAAATATAATAAATAATACATGCTTTGATTACTAACTAATATCTACCGAACACGTTGTGCATTACTATCGAATCAAACCACAATAGTGGTAAGTATATACACGACTAACACAAAATACCTAAATACAATACTTGAAAAGATAATATTATATTATTTGTGTACTATTAGTTTTCTACCAATAAAATTCAATTACAAAATTAAATCACGTTTTTAAAAACGTTTAAAGCGAAATTATTACCATGCGTTAAATTAATTTAATATATAAATATTAAGTATACAAATTATTTTTATTTTAAAATTATAAAACTTAGACCTGTGTAACCACAAATGTCTACTATGACAAAATAATACCGTCATCACTAATAATTAACATTATTCTTTAAAACTTTTCAAGACATTATTATACAAAAATCCATACTACGTATATGCCTACAATATTTATGCAGTATTTTATTCGTAACTTTTCAATCAATCTCAGTCTATAGCTAGCAAAGTCTAAAACTAAACTCACAAACTTAATACTTTCATCGAATTCACAGTTCACGTAAAGTTTATACAAACCATAGTTTAACTTTCATGGCTATACGTCTATACACGGTATCATTATTGAATGAAGGAAACTATGATACCTAAGTTAATTTCATATAAGTTGGAAATATTGTCAGTGAACACAGAGTATAGACATTTAACTATTTGGCAACAACAAAATTGAATTTCAGTATTAAGCCCTGAAAATAACATATACATAGGTTCTTTCAATATTCGAGACATCTGGTATTATTCCTTAATAGGCACTAAATTAGTAGAACCAACATTATAGTAAAGATATCGTGACACTTCTTGAGATCTACATGTATATTTATTAATATACATTATATAGCCACTCATAACTCATTATACCTCAAATATAATAACAAAGGCATGCAAGTGAGTATGTTTTTAAAATCAGCAAATACCGATTTTGGAATAAAACTGACAACCACCTATCATATATATTTTATTTCTTAAGATACAAACCGTCAAAGCTACCAATTAAAAATGGAAAATATGAAAGAATAATAATAAACAAATCGTCATTAGTTTCTTACGTACAAGTACAACGAAAACTCCTTTTCCGGCGATTGTACGCGTACAACAATCGAGATAAAATGCTGAATCAGCATGCTTATGTATACGAGTGAATGATTGAAGTTAAAAAGCCAACTGTTCATCAAACAGTGCACTATTAACACGCACTATGTGAATTCCTTCTCAACAATTTCGGACGCATAAACAACCCTATATACGGACGTACATCGTTGCAGTCGCCGATTGCCGATATAATATTTATGAACATCCAAAAGAATATCTCCCACTGTTCGGTCCCGGACGTTTAAACAACCAGAAGTGTATATAATAAAATAACATAAAATATGACGTAATCAAAAATAAATTTCCGAATTTATACAGCATCAATAAGATGTACACGAATGCGGGGTAAAATTACTATCAGTTGTTTCGAGAAAAACCCCACAAATGTTGTATCTGTATGTGGGGTCGGGGTATGTGTGAGTGTGTGTAGGTATGCATTTAAATACTGCGTATGTGAACGAATGAACATCGTGATTCGAATGACATCAAATAAAACTTCGGCAACATAAGACCCTGATACGTACCTTACATATTTATATATTCACGACTAGGACGAACGTCGGAACGTCGCTCAGAGATTTTTTTTGACCGTTTAATCGCCGGAACGTCGGATTACGTCTACCCGGCCAGGTTTATGTGAGAGTTTAGAGTAGCAGTATAATATTTTAATGCGGTCCCGATGCAGTAGAAACGCGCATACGCTTACGAACACGATATAACAATAATTACGGCGTTCACCAAAAACGTCTATCAAACGTATATTACATAGATACGTACTGTAGAACATTTATACGACTCTATAAAAAAAAAAAAAAAAATGCGCAACCCGCGTCCAAAGTCATATCGTCGCGCTCATTGGCCGGCACATAATATTATTATGTATAAATACGACGCACGGAGACGAACATTTAACCCGATCCATATCGGCGGCAGTCTAACACTCGAATGGCATTCCAAAGCACGTGCGAGATTCGTGTAATCGGCGGCGGCGGCGGCTGGGCACGTGACTCGAAACCCAAATCGAGAAAACGACGACGACGACGGGACGCATGTGTATATACCGCACCGTATTGCAAAGTCGGCCAAATGCGCTACGCGCAGGAAACAAATTTTTTTCTTTATATAAACCCAAAAAGCTTTCGGACCGCACGGACACGTCGATCGTGGGAACAAGTTTCGGCGGTATGCGCGTACACACATACACACACGAGGTATATGTTATGGGTGCACATCAGGGACTCACGCTGCGGCTGGTAAACGGGGTTGGCGGGCGGGCGGGGGGGGACAGGTACCAAGACCGCGTGGGAGGTGTATGTGTGTATGCCGGCGGCTGCGGGCCACCGGCGTTTAAAAACCGTCGGTGCCAGACCGAATGGAATGCAGCAGCGTGTGTGTATGTGTGTTTGTGAGTGTGTATGTGTGTGTGTGTGTGTGTGTGTGTGTGTGTGTGTATGTGTATGTGTGTATATGTGTATATGTGTGTATGTGTGTATGTGCGCGACTATGTGTGTGTGTGTGTGTGCATGTTACCCCGCCGCGACCGTCACCCCATAGAGCACCGCCACCGCTGCCGAAGCCCGTAAGTGAGTATATACGACGTACATGGTCACCTTTTCACGCGCTTTATATATACGCGTACACTCGCACAAAACACACATATATCGTAGTCGTCGTCGGTGGTGATTGTGTATGTATGTATCTGTATGTATGTATACATGTATCTAAGTATGTGTGTATATATGTATCTAAGTATGTGTGTGTGTGTGTGTGTGTGTGTGTGTGTGTGTGCACCGGTCGGTCTCCTACGGTGAGCCTCCCGGTCGCTTTGACTAGAGCGCCAGGTACCGCGTGCACGACCACCGAACAACGCATCCCGTCACTCATCAGTAACCGGCTGCGAAGAAAGAACCCTGATCGTCTGCAACACCAAACACACACACACACACACACACACACACATATACATACCGGACGTCCGGACTAGCCGGCACACACACGCAATAGTATAATAATAATAATAACTAGTGTTTAAATAATATTACTATTATTAATTTTATTGTATTGTATCGTATACCATCTTCCTGCAGCAGTATAATAATATACACGTGTCGTAAGCTTCAATAGTCGTTATTCTACATTGTTATTAATGACATAACATTAACAAGCCTACGAGCATTTATGCGTAACGCAATTTTTAACGTCATCCTATTTCCTAATTATGAAGATAGTAGGAAACGATTCGATATTATAATACGCACCCGGTTACGAACGGAACCGACGACGACGTCAACTTGCAGTGAACAATTTATTACCTACAGGTTAATATTATTATTTTTAAATCACACAAAACGATATGTATTTATAATTATACACGCGCATTGTTGACAAACATGTAATTTTAGACAACATTCACTGTTATCAAATCATCGCACGAGTAATAAAGCGTGTAACGTCATAAATAAAATGAAAAAGCTTTTAAATAATATCACTATACCGTGTCTCATGTATACCCCTATTAACAACATTGATAAATCCATTTGGCCAACTTCCCGGACAAGTTTTAAATGAAATATCTTTTTTTCTATCAAAATGCATATAGGGAAATTTTAAGACCAATAAATCCGCCTTCATATTATTAACTGTGCAGACAATTGCATAGTTATTTGGCTCGTTCCCACTTTAATTTTACATTGTTTTACAAACATACGTGACAGTCATTATGGAATCCTGAATAGCCTATTAGGTACGCCTGGAACTCTGGAGCGGATGTTCCACTGGGGACTTCTATGTCCTCACATTAATAATATATAAATAATATCAAATACCTACAATCTACATATTATAATCATTTTGTCATTTCGATAACTAGCACTTATTAAAAAATAACTCGAATCATTTGAATACTTATTATCAGGGCCCATATCATTATATTAAAGTACAATAGTTTGGTTCTCATTGTTCAAAAAAAAAAAAACTCAACTATTTTGAATCATAAAATACTCGAACACGAATGGTAATCATGCATGATGATATATTAATACTATTATTCTTGAATTGTAATTAACTGTAGGTATGTTAAATAAGTACTTAAATTCCTCAGCAAACGGCAATTTCGTTAAAGATGTCACGGCTGCTGAACTATATAATTAAAGCACTTATTTTTTATAAATCATCTAAATAATATGATTATTTAAATTCATTGGTTATCTTGCTAATGTGGGATTGAAGTAAACATAACAATTGTAAGATGGTTTTTTATACAAGAGAAAAAAATACAATCATATGTAATCACATATAATAACTTCGTGAGTATATTGTGTTACTAGCGGGCAGCGACCATTAGATTTAAAATTAAGATATATAAAGGCAAGATGTATAAGGTCAACAAAAAAGCTTTTGTTGACCATATTGGTGATAAACTGATAAAGTAACTTTTAGTGACCGGCCGGACTGCTTTTTTTAATTTTGGCTAATGCTTGAAAATATTGTCCGCGCCCACTCCGGTTGGCAATCAGCCACGGGAGTTCGGCCAAACAACGATGTCCCCCACCTATGACCCAATAGCTCGTATATCCTGGAATAATATTCATTATTTTATAGAGCTTCGGTTGTTTGGGCAGATTTTGGTCGGCTCATTTTTTTCTACGGCATTAAATTTCAAACTCTGTAATAATATACGGCCCACATGGTATACCACAGGGAGTCTGGATCTTTTTGATTTAACTAATTTACAAACGATTAGAAAACAAAAATGTATTCTTCGATTTCATCAAAAACTATGATCAAGTAACTATCGAGTTAAAATCGCAACTAATATTAGGTATACCTATTTACACCGAACAATGGATTAACGAAATATAAATAATAAAATATAGGTAGAACGTAAAAAGTATAAATAGAAACCTAATAATAATTTTTACTAAGCCCATTAATTTATTTTGATATTATTTTAATCTATTTCTATCATAAACTCATCATAACAACTGGAAATTAAATTTATACTAACATTTAATATTCCATTCGGGAGCTACACACATTTGAAAATTAATCGAAAAAAACTAATATATATAAAATAAAGTAGGTACTTCAAATAATTCATAACTCTATACCAGTTATTATGAAACTAAATTTGTATGTTTTTTAAGTTTTAACTACTTATACTTTGTATTTTTTATAACAAACTGTTGGTTAATTAAAAAATATATGATATATTAATTAGTGACTCCGTTATTAATACAACTTCAGAAGTTATAACTGTCAGAATATATTCTGTTCATTGCACATTTGTAATCTAATACGTGATTTCACAAATCCAGTAAAAATATGAAAGTATTTAAATAGAATAATCGACCTATAAATCATTGAATAATTGGATAATATTTAACTACAATTTGAACAAACTAATGACCTATAACTTCAGCAATCTGCATTTCTGCAGCTTGCTGCAAGTGGAACACTATTATATAGTATTATACTATTTAATTTAACATGTTACAAATATGAAATAATATACCTTAATCCTCAACGTATACAGTATATAAATGTACCCCGACATGTAATTATAATTTAATCTATTTTACCCCTGTATATAAGAAACATTAGCATATAGTAATTTGCATTAAATAATAGTTAGTTATATAATTCCTGATGTAATTATAATAAACTTAGCTATTCATTATTGTTTTATAATTAAGCTCATAAGTCAAAGTTAGCCAGAGTTCAAAAATCATTCGAAAAAATAAATATATATAAAATCCTCAATTGCAGAGTCAAAAATATACGATGCCCCCGAAGTATTGGAATCAGTAAAAAGTACCACGTATACGTTAATCGCGCCGGCACGGCGCTTGTGGTTACCGAGTTGAATTAATGGGAGGCAGCTGACCTAAACAGCAATAATATCATTGTATACGGAGAACGTGCGATCACGATTACTGAGTCCCTGTTACCGTGGTATAATGAAGTCATTGCGGTATAGTTTACAAAAAAAATCCGACGTGTTCAATTAGGAGTTCAGTACCTTTTTTAACCGAGATGAACACACCCCCGAGGTTAACATGATGTACATGTGTAATATTAATTCATAAACATGAAGGAAATTTTTTTTTTTAACATTACAAACAGTAAACACCACCAATGATTAAAATGATTCAACAATGATCACTTGATAGTTGATTCGATTAAGATCATTAATTATACAATATATTGAACTGTTTTAATAATTTTTATAAGTGAAGTTTGAAAAGTTAAAGGACGATAATCGTAGTTGTTTATTGTTTTGTAAAATTTTCAACCGAATACTTATTGTAATGTAATGTATTTTATTGACTAAACTTAAACTAAAAAAAAATAAAGCAACTCTTTGTCATTGAACAAAATAAAAACGTATAAAAAGTAATAAAGACGAGATTTTATAGTTTGTTTAGAGAACATTTATTATTACTATGCACCTAAAACTATTATTTACTTCTACTGAGATGAATCAATTTATCAGTGGTTCTCACATAATTTTTAATCTTCATTTAGAAACTATTTTTCGAAGTATATACCTATGTACATTTTTTAAATTGTATAATTGACAAATTAAGTAGTAAATAGTAAACTATAGAATAATATTATTTATTGTGAATTTAAATTATACATATTGGCTATTTTAGATTGAATTGCAAATTTAAAAAAAAAAAAAAATTAAACAATTCTAATACTGAATTATAAAATAATTTCAAAGAATTAAAATTAAAATTAAAATTAATTATTTTTAATCAATTTTAATCAGTTAACTAACAAAACATATAAATACCTAAAAAAAAACATCAAAAAAATGTAATTGTAATAATATTTCTAGTGGTATTTAAATACTTCCACCAGATCATATTATGAGAAGACAGCATGATACTTGAAGTGAAAACTGAGCGCGGTAAGATTAACTTCAAACAACGATGATCCTAATTGAACCGAATCAATAAAAATCAAATGTCATGTACAAAACACAAACACTTTCCGTTCCTGCGTATCCTATATAAGTTAATTTTTTTAAAGTGGGTAAAATATTTTTTTTCAAGTCTATCGTTTGATTGGTTAGTAGGTAGTAGTCAAGCATTGTGTATTAGCTGGCATCATATTACGTTAAACTCCGATTATCAAAACGGTACCGTTAAATATATATATATATAAGAACCAAATGTAACCATTGTAGATGATTTTAATTAATAATATGACGTATTGAGTTTAGCGTATTATAGTGTGATGTTAAGTGAATCGATCATTTGATCAGTGACACATTTCAAGAGTGGGAAGAGGTTCATCCACTCATTTATAGGATTATACGTAGTACGTAATGTCGTCGTATACTTTAAGCATGTATTTATCTTAATAAAATTTTAGTTTTTTTCTGAAGTGCTATTAAATCGAATCGCATCCACCCTTTGATAATTCTCCTAAGTATTCCTGATACACTCTCAATCGCATTATTACACACTCGTTTACACGACTGTATGTCAATGTACACTGTATACAGACATACAGTAATAATAATAATAATAATATGTACAATTAATTACAACGATGCATATACGTCGGATAAATCACACACACGATCTATTTGCAATTGCCTATACTTGGAAATTAATTAGAAATGTTTGTAATCATTTTGACGTAATTATATATAATAATATATCGTACGTAATTAAATACGATCAGAACACAGAGAACGATAGAAAAGCGGTCGCGAACCCGGTGCATTATTAGACGATACAACTATGTATGTACAGGTACTGAGGTACATTTTGTATTATTGTATCAGTGGTCGAACGAGGAACAGTTGTGAAACATGGTCGTGGGGTATGTAACCACAATACGTCTACCATCGGTCACATGCAATGTACGATCTTTGGTGGTCAAATATTTTTGCCAAGGGAGAGTATGTGATTTATATTTTAAAAAAGCCACTACTTTTTTATCTTTTTTTTTTTTTTTTGATTAATTTACAATATTTAATATTTATTATTGGAAAAAGTCATGGGGATCTGATCTATACCACCTCCCTCTCCCCATAGCTTCCCCTAGCTTGGCCAAAACTGTGTACAATTTAGATTATATAACCGGGATAATGTTGTAATAACGGTTGCGATGTGCTTACCTTGGTTGATTCGCGACGACGGTGTATCGTACAGGCCGATCGAACGGAACCGCTGCACGGCTACGTCGCATTCTGCGGATGACGACGACGGATAAGCGTTGCATCCGTCCCGCAGGCGGTACGCGGACAACACGATGACCGCCAACAAAAACCACCGCATGTCGGTGGCGTGTGTCAGGTCAGGTCAGGTGTACCTATGTGTGTGTGTGAGTGTGTGTGTACGTTGCGTGTAAGCACTCGCGTGCTCGTATATAAATGTATATATATTATAATATAAATACCCTACGTGTATCGTGGTGGTGTAAACGACGTTGAGATGATTAACACTCGCGGGGAAACTATTACAATAATAATAATAATAATAATAATAATAATAATAATAATACAACGTCTACGTCTTGCGGGCCGACCGCGCGAGCACTGATATCGTGAGTACTGGAAAAAAGCGCATACGCGAACT
Source organism: Chaitophorus viminalis (assembly GCA_025469195.1). Classification (NCBI taxonomy): domain Eukaryota; kingdom Metazoa; phylum Arthropoda; class Insecta; order Hemiptera; family Aphididae; genus Chaitophorus; species Chaitophorus viminalis. The sequence continues at coordinate 9,661 of JAIPRK010000149.1, read as the reverse complement.
TTGACAAAAATTTGAAAGATAAAATGTTTTTGTAAAAAACGAAAAAAAAACAAAAAAAAAAAAAATCAAAATAATCTCCCGGTCGTGGAGACTGGACGGGTCGAAAAAAAGTCCGGAAGAACGATCATTTCGGACGAGAGACGGGAACGTAACACGCACACCACATTCACTCGCGGGCGCGATGTTTGAGTATACCGTTACCGGACGACTGAGGGGAACGTACGTGCATCCGACTAGGTGTGAACGCGCCGACTGACGGTCGAGTGTCGACGGATTTCGCGGCGATGCACATCGTCGGGGGCGCCGCCGCAACGCGACGGGTGGGCGGTTGCGATCGGGAAAAGCGGCGCGCGGAGGAGCGGCGGTCAGCTGAGCCGGTCGACGGCGCGCGTTCGCAGGTCGACGGCTGCGCACTCCATCTGTTGGCGAAGAAAGCGGTTTGCAGATCTTCGAATACGGTCGCGGTCTGTGCAATTTTTTTCGTCAAGCACGTACCTACATCATATTTTACATTATCGTAATGTGCGTATAAAACATAATATAGTCATCCAAGAAGATGGGAACGTTTGAATTAACTCTCACAGATGTGAAAAAATGTATTTACATAATTGTATATTATTGAATACATTATAAACGACATTAACCTGTCGGACGAGCCACATATCCATTTCAGGAATGTATTATACGTGAAAAATAAGCACCTTATCTTACCAACATTAATTTCGATTACTTTATTATGTATCGGTATACCATTCATTGCAAATTATGTATAGGTCAAAAATTAAAAACCTGGGGAAAAGGGCCCCTTCTCGCTCATTGGTATCAGTTATCCCTCGAAAGCAAATAACTGTATAATATTGTCCCCGTAAGACTAAATATAGTATTTAGACGTTGAATTACGAATACTCGGCCATAATATATGTGTATCTCTGTATCCGACTAATTTCGATAAATAGGTTTTATTATGATGAGCAAAAACAAAAAATAATAATAAAAAAATCGTATAATATTCTGGTAGTTGTTTTTATTTTTGATATAAAGAAAAACTTTAATACTGTTTTCTGAATTTTCATATAAATCGCATTGGGATTACACATTTTACTAACGTTGACAAAATAATATCTTTTACATAATATTATGAAGTAGACCGCGGTGGCACTTTGTGTATTAACAAATTAACAATTATTATATTAATATAGGTACAACACACGGCGTCACGGCATGATATTAATTACTGGACGAATGCTACGACTGTTGATTTCGTGATTCAACGTACAAATTGTAGGTACAAAAAATTAATTATTCGGACATTAACCGTATTTACACAATGACAATATTATTATATCAATATCATACACTGCAAGTATATTATATATATTGCATGTTTACCCGGTGTCCTGGGTAAATATTTAAAATAAAATGGGTACTGTACTTATACTTGCGTATGTGCCACACCAGAGTACCAGTTACCGTAAAACGGTATATAAATACCTATCAGACACTGTTATCATAATCTATTTATCCACGATGTTAGTATAGAGCTATGTCTACGGTCTATAGATATAACTTCGTAACGCGTATTTAATACCTGCCCAATGCTGAACCGCAAAAAAAAATGATAATAACGTCGACATTAGGTATTACGCGTGTGCGCGTGTATGCGACCTACACGCGACTCGATATACCTACTGCACTGCACCAAATTTACATCATGTGTAGTCCACCCCGGAAAAATTAAATAAAGCCAACCCGTGATTTCTGAATACGTCTGATTCGTGGTGTGCTATGAAAATACCGTAGAATGTTATTTTTTTATACACGAGTTTAGAGCGAGCGCTATTAATGTAAAATTGAGCCAATCACGAAAATTATACGAAAAATAACAAAATAATGTAAAACTCATCTATACTACAAACCACAGACATATAAAAAAAGAGTGTGTGAGTATAATATTTTTTACATTTTGTTAATGCAAAATATTAAATAATCAATAAAAAATGTTGCAACTTGCAATCATCTCTGGTATGACATATTTTCGTCTGAACAACTGCAGTTGATGGAATGTATTAATCTATACAGTTTGTTTGTAATAATTTTATCAGTTCCCATAAACAGTTTTATTTTCTGGTGTTTGTTTAATCATATGAAGTGTTTTTCATTCCAGGAATCTTATTAGACACTGTCGACAATATTAAAGGTTAGTTGTATGCGTTGTTATTAATATCGTAATAGATGGTCACGTAGATTTGGTTGATTACACGCGTAACGTCATTGGCAAAGTATAAAATGTCACTCGTCAGGAGTCTAACGAGTGTCTGGGTAAGTCATTTCTATATGCACATATTAAAACCCTACTGACTTAAAATAATATTCAAAAAATCTAATTAAAACTAGGGTACTTCATAAATCTTTTTTGTCAGGACTCGAAGACATATACACTTAATACACTTAATTATAACGCACAAATAAATTGTATATTTTAGTACATTATATTAATGATCTAAAGTTAAATATGTTAATCACTTTTGTGATTAACATATTGATTTTAATTTCCTAAGAATAAAAAAACTGTTACGCATAGATAATAACAAAGATGTCAAAATATGTTTTTGTGTTATTTTAGAATCGTATTTGTTATGTATTTCTAATTTCCTTTATGAACTCGGGCACTCGGCTGTAATTTTCTATTGTTAGCTAATTAGTGTTTATGCGATTTACTTATCAGCATGATTTTGAAATACGTTGATTTAATAATTATGTTAAATTAAGGAGTTACAGTTTATTAAACTCATGAAAGATGTTATGTGTATTATATATGTTATGTATATTAGTACCCAGGTCTCTATCGAATATAAATATTAAATTATATTAAGTTATTCTTATATTGCTATGGATACATACCTGATGAATATTTTGCTTGAATAAATTAACATATTAAAAATAAATATTTGATTTATGCAAGTGTATATCTAATAAAAATGTTAGTGATAAATGCATGGAATTGCATTATATTTAATGAAAATTTAATTCCATAAAACAACAAACTTTAAAAATTATATTCAGACATATCAGGTTTGGGTTTTCCTAAGAATAAATTCTTATGATTATTTTAAAAACTGGCCAATTTCTAGTCCACAAAGAAACGGCAAGAACATTCAATTCAACCATTAAACAAATTATATTTTATGTAATCAACTAAACCTGGAATTCATAAATAATTTATTTGCGTTAAATGGCAGTATTTGGTAATATATTTTAGTTCTTTTTGAAGAAGCAAAATATACCAATTTACATAAATGTACAGTTTTAAACTAAAATATTTCGTATCAACTTCAAATTAATATTATGATATCATATTTTATACTTTCAAAATACGTTAATTTATAAAACATATATAAAAAACAACGAAAGTTGGTATAAAATGCTTACAAATTATAGGATCAGGTACTATAGTTTATCCTAACTATTCCTAACAATATTTTTTAATACAATTGATAGTTTATATATTATATATTATGCTTATATTAATAATTAATTTAACAATATCTATCGATTGTATCGAGAAATCAAGTGAAGTTACTACAACCATCGCCATGAACCTTGTGCATCATTACAGAATATTTATATTACAATTCATCTATCTAAACATTCGATCTAATAATCATCCGTATGTTATTGTATTTATGATACAGTTTCAAAAGCAGATAATTATTTTTACTACGAGCTTAAAATAATGTATGACTGAAAATATAATATAAAATATAATTCGTCAAAACTGCAATATATTCTTATAAAACAAGTTAACATATTTAAATATAATTTACTCATAACTGGATTTAATAAATTTATGTATGTATTATACTTGTATAAAATGAAAGCACTTAATATACATAATTTATTGTTGTTATTTTAACTGTGTATAAAGTATTTTTTGCTCGCAACAACTACATAACTATAATGAACGTAGAAAAACTAAAATTGTATTCTAAAAATGTAAGATAACTATTATGTTATAGACAAAATAAATGTAAGTATATATTATTACAGCTCAGTTTGAATATAGTTGGAACGTCATAAACTAAAAAGTAAAAACCTGCAGCATACCAAGTCGCCTAGTCATTAAAAAAAATACACTTGGTTAAATGATGAATCATGCTAAAGTATATTGTATATGACGTACATTATATTTTAACAACTTACTAATGAATATTGAAAAATAATTCACAGAATTTTCACTAAAAAACAATAATAGTATGGTCTATGGAATCATAATCGTATACAATTTATATATCCGTGAAATATAAATACAATTATCTGTAATATTATTGAAAATTCCCTTCGCTATAATCATAGATAAGTAAATCAGGGACATCTTTATGGTGAGAAGAATGAAGGTGACGTTTCCTCATGAGAAGTGAACTTATTTCTAAGTAAAATATTTCTTTTGGTTTATTATGACTAGAGTCAAGATTTTTATACAAATGCATATTCTTCTTCAATTCACCAAGAATAATTTCGATTAAAAAAATAAAAATGTCGCAATAATTTGCAAGTTAGTTTGTAGTTGAAAATTCATAAAATATTTGGTATTTATACTTAAGGTTAAAAATTTTAACACAAGGTTATCCAAAAGTTTTTCTTCAAATAACTAGAAAAAAAATCTTATGTTATTTTAGAAAAAACTTTTTATGAACGTCTGAAATTTATATTTTTATGAAATTGCGTAAAATAACAATTTATTCTCAAAAAATTTTAGATATTTTTGATTATTCAAAAAATATAAGTCGTAGAAACTTGAAATGTTTACCAGTTGTTTAAATTGGCATTTTATTTAAATTATTTTCTTTTCAAAATATTTTACAAATTTTTAAGTTATTTATATATTTTTGAAATATTCGATTTTCTTAAATTTTTTTTAGATTCTAAACGGAGTGATAAATGTATTGATTTTAAAATGATGTGTTTTTTTATAATTGTTGATAGAAAACATATTTCTGTGACAAATTATTTAAAAATGTATTAGAAGATTCCATATTGGTTGTTCTTATCGTCATTCAAAAATTATTAAAATACATAAGTATATTTATTTTTTTTTAAACGTACAAATATTGACAAATTTTGTCAAATTCATTCACCAACCCATCCTAATTGAAAAATAAATTACTTGTATCAAAATAAAATATATTACAATTTAAATATAATATAATGTTATAAATTTATAATTTAGACTGTCAGTCTAAATAATTTGTCAAATCATCTCTGTTCAGAATTTGTTTTTTGTTTTTTTAAATACAAATTACAATGATACCTACAATTACATTCAAATTTAACATTATATAATGACCAAGTTCCACTTCACCACTGTACCAGCAAAGTGAGTTCCCAGTTTTTTTATTTTGCATATTTTAATGAAAATGTATATTTATTGCATATTTCTGGATAACTGCATAAATATTACGCGTTTTACAATATTTATTAAAATAATTAGTACCTATTTAAAATTACATTTAATTAGCGGCAACTATTTGATAGACGGGCCATTTAATTTTATAGTGGGGATATAAAACTCAATCTATACGTCAGTGGTCTGTATCATGATTTATGATTTATATCTTTATCTCTTTATCCCTCATATGTAAATACATTTAAAGAAATATATTCTAATTTGAGTTAATCCCCAGAGTTAATATTGACTCGTTGGGTCCCGAGTCTTAATGCAGCAATATATTAGGGGAAACATTTTGATGAGGTAAAAGGTGTTATTAACACTTGTGACCAAAACATTGTGAAATCTATTGAAAACGCACGTCATTTATTTCATAATTAACAGATAAAAAATAAACTTGTCGTTATGACAATACACTTTCAGAGTTTAATAGAAACTATAACGAAACCAGAGAAGTACGAGATGATGGTCTAATACTCATACAAAATATAAAAAATAAGCAAATAATCATGTTTGTAAACTCATCTCATTATAATTTAATACCTATAAATAATATTGGTAAGAAATACTTTTCAAACTCATAACAATAATGTTATTCTAATTTTATTAATACACTTTTTATATATTTATTTAGAGTAAATTTTAGATAGTCGAATGTTTTTACTGTTAATCATATTCTGTATTAATTAGTATAATACAATTTTTTTTTTGCATTTTTTTGCACTTTATGGATTTCTTTTGCATATAAAACTGAGCCCCAATTATGACCGAAAACTTAAGATATTTCAATTTACTATTATTAAAACACATTCCAGTTAAATAAAAAAGTTAAAAATATTAAAGCATTCTCAAGAAAAAAAAGAGAAAACTATATAATATAATTAACAGGCAATGAATTATGATAATAATATTTATAGAGTATTACCTATAGTATCCATTTTTTTAATTCTTATGAGTTTTAAAAAAACGACATAACACTTCTTGTAAATAAGAGAATAATGATTTTCACATAAAATTTACATACATAAAACTTAATAGTATATATTGAAAATACCCCGTGTTAAATGTTAATATAATTGAATAGACCTATCATATTTACTGCCAATAATGAATTGTATTTTTTAGTACAGAGTTTTACATTGAAAAATCATTTACATATTACTATTTTATTCATAAATCAAAGTATAAAGTTCATCGTATAAATAATTATAAATCATATTTTCCGATGTACTATTACTTTATACTGCGTTACTGCATATACATTTTACATATTTTACTTACATAAAACTAAAAAGTAATAGGTATTTCGATGTAATTAAATGTTCACATTATTTATTTTACGACTATACGAATATTATACATTGCAAATACTAACAATTATATTGACCTATAAAAAATAAAAATTGAAGAAGTGAAATGGTTTTTTTTCCTGAATAGGCAAAGAAAATATTTGTACGTTGTAATAATATTTTCTATATAACCTACATGCATATGTGTATGATGATCAACAGTAACCTACGTATATAACCTATGATAACCTCAACATATTAAATTTAAAAAATAAATGCCTACTTATATATATTAGTGTATTGATCAATTATTTGCGCAATTTACTATTCGCAATTTATTGACAACTATTCATTTTTCAGGGCTAATTGGTCAATAGTTTGTCCTCGTCAAATATTTAAGTAATTAAGCAATTTTCAAACATTAGACCTATCCTATATTTATATATTCTTAGACTATAATAGTAAACAAAATATGTAAAACTATAGTGTTAAATAAAGTATTAATCATTAATGTTAAAAAGCGATTCATATGAATAACATAATATATTATTTTTTTACAAATATTTGTGTAAATTGAATATAATATATTTTTCCATCTGTTTACATTATTTTTTATTGTAGAAAATAAACTACGAATGTTTTATAAGTTTCACATCGATTTATAAAAACAAAATATCTTTAACAATAATATTAAACATTAATATAGTTTATTTTATGTACAATTGTTAAAGGATGAAGCGTAACAAAATAACCTTGTAATTGTAATCATACAAAATACATTATTTTAGTATTAATTATTGATTATACAGTAAAACGAGTTAAATTCTAAGTATCCCATATACTGTATACCATCAAAGAAATGTGATAAGTTTGTTTTCGATCTTATTCTTAAATTCTTAATGGTATCTAAATAAAAATGGTAACATTTATCGTTATTTATTTATTACATATCTGTAATTTTTTAATATATTTTTAATTAATAAATATTTTATTAATTATTTAATATATAATGCATAGAAATTAACAGATAAATTTATTCCATAAGATAACCAACAAAAACAACGACTCATAAATAAATTTTTACAAGTTATTTACAAAGCATAATCATATAAGTAATATTGAACATGCAGAATTTTCTAGCCTTTTTGTGAATCATGCATGACAATTTTTTATACGTGTACATACGCATACAGATAATTTGACAATGCAATCAATATAAGTATTATATATGTATGCAAATTAAACGCATTGTATTATCTTAATCGTTTAGAGCGATAATGTCATAATTAATATATATAAATAGCTATATAATATGATATACCTATACTTTGGTCTCACGTAACACGTTCACATACACTACAAACAATGGTTAAGTGTTTTATACTTCTATATAGAGGTGCCTCTAAATAAACAATGACAAACATAAATAATCTTTTCATATATCTGCTTCTGTATTCCTATGTAAAAGAAGTCCTGGCTGACTGGCTGATTCATATATAATGCAGGCTGTCCGTACACTGTGGTAGCAGTAGCGACTTGACATTCTCAAGGTATGTTTGTAGTCTAAGGGTGCAATAAAAAAGGATTAAAATTTTATTGCAATAAAAAAAAATCGAAAATCCCATTTTTAAGAGTCGATGGTAGTTTGAGTTCTGAGCTGGGTGTATAATTATTATTTTTGCTTATCGTTTACCAAAGTAATATTTTATATTTTTATATTGATTTTTTTTTTGATTTTATACGATGATGCATAATATGAAGTACCCAGTAAATGTTTTGAGTCACTATGACAACCAAAATGACGAACAAATAGCTAACATTGTAACCTAATTTTTAACAGTTTTACTCTAATTTTCTCAATTATCCGAAATACTTAAAAAAAATTACATTCCCAATGTACCAATGTAATAGATGAAATTTCCGATCAAAATAAATACAACTTTATATATATCGAAGCAATCCTTCTGGTAGTAATCGTGTATGAAGACATAAAAAAAACAAATAATAGCACTAACTAAGAATTTTTAAAATTCTACCTCTAAGGAAATCAAAAGAGATGAAATAGAAAAATATCCTTAGTCAGGACCGCTGAAGATATGAACATAAAATTTGGTCAGAAGTTTAGATTTATAATGTAATAGTGTAAAGCTGTAAAAATCCACTACTATATATTCTACAGCGTATCTTGATTAATTTTATTTTTTAACCTGGTGCTATTTGCATTTATATAATCATAATACTGGCAAATTAAGCTCCGTGCTAAGAGGGGCTAAAGGGAGTAACAAGGGTTAAGAAGTGTGAAAATGAGAAAGATCACCCAGCCGGAACCGTTGAAACTCTGAGTATGAAATTTAGTCAGTAGTTTCATATCATGATGTAGGTAGACATTTACTAAGAAAATATTTTTATAATCCAACATTTAACTTGGTTAAAAGGGGTGATTACAACTTTCAATCTAGTATTAATTACATCCATAATTCTAATTAATTCATATTACTGACAAATTAAACGTTGGGTAATGACAGCTAGTAATATGATATGTTATTATTTTTATAAATATAAACTGATCCACCCGACCTCTTTCAGAATCGTATTTTCGAAAGCAATAGCTTATTTCTTTCAAATTTAAAAAACCAATATGAATACATAACATCACCGATTCGTGTAACTCACCCAAACTTGAATTCTTACCCGATCACTCGCTCTTTTTTTTTTTTTGTTATCGACAATGTTTATAATAATTAACAACATTGATATCTTGTATTTAGTAAATTGTTTTCTATACGACAGGGATGGGCGACTCAAAGTAAGTAGCGGGCCACTTTTAAGTACTTTAAAATCTAGCGGGCCGCAGTGCATAGGAGAAAGCAAAAAAAAAAAGTCCTTCAAATTTACTAACATTTATTTTTTATCTTTATTTATTTAT